>CM029020.1:88246526-88336346 GCA_016801055.1 Panax notoginseng | reverse complement strand
CGTTAGAACAACCTCGGGTAGTATTTTATGGGAATAGATCGCCGGGGACGTTCGTGTTGTCTAACCTTGACACAAACTAGGAAATTATTGAGAAGGGGGTGTGTAGGTTTATTTGTGTCATGTGGTGGAAACCCAGAAAGTGGGGCGACCATGGGAACACATACCTATAGTGAGTGAGTTCATAGATGTATTTCCAAGCGAGTTACCAGGTCTTCCACCGGATAGGGAGGACCCGAGTTCGTAATAGACATTGTGCCAGGAGCGTCACCAAGTTTCCAGGGCACCGTATCGTATGGCGCCGGTGGGAGATGAAGGAGTTGATGGTACAGCTGTAAGAATTGTTGGACAAGAAGTACATTCAACCGAGTGTTTCGCCGTGGGGAGCACCGGTGTTGTTTGTCAAGAAGAAGGATGGATCGTTGAGACTGTGTATTAACTATAGAGAGTTGAACAAGTTAACAATAAAGAATTAATACCCATTGCCCAGGATCGATGATCTCTTTGATCAGTTTAATAGGGCTAAGTATTTTTTTAAAATAGATTTGCGACGGGGTATCATGAGCTGAAGGTTAGAGAGGAAGATGTGCCAAAGACAGCATTCAGAACTCGTTATGGTCATTACGAGTTTCTGGTGATGTCATTTGGGTTGACTAATGCACCTGCTGCATTTATGGACATGATGAACAGAGTGTTCAAACAATATTTGGACAAGTTCGTCATGGTGTTTATTGATGATATTCTAGTCTACTCTAAGACGCCAGAAGATCATGCTGAACACCTAAGAATAGTGTTGGAGATATTAAGAAAAGAGAAGTTATATGCGAAGTTCACTAAGTGTGAATTTTGGGTAGAGATGGTTCAGTTTTTAGGTCATGTTATTGACCATGAGGGGATTTCAGTAGATCTAGCGAAGGTGGAAGCCGTGATGAATTGGGAACAACCGAAAATACCGACCGAGGTACGAAGTTTCCTAGGGTTAGTGGGTTACTATCGAAGGTTCATTCAAGACTTTTTGAAGATAACTACTCCGCTGACTAACTTGACGAGGAAGACGGTGAAGTATGTATGGACTGAGAAATGCGAAGATAGTTTTCAAGAACTAAAGAAGAAGTTGAGTGAAGCGCCTGTTTTGTCATTACCCGATGACACAGGAAATTTCGTAGTTTATAGCGATGCTTCGCATAAAGGACTGGGTTGCGTGCTCATGCAGCATGGCAAGGTCATTGCGTATGCATCTGGGCAGTTAAAGGATTATGAGAAAGTTTACCCTACTCATGATCTGGAACTGGCAGCGGTGGTGTTTGCCCTAAAGATATGGCGACATTATCTTTATGGGGAAAAGTGAGATATACACGGACCACAAAAGTCTAAAATATATCTTCACCCAGAAGGAGTTGAATATGAGGCAAAGGAGATGGCTGGAGTTGATAAAGGATTACAATTGTGAAATCCTGTATCACCCAGGAAAAGCCAATGTAGTTTCCGACGTCTTAAGTAGGAAGGGTCAGGAAAAGTTGTCTTTATTAACGACTCAAACTAAGTTAATAACAGAGATGGCTAGAATGGAGTTGGAAGTAAAGTTGTCAAGTGAAGCGGGACAAATGTTATTTGCGACGGAGATGCAATCTACCGTCGTAGAGAGAGTTAAGGAGGTGCAACTCAAAACTGATGAGTGTAATCGGATGAGAGAGCAACTGATCAATGAAAAAGATATTAAGTACTATCTTGATAACGAGGGGTTATTGAGATTTGAAGGAAGAATTTGGGTTCCAAATGAGACAGAATTAAAGGAGCAGGTTCTACAAGAGGCTCATCGTTTAAAGTTTTCGATTCATCCTGGTAGTACTAAGATGTATCAAGATCTTTGACAGAGTTTCTGGTGCCCGAACATGAAGAGAGAAATTGCCGAGTACGTTAGTAGGTGCTTGACTTGTCAGAGGGTTAAGGCCGAACATCAAAGACCAAGTAGCTTGTTACAGTCATTAGAAATTCCGGAGTGGAAATGGGAGAATATCACAATAGATTTTGTGGTGGGACTTCCGACTACACAGAAGGGTTATGATGCGATTTGGGTAATAGTGGACCGATTGACGAAGTCGGCTCACTTTTTTCCAATTAGGATTAAGTATAACTTAGACCAGTTAGCTAAACTTTATATTAAGGAAATAATCTCTAGACATGGAGTGCCAGTATCGATTGTGTCAGATCGTGATCCACGATTCACGTCGAACTTTTGGAAAAGTCTACAAGAGCAGTTGGGAACGCAGTTGAAGCTGAGTACAGCGTATCATCCATAGACGGATGGACAGAGCGAGAGGACAATTCAGACGTTAGAAGATATGCAAAGATCTTGCGTCATGGATTTCAAGGGTAGTTGGGATGATCATCTACCATTAGTGGAGTTTGCGTATAACAATAGTTATCATGCAAGCATAGGTATGCCGCCATACGAAGCTTTATATGGGAGGAAATGCAGAACGCCACTGTATTGGAATGAGGTAGGAGAACGCCGGATGTTGGGACCAGAATTGGTACAACAGACAGCGGATACTATTAAGAAGATTCAGATGCGTCTTCTAGCAGCTCAAGACAGACAGAAGAAGTTTACGGATCCGCATAGAGAGAATCGAGAGTTTGAAGTAGGTTCGTATGTATTTCTGAAAGTATCTCCCTGGAAAGGAAAGATACATTTTGGGAAGAAGGAAAAGTTAAGTCCGAGGTTTATAGGACCTTTCGAGGTATTGAAACGGGTAGGTGAGGTAGCTTACATGTTAGCATTACCTCCAGACTTAGAACGAATACATAATGTATTTCACGTATCCGTGTTACATCCTTATAAGCCAGATTATAAGCACATGATAGAATATGAACCTATTCATGTCGAAAAGGACTTAACGTACGAGGAAACGCCGGTTCAAATTGTCGATAGAAAAGAACAAGTTGTGCGGAATAAAGTCATATCTTCGGTGAAGGTGATATGGAAGAACCACGATGCAGAAGAAGCAACGTGGGAGTTAGAAGAAAAGATGAGAAAGAATTACCCGCATTTATTTGTGTAATTTTTGTATATATAGCGTGATTCTGGGGACAAAATCCTTATAAGGGGGAGAGAGTGTAACACCCCGGGAAATCGAACATTTTGTAATTACTTTTAATAATGAATAAAATAATATTATTTATTATTATTGTGTATTGAGAAGATGAATTTTGTTCTATAACCTAGAACCGCTAGAATGTCGTAGTATTTTAACTACGTGAATGAATTAAAGTGTTTGAATTTCCAAGACGAAAATAAATATTTTCTGAGAAAGTTTTCGAAAATCACTATTCATCGGCTATCGCTCGGGAGTTATTTTTGAACTTCCGAGAAATACGTAACGTTAGAATCTCGAGGCGAGATGGATTATGTAATAATAATTTGAGTATGGAAAATGCAATAAATCGTATACGGACTTAATTTGGGATTGTAGGTATTAAAACCTAATGAAAGGAATTAAGGTAATATTGTATAGAGATTAAGTCCAATATGTATAAAGTGCAAACTTATGTGGGATTAATTATTAAGCCCAAGTAATTGGTTAATGAATCCCAACTTGATTAATGCAAGCCCAACAAGGAAATAAGATATTATTATTAGCAAGCCCAAGGGATAAGTTAATTGAATTAGCATTGAGCCCAAACTATGATCTATTAGCTAATGAGGATCCATGGGGCAACCCATGTGTAAACTTGATGGGTCAAACCAAGTGAGAAATGAGTAAGTGTGATGGGCAAACAAGAAGAGTGATGCCCAAGAACTTTGTGTGGTGGTCAAGAGAAGTGATGAGCACACAAATGAATAGTAAGGAGGTGGAATTGATTAGATTAATTGAGGAGGTGGGATTAAGGAGGTGGAGGGCCTAAATGACTAGAGTGCCCCCACTTTGCCAAGCCTATAAATACAAGAGCCACAGTTCAATTGTTGGTTATTTCATTTCATCCAAACTTCTCTCAAGTATAGCAACTTATTTGTTAGAACCAATAAGCACTTATAAGCTACTTCAACCATTGATAGTTTCCAAAGCAAATAGAAGTCTTCAAGGGTAAGACTCCTCTCTTATATCTTCATCTCTTCTATAATAGGATTGATAGAGAAGGGGGAGGGTGGATGATAGCATGTAATAAGTTACTAAAGAATGATCTCAACTGTAAGACCCCGAATTTTATGAAATAAAAGTATTCAATTTTTCTTATAATTACAATTCAGTAAATGGTTAAATTGATAAAAAGTTAAAGTTATGGGTGAAATGTGAAAACTTTTCAAAATACACAAGTGGTTATAAAATATTCATTTTTGGTCGGTGAATATTCGTGTGGTCGTGGAATATTCTTTATGTCGGGGAATATTCGTATGACAGCGCAGCTATTTGTGGGCCCCATAACGGAAAACGATTGGATGAAGATAACGACAAAAATTGAGTTTTTATAAATAATGGCGTAGTTATTACCGTTAACACTGTTGGAATACCCGATGGTTAAAATACAGTAATACGCATGGTTGCACAGTAGCACACGGATTGCACAGTATTTTAGAATTATTGATTCTTACGAAGGAAGACACTACTCAATAATTGTTACAGTAGTTGCTGTTCAATATTTTATTTTATTGATTCAATAATTGCTGCGTTGATATTTTATATTATTGTTGTTCAATAATTGTCACTGCACAGTATTTACCATTATCAGATCAATAATTTATATTATTTAAATAATATTATTAGATAGCATTATTGGCAATGTCTAGAAAGTTCTGTCTAAGGAGAGGTTTGGTCATCTAATTGCGCGCTAGTAAGGAGAAATCCTTATTGGAAAGCCCCTTCTTTCCTAGGAACGGCATGATTGTCATAAATGTGATTCTGTAATATTATTTGTGAATAGTTAATTATTGATTCATATGATAAGGAAATATTTATTTTATATGGATATAAATGAGGGATATATTTTTGTGGTTAAAAATGAAGGAGTTAATGTTGAGGTGTTTTATCTGTATTTTTGTCGGAACGGAGGTGTTAAAAATCAAATTAGGGTTTTTGAGATATTTTGCGAGGGTTATAATTTTTAATCCGACCGTTGGATCGTGGTAATATTTGGATATGTTATACATATATAAGTTGAGTATATGTCCACAAATTTTGAACCGTTAAAAATGAACGTATGATTTGTTATGAATTTTACGAGATGACTGGTTTAGAAATTGTTGAAGTATCCGAATTTAGCATTTTGGTAGAAAATTCTAGAATTGGTGGGCCCCACTCTTGGTTGGTGAAGAAATGTGCTGAGATTTTTATTCAAATGTGGTGGGTGGGAGTAGTAGCAGGTAAATCCATCAGGTTGCAGGTTAAATCTGCTTCGGCGTGCTAACATTTTCCTATAAATAGAGGGCTACGTTAGAATTGAAAATCACACCAGAAACAAGTTTTCTCTATTTCTCTCTCTAGATTATTGAGTATATTTTGTGAGTATTTAGATACTTGGTGAGTTTCTATTCATCAGTGCAAGTTTTCTTCAGCGTTATATCCGATATCCGGTCATAAGTGCTGCTATTTTGAGGTAAGGGATAGTAAGAGATAGTAAGAGATTTTAAGGGTTGTTATGTTTTTCAGTTCATAATTTTTTTGACCTTCAGAAAATTTTGGAAAAATTTGAAATGATATTTTGAGGAGTTTTATTGATTGTCTCCAAAAATGGTGATTTTTGGATGTATAGATTAAGAGTTATGAATTTTACGGGAAAAAACTATTTTAAAAGTAACCGCTTATAACTCCTGGTGGTTAACTCCAAAATTAATAAAATTTTTATTGGAAGTATATCTATATAATATCAGTGTACTATGTGAATTTTAGAATTTTTGGATAAAAGTACAATTTAAATGTCTAAATATTCGGCGGTTTTGGCCATATTAAAAATAGTAAATGAGTTTTAAAAATTCTAAGAAAAATATATGTTCAATATGGGACTATATTCTGCTAAATCCCAGAAAAGAAATATTTTTGGAACTGATTTGGTATTTTTCATGAAAATGGACTAGTTATGAGAAAATGAATTAAATATGTTATGTGAAGTAAGAAAATTTGAAAATAGGATTTTATGGCTTGAGGATCTTATATGAGGTATATGCAGATTTTTTATGAGGGTTTTGGTTATTGGTGATGAAATCTTATGAGTTTGGCATTTTAGAATGATTAAATGCATTATTTAGTAAAATGTACACAATTTAAATAAATTATTTATAAGTTTAAGAAATGTTATTTCAATATCATTATACCGAAATATTGGTATACATTTTATTGTGAAATTTCTACCTTTTTGTGTCGGGTTTACTATTCATGAGTTACTATTCGCGAGTTACTATCCATGAGTTACTATTCACGAGTTACTATATTCACAGAAAAATTGGTTTCTTTTTCTGACCAAATTATAGTTGATTTATGAATATTACTCTTGAGATTAAAACTATATGTTGATAATTTTATTTTTATTATCATATCATTTTTATAACCCTAATGATGATATTTCTCTTTGACTTGAGTGTAAAGATGGGTAGATTTCTAGTATGATCATGACTATGGGTTCCCTTTGGCCAGTAGTGCAAAGTTGAATTGTTGACTGGTATGATCATGACCATTGAATTTATAATTGAATATCTTTAGCTTAAGTGCAAATGTGAAATGATCAACATGGTTATAATTATTATTTATATAAATTCTTAAATGATTATATATTTCTTTGAGATATTAATATATTTAGCCTGTAATGCAAATATGAACTGTTGATGAATATATTTGGCTTGTAGTGCAAATATGAACTGTTGATGAATATCTTTGGCCTGTAGTGGAAAGATGATCTGTTGTTGAATATCTTTGGCCAGTAGTGCAAAGATGAACTGTTGACGAATATCTTTAGCCCGTAGTAAAAAGATGAAATTATTAGTATGATTATGAACAGAAATTGTGATTTGGTGTAACCATGATACGGGCCAAGAACGCCTAGCAGGAGGCAAGATCGGTATACGGATCTCCCCTGTAGTGCTCCTGATGGCACACTCTCCTAAATAGAGCTCCCAACCTCCATCCGTGAAGAGAGGAACTCTCCTGGTGAAAATTACATACTCGGCTCCTGTCGGGTATCAATCCTTAAAACCCACGGTCAGGTGTTCCCCAAAATAGGGAAGTCATGTGATGGTGTCGGTCGTCAGCAACTCCAGCTGCATACGGCAATGAGTGAATCCCTCAACTATAGGGACCTCTAGCAGAATCGAATGATGCCATCGTCGTCCTCGTGGATAGGTGTCTAAACCTAACACACTCACGTGACACAAGCATGGAAGCCTCTCATAGGCCCAGAACTGCCAATACAATAAAAAAGTATATATGCTATCAGTAAACACTCTTAACCAATAAAGAGGAAACGATAAGAGAAATACTCACCAGCAGAAATGGGTAAAATCCTAGTCAAGCCTCGGTCAAACCTTGTGAGAGCATACGCATGCCCCAGAGGAAATAGGCAAAGGTACAGGAGCCCCAATCATACTCTCCAATACGGTCCACATCACGTGTAGGGCTGATCAAAGTGAAAGATACCGTGGAAGAGTTATCTTCTATGAAGCAGCCTCGAATGATCATCAGGAACAATCACCGCAGAACGCGATCCCTGATCCTGACATCATCAGACATGGGCTCACTCAATAGCCCGCTCATAGCATCTATGCTCAAATGACCTGAACGGACAGTCCTGCCTTTGAACGCCACCACCGGAACTCCTAATAAGGATCTAACGGCAATAGGAGTAATATTTGTCATGCAAGGCACTGGCTCCCCTCCACACTCCATACTTGTGATAAATCGCCAATCCATAGGCGTCATCATCACCTCGCAATCCAGTAGATGGAGTGACTGAGTCTGATGAAACCATCGCTCAGACAATGCCCTGAGATAACCCCAGGGACAACAACGGGGAAGGATGGAGAAAAATGCCCCAAATCCCCACTCATGCACTACCGCTCTATAGTTAGGATGAAGCGCCTGGTACATGGAGTGAATGCTGAACTAGTTCCCTCAAGGATGTGTAAAACCAGGAACCTGCATGAAATGCAGATCAACATCAAAACCCTTTAATCCTCATCAATAGGAAAGAAGGAAGATCAAAGTCTAACGCCATACCTCGTTAGCATACAAATACATCGATGGATGTCTGCCCAAATCACCCAACAGCTTTGGGTTCATCACCTGAATGCTCAAAAGCTCCCTACGAGGGACATGTGCAGCAGGAGCGGGGTCCTCTATCAGAATATCCGCCTCCTCGTCCACAACATCTGGAACATCTACCTGGACAGGACGTATTACAGCCTCCACCAACCGATGAGGCTGTCTGACAGAATAAGGAAGAGGCACTTCAGAAGCCCTCCGCCGTACGCCCGAAGCGGTCCTATAGGAACTGCTCGGCTGATCCGGATCCATAATATCTGGACAACAAGTCTCCAAATCACCTTAGAAAGGGTGTGGTATTTCTTAACCTGGAACTTTCCAAAATGCATTTTATGACTATATGTATGCATTTACTTTAACATATAATAAAGTTAAAAATGCATGACTACCCAATGCCTACATTTGGAAAATTTTGCCATAGTCCCCTTTGAAAATAGGACTATCCACACGCATACAGGCAGGTCTAGCTGGCCATTCAGTAGCACACCTGCCCCGAAGTTATATACATAATATATACATTAAAAATTAAAATCATCATGCATCAGGCCAACCTCAATAATAGGAGTACTTTGCCTTGCTACCTTATGCTCATTGGACCTCAAATAGGACAAAAAATAGCAGAAAAAGGTGCCAATTTGACTGTCTCAAAAGTCAAATTTTTTCACATTATTATGTTCAGCATGGTTTAATACTAACATTTACTATGTTGAATATTTTTTATCAAGTCATTTGTGCATACATAATCACTACTATGTGTTTAGATACATTTCATGCGATAACTCAAAATCCAACGGACAGAAACGAAAGAAAATATAAGCATATGTTATCAGGATAGTGTAGAACACTTGTACGGTGATAGAATTTATAGAAAGCAGCCCAAACTCAGCAGATTTGAAGATGGCTCACAATTTTCTCTATGCAAAGCAAGTTAAAAGTTACTTGTGAAGACCAACCTGCAGGATTTATAATCCACGGTTGGCGGCAGGCCCATCTGCGGCTGCAGCAGGTGCACCTATGACACCCCTATATGGGACACACCCCTCCGGCTCGGTCCAGTTCGAGTTGCAAAGGAGTTCTTACAGATTAACAAAGTCAAATCAGAAATAAAAATGCCACGCGATTGAGCAAAACTGCATACAATCCTGGTCCTCTCATATTAGACGTTGAATCTGTAAATCACTCATTGGTAGTCACCTGAGTATAAGATATACCCTGCCAATGATCCCAGTTGTCATAAATCACAGACGGCAATACCTTATACAGGTCTGATGCCACCAACTCCGGGTCAATACCCTACGTGAAATCCCCAATGGGGGTTACAACGTGAGGTCCCCGACGGGGGTTACAACGCATGCTCATCCGTTGACACACAAATTAACGAAGGTCAAGCAGCCTTGACCTTGTTTCAGTCGATAACAAGTAAACCCATCGAAGCATGAAAAGTTGTTCAATCATTGCGTACATGTATATTCATCACTCTCCAGCGGATCCCCGGCGGGGGTTACAACGCATTGTTCCAGTGATCTACACGACAGCAGATGTCAAGCAACCTTGACAATCTACCCACAAAGTTTCAGCCGTTGATTCACACGTCAACGAAGGGAATGTCAATAAAAAGGATAGATGGTGGAATATGTTATACACATGCTCAAACAGATCAAGCTTCATCCCCATAGATCTCTCATACATAAGAGGTACATTTTCGGGATCAAGTCGTAATCGATGACACAGGACTTTGGTGATAACTCCAACATCAACATCCTAACAGATTCGGATTACACATCAAAATCTGGTCATCGTTGCCAACCCCCAGTTGAAGTAACAGGGAGCCAACAATCATCCCTAGCATGTTGGGCTACAACCCCGTACACATGCATCATACATTTGCATCATATTGCTATCCCTAGTACCATGTTCGTCTTGTTACATTTCAAGTGTCTAGGATTCTTTATCCTACCCATGCATCACCATGCATGAGTAAGATAAAGAGGGGCATCTGTAGACACTTGAAATTTTTTGTACAACTGTCACTAACAATGCAGGAGAGTAGATTTGTCTTTTAAGAGGGAACCCTGAAAGATGATCCATATCCGTACCGGATACTACCGAAAGTTCAGCATCAACCCTAGATTACAATCTGGGAGTAACAATTCCAATCTCGGAGATAACCCCGAGGCATGCAAATTAATACTGGCACACACACCCAAGAAGACCGATTAATCTCGGAGATAACCCCGAAGTATCCAGTTTCAGTCCCAACCATGGGAATAGCCACCAACCTTGGTGATAACCCCAAGGAATGCAATTTCGGCAATAACTCCGGAAATGCTTGTTACAAGTGCGACCAGCTTCAATCTCGACGCTCACAACGAGATCCACTGTACCAGCTCAGCTATAACATCGGGAAGACAGACACACCTCAAGGATGACAATGAGGACCTTCAACCAATTGCAGCAGTCCAATCCCAGCGAAGCTGAGCAACGTCTGCTTTATCAGCCCAATCCGGCGATAACACCGCTGAGGGGCAACATCATCATCAGACCAACACGATGCCATGCCACGTCGCCTCAACATATCTACGCAATAATGTCCTACAAGACTAATCAATCCCGAGTGACTATTGTACGGGGTAATGGATGAAAGTTAAAGCTTGAAGACCGGAGGGCACCGTCCCATCTTCAATAACTTCGTACAAACTCTAATCCCATACCATCGTATAACTCTCGACAACGACGGTCCGAAATATGTCCTGTATGCCTCAAAAGGATGCTCAGATTGCACTTCTGAAACTTCGAGTGGACATTACAGTGCCCGAGTGCACGTACTTCGAGACGTCCCGAGCCGAAAAACTCGAGCCCACCCGGGTTGCCTCTGGTACACCTGCGGCTAATATGCCTATAAATAGAGGCCTTGGGGTGCTGATTTTTAAGGAGAGAACGGCGAGAAAGCCCTGCCCAATTTGCTCTGCACTCATCCCATGCAGTGTAGTTTCCTCTTTTAAACACATGTGAGCTCATATATAGCCTCTTTTGTACCTACAAAAGCCAGTGTTTACCCACTCTAAAGATATAGAAGTCTTCTTTAGCAGTCATCTGCAAGCCTTCTCACGCACTTTAAAGTCTTTCTCTTCATCTCTGCACACACCCTTCTACACGTTGAGAGTCGTGTTGCTCGTTTTTGCCCAGACTTCGGTCCGTGGTTTTACTTCAGTCTGTATATATATATATATATATATATATATATATATATATATATATATATTATACATATTTATATATATATTAACTAAAATTATCGAGTTATGCCTCGATTGAGCCTAGACTTCGGTCTGGAGCATTTACTACTTTAATATATATATATATATATATATATATATATATATATATATATATATATATTCGTCCTGCCTGGAGTTCACTTCGTGGCAGTTGATCGCTTTGTACAGCTTTCTTTACGTTTCGTCCCACCTAGAGTTTCCTTCGTGGCGGTTGACCGTATTTATTGCTTTCTTTACGTTTTGTCCCGCCTGGAGTTTCCTCCGTGGCGGTTGATAGCTTTTACAGTTTTATTTACATTTCTGATCCCCCATGGAGGTGCTTCGTGGTTGGTGATCATGTTTATAAATATATATATTTATAGCTTATATATATACCTGCTTACTGCTTTCATATAAATTGCAATATTCTGTGCGCCTAGGAATCATGTGATCACAGATTCATCCCATTGGATCTAGATTCGGTTCCCGTGATGGACATTTTCAGCTGTAAGCAGCTTGTGAATTATTCTGCGGTGTCTGAATTTCCTCAGATGATTTCCATACCCATGAGGAAGTCGGCATTATTTTGTACATTATTTTCATACGGATGCCTCGCATTCGTAAAAAAACAAAATCAATTAAGCCAAACACTTAATAAAATGGGAGTGTAAAAGGTCTCAATTACTATTGAACATCAGGGTTTGAAAAACCTCTTTTCTAAAACATCACTGCCATATCTTGCTTAAAATTGAATTTTTATATAAAATTCAAACCCTGTGTATATAGGTTCGAACGAGGCCTCACAGTACTTCCAAATAACCGCACATTGACCCACACACACACATTCAGATAACAGTTTCTTGAAAAGAGACGGTCACCGTGGTAACACGGATGTCGGGGGTGCCTAACACCTTCCCTCCGCATAACCAACTCCCCGGACCCTAATGAATCTCGGTTTCACCAACCCGTTTAGCAGTGTCACATCACTGGGTCAATGTGCAAACCTTTTCTCAGTTGTGTTGGTACAACCATTTAAAAAACCAACTGGCGACTCTTAACAGTCCATCGTCGACATTATACATGTCGGACCTTTTTCACTTGTTTTTTCAAACAAATCTCACCTAAAATGAGAACACCAAAGAACAAGTAATGGAAAGGGATAATTAAAAATCCCGACGCGACAATGTGTTAGTAAATGAATACCATTTTATAACCTAGAAACGTCGGAACATTGTAGTATTTTAACTACGTTGAGAAATTAAAGTGTTTGAATTTCCAAGATGAAAATAAAAGTTTTTCGAGAAATTTTTCGAAAAATAATATTCATCAATTTTCGCTCGGGAATTATTTTTGAACTTCCGAGAAATACATAACGTTATAATATTAAGATGAGATGGATTATGTAATAATAATCTAAGTATGGAAAATGCAATATTTCGCATGCGGACTTAATTTGAGAATGTTAAGGATTAAGTCTAATGAAATGGAATTGTGGATCTTGTAGGAAGTACAAGTCCAATAAACATTAAGGGGCAAGCCCAAGATGTAATAATGTTAAGCCCAAGTGTTGGTTTATATAAAGCCACATTGATTTAATGCAAGCCCAAAGATAAGTTAAGTAATTTAAGACTTAAGCCCAATTAATGATCCATTAGTTAACTATGATCTATGGGGCAACCCATTGGTGAACTTGTTGACCAAGGACTTTGTGTGGTGGGCAAGAAAGTTGAGTGGTTAGCAAGATTACTTAATGCTTAAGTCATGAATAGTAAGGAGGTTACTTAAGGAGGTAGGATGTCCTAATGTCCATAATGCCCTAACCTTAGCCATCCTATAAATACCAAGCTTGGATTCATTATTTGTTTGTTCAAATTTTATCGAACAACTTTCCTTTACAAAGCAACTTAAGTGTAAGAGAGAATAAGCACATATAAGCTAAACTTCCATAATTGTTTCAAGAAGAAGAAGAACTAGTTCATCAAAGGTAATACTCTTGTCCTATAATCTTCCATCTCTACCATGATAGCTTGACAGAGAAGTGATGATCATGTATGCTAAGAAAACTTAAGAAGGGATAAGCTAATGAATTAAGTATTAATAAGCCGAAAATAAGCACTTTGTCCATGAACAAGCTATGAAATAAATAAGAACTTGTAAGACTTATATCATGTGTACATGAATGAAGATTAGTATGATAATAAGATGTAGGAATGATGGTTAGAAAACTTTAACTATTACAAGCCATGATGACCAAAGTTATATAAAATTTATACATTGATAAGTAAATAAGTTCATGAAGAACTTGTAATGACTTAACATGAAAATAAGTTATTGTAATATGTAGGTTGAGATGTCTAGTTAATGAATTGAAACCATTTGGAATGATCAACAAATCACTAGTAACAACGTTTTGCCAAAATTCACACGATTGAATGATAATTGTAGAATTCGTGAAATTCTCGGAATAGAAGTCGTATTTTGTGTTTAAACTTGAAAATGTTGGTTTTCAATGGAGATAAGTCTTATTTGGTATTATAGAGTTACGGACTCAAAAATGGCCGGATTCTGACTTAGAACGAAGAAACAAGCGTTGAACGTTTAAGAACGTTTATCGTTTTCGTTAAAATTGGACTAATAGGTGAAGTTTAGTTAACGAAGTTAAAATAGATAAAATTCTTACATGAACACGTAGAGCATGTAATTTGTGAACTGTAGGTTCTTGAACGAGCCAATTCGGACTTATAACGAAGAAGTTACAAGCCCGGGAGTTTCACAAAATTTCAAGTCTGTTAAAATATTCTGGTGCACAGAGCTGGCGCCGCGGCGCCAGCCCAAGGCCAAATAGCCAACGTTACAATGTCGAGCTTGGCCGAGCAAAACTATCACCTACTGTTAGTTGGCGCCGCAGCGTGGCCATAACAAAGGAGACTCGCGCCGCAGCGCCGAGTCCGGGTTTTCTAGCACTAGTACGTGGCGCCACAGCGCGACACAGAGAGGGATTACTAACGCCCCAGCGCCAGTTCTAGGTGTAGACGTCGGGATTTTTATTTGTCCGTTTTTCGTTACCTATTCTTTTGTCCCTTTTCTAGGATCACATGATGCCGCAATTGATATAAACGTAGTAAGCAGGTATATATATATAAAAGCTGTAAAAATATATATACAGACATGATCAACCACCACGAAGCACCCCCATAGGGGATCGGAAATGTAAGTAAAACAGTAAAAGCGATCAACCGCCACGGAGGAAACTCCAGGCGGGACGAAATGTACAGAAAGCTGTAAAAACGGTCAACCGCCACGAAGTAAACTTCAGGCGGGATGACATGTAAATAAATAATATAAATAATATATATATATATATATATATATATATATATATATATATATATATATATATATATATATATATAAGCACGTAAACGCACCGAATTTAAAATCCAGGCTTATTGGACAAAGTCCAATAATAGTTAATATATATAAGTATACATATATATATATATACGAAAGCATTTAAACGCACCAGACATAAGTTTAGGCTCATCGAACAGAGTTCGACACACAGTTTATATATATATATATATATATATATATATATATATATATATATATATATATACAAACTAAAATGAAACCACGGACCGAAGTCTGGGCCTACACACGCAACACGACTCTCAACGTGAAGAATAATGTGTGCAAAAATGAAGAGAAAGGCTTGGAAATGTGTAAGAAGGCTTACAGTGGGCTGCCAAAGAAGACTTAAATAACTTGATATGGATGAACACTCGGTTCCCGCCGATAAAAAGTAGCTATATATGAGCTTACAAGTGTTTAAAATGAGAAAACACTCAGTTTAGGGTGTGTACAAAGCAAATTGGATACGGCTTTCTCACCTTTTTCTTTCTTAAAATGGCCCCCAAGCCCTCTATTTATAGAGGGGGGAACCGCAGGTGTACCTGCAACTGCCCGGGGTGCCCCGGGCTTTGCGGGTCCCGTCGTCTCAAAGTACGTGTATGCATGCAACGTGATGTCCGCTCGAACTTTCAGAATTATAATTCTGGCATCCGACTGAGGTATGTAAGACCTATTTCAGACCGTCGTTGTCGAGAGTTATGCAATGACATGGGATTAGAGGTTGTACGAAGTTAGGAAGATGGGACGATGCCCTCCGGTTTTCAAGCTTCAAATTCTATCCGTTACCTTGAGTAATAGTCACTCGGGATTGGTTTTCCTTGGCTCTTGTGGGACATTGTTGTGTAGAAATGTATGTCTGAAATATTGAGATGGCATGATGTGGCGTCAAGGTGGCAAGATGGCGACTTTGCCCTTCACTGGGGTTATCTCGAGTTTGAGCTTATAAAGCAGACGTTGCTCAGGGTCATCTCTAAGATTGGACTGCTGCAAGTGTTTGAAGGTCCTCAATGTCATCTCTGAGGTATGCCTGTCTTCTCGGGGTCATCTCCTGGGTTTTGTACTGAGTGCCTCGGTGTAAGCGCTGAGTGTTCTGAAGCTGATTACATATATTTAAAACAAGCATTTTCGGGGTTATCTCCGGAACTGCATTCCTTGGGGTTATCTCCAAGGTTGGAATCTGCTACTCCCAGTGTTGGGACTAAGACAAAATATCTCGGGGTTATCTCCGGGATAAATCGATCTTTTCCGGTGGAATTTTTGATATTTAAACTGCAGGCCTCGGGGTTATCACCGAGGTTGGAACTGTTACTCCCGGTGTGTGTTTCAGGGTTGAGACTGAACGCCCGAACTCAGCAGATCTAAAAAAGAGCTATCAGATTTTCTTCGCGGCGCAACTTGAAAAAGATTATGAAAGCAACTTACATGATTTTAATATCCACGGTTGGTCGTAGGTCCATCTGCTGCTGTAGTAGGTATACATGTGGCACCCCTGCGTGGGTCCCACCCTTCCAGATTGATCCAGTTTGAGTTGCAAAGGAGTTCTCACAAGTTGAAAAGGCCAAATCAGGGATAAAAACGCTACGCGATTGAGCAAAATAGCCTAAAACCCTGGTTTTTCTAGACATAACTATGACTTTAGTTAGTATTCGCCCGAACACAGGGTTTACTATACCGATGATATAAGTCATTGCAGATCACATTCAGTAATACCGTACAGAGGTCCAATGCCGTCAATACAGGGTTGTCACCCTAATCTTTTCAAAAATAGTTCCCCGGCGGGGGTTACAACGCAATCTCAACAAATGGATCCCCGGCGGGGGTTACAATGCACAGTCATCTATCCATAAATAGTTCCCCGATGGGGGGTTACAACGCATGTTCCGTTGACACACACATCAATGATGATTCAACGCGTATCCCTGGCGGGGGTTACAACGCATGTTCTGCTGATTCACACATCTGCAAGGATCAAACAGGTCCCCGACGGGGGTTAAAACGTATGCTTTCCATTGATACACATGTCAGCGAAGGTCAAGCAACATTGACATCAGTTCAGCAGTTGGAAAGTAAACCGAACGTCGCATCGGAAGCCATCCGATGATTGCATCAGTTGATGCACACATTAACAAAGTCCAAGCAGCCTTGGCATTTATCCCCAGTAGGGACTTCATCCATTGATATACACGTCAACAGAGTATCAAATGGATCCCCGGCAGGGGGGTTACAACACATGGTCAACCGTTGGTTCACATGTCAACGAAGGTCGGGCATCCCTGACAACACATACCGTTGGCAGTAAGTCAAACAGAACATTGATATGTCCTGGCGATACAAACCAGGGAGGATCAACATCATTGAGGAGGATCGATGATGGAATATGTTATACACATCCTCAAACAGACAATTTTATCCCCATAGATCTCTTGCACACTAGAGGCACATCTTTAGAGTAAAGTCTATATTCAAGATTAAGGACTTTGGTGATAGCCCCAACGTCAACATCCTGATAGGTTTGGATCATACATCTAAGCTTGTCATCATTACCATCACCGGTAGAAGCAACAAGGATCCGACAATCATCCCCAGCATATTGGAAAGAAATTCATATGCATCATACATTTGCATCATATTGCTCCATATTACATCATGTTTATCTTGTTGCATTTCAAGTGTCTAGGATTCTTTATCCTATCCATGCCATTGCATTGCATGAATATGATAAAGAGGGGCATCTGTAGACACTCAAAATTTTCTGCACACCTATTGCTAACATTGCAGGAGGGCAGATTCGTCTTTCAAATGTAACCTTGGAAGACAGCTCACATTCAATTTGGATACAACCAGAAGCTCAATCTCAACCCTGGAACACACACCGGGAGTAACAGTCTCAACCCCATAACACACACCGGGAGTAACAGTTCTAACCTCAGTGATAACGTCGAGGCCTGCAGTTCTAATACCGAAAATTCCAACGGAGAAGACCGATTCTTACCGGAGATAACCCCGAGATATTCAGTCTCAGTCCCAACACTGGGAATAGCAGATTCCAACCTTGGAGATAACCCCAAGGAAGGCAGTTGCAGTTGCAGAGATAACCCCAGAAATGCTTGTTTCAAATGTATGCAATCAACTTCAACCTTGGCACTTAGACCGAGGCACTCAGTACAAGACCCGGCAATAACATCGGGAAGATAGGCACACCTCGAAGATGAAATTGAGGACGTTCAACACTTGCAGCAGTCCAATCTCAGAGATAACCCTGAGCAGCGTCTGCTTTATCAGCCCAAACTGGAGATAACCCCAGTAAGGGGCAAAGTCGTCATCTTACCACCCTGACACCACATCACCCCGCCTTAACATTTTAGACTTACATTTCTACACAACAGAGTCCCATAAGAGCTAAGGAAAACCAATCCCGAGTGACTATTACGCAAGGTAACGGATAGAATTTGAAGCTTGAAGACCGGAGGGCATCGTCCCATCTTCATGACTTCGTACAACTCTAATCCCATGTCATTGTGTAACTCTCGACAACGATGGTCCGAAATAGGTCTTACATTCCTTAGTCGGATGCCCAAATTGCAATTTTGAAAGTTCGAGCGGACATCACGTTGCACGTGTGAATGTACTTCGAGACGGTGGGACCCGCAAAGCCCGGGACACCCCGGGCAGCCTAAGGTACACCTGCGGCCCTCCCCCCTCTATAAATAGAGGGCTTGGGGTGGCCATTTTGGAAGAGAAAAAGGCGAGGAAGCCCTGTTCAGTTTGCTTTGTACACACCCCAAACTGAGCGCTTTCTCATTTTAAACACTTGTAAGCTCATATATAGCTACTTTTTACCCTCGGGAGCCGAATATTCATCCATTTTAAGTTATTGAAGTCTTCTTTGGTAGCCCACTGTAAGCCTTCTCACACACTTTAAAGCCTTTCTCTTCATCTTTGCACGCACTATTTTTCACATTAAGAGTCGTGTTGCGTGTGTATGCCCGAACTTCGGTCCGTGGTTTCTTTTCAGTTTGTATATATATATATATATATATATATATATATATATATATATGGACTAACATCATCGAGTTATGTCTCGATTGAGCCTAAACTTCGGTCTGGAGCGTTTAATGGCTTTCTTATATATATACTTATATATATGAACTATGTGTCGATCTCTGTTCGATGAGCCTAGACTTATGTCTGGTACGTTTAAATGCTTTCGTATATATATATATATATATATATATATATATATATATATATATATATATATATATATAAACTGTGTGTCGATCTTTGTTTGATGAGCCTGAACTTTACATCCGGTGCGTTTACGGCTTTAATATATATATATATTTACATTTCATTACGCCTGAAGTTTACTTCGTGGCGGTTGACCGTTCTTACAGCTTTCTGTACATTTCGTCCCGCCTGGAGTTTCGTCTGTGGCGGTTGATCATTTTTACAGCTTTCCTTACATTTTCGATCCCCCATGGAGGTGCGTCGTGGTGGTTGATAATGTTTGTATATATGTATATTTACAACTTTTATATATATATACCTGCTTACTGCGTTTATATCAATTGCGGCATCATGTAAACCTAGGAATCATGTGATCACAGATTCAGTCCACTGAATCTAGATTTGGTTCCCATGATGGACCTTTTCAGCTGTAAGCAGCTTGTAAATTTATTCACGGTGTTTGGATTTCCTCCGATGGTTTCCATACCCATGAGGAGTTCGACACTGCTTTGTACATTATTTTCTCAAAGATGATTCGCATCTCGAAAATAAAAATAATCAAGCTGAACATTTAATAAAATGAAAGTATCAAATGCCTCAATTACTATTGAGCACAAGGTTTGAAAAACCTCTTTGAGAACATCATTGCTATTTCTTGTTAAAACTGAATTTTTACCTAAATTTAAACCCTATGTATATAGGTGCAAAAGAGGCATAGCACTACTTTCAAATAACAACACATTGACCCACACACACACACAAATTCATATAACAGTTTATTGAAAAGTGACGGTCACCGTGGCAACACGGATATCGGGGGGTGCCTAACACCTTCCCTTCGCATAAACAAGTCCCCGGACCCTAAATGAATCTCGATTTCACCGACCCGTTTAGCAGTGTTACATCACTGGGTCAATGTGCAAACCTTTTCTCGGTTGTGTTGGTACAACCAGTTAAAAAACTAACTGGCGACTCTTAACAGTCCATCGTCGACATTACACATGTCGGACCTTTTTTACTTATTTTTTCAAACAAATCTCACATAAAATGAGAACACAAAAGAACAGGTAACGAAAAGGGACAAATAAAAATCCCGACGTCGACAAGTGGCGACTCTGCTGGGGACTCCAGTAAGAGGACTTAAGCCGCTATTACAAGCTTTTCAAAACTGTTATATATGCTTGTGTGTGGATGTTACATTTACATTTATGATGAATGTGTACGAATGCATATCTTTACTACAATTAATGCTTTACACTATATCTGCCTGTGATATTAGTGCTTCGCGCTTGTCATCATTTTCATAAGCGGTGAGACGCGATGTATGTGAATGTATGTTGTGTGGTCCCTCCACCAGGAGGCTGTCCTGTCGGTGTTTGATTTACTTGACTCGTAGGAAGACTATTTCCAACAAGGCTCAGGAAAGGCACCACCCAAATTCGCTCAAGTTGAAAGACCGGATTAATTTCTCGTTGAGTAAATTGTGATGATTCGGTAACCTTCATGCCAAAAAGCTGCGAGAGAAACCTAAGATAGGTCAGCCTCTGATAAACCCAATGCGGAGGAAAGTCTCTTCATGCTTTCTCATTTTAAATTACTTGTAAAGTCAATTACTTGTAATTTACCTTCCATATTCGTCTCCATGTAATAAGAAATATGAAGGAATATGTGCATATACATATTTAAATTAACATGCTATCCTGTATTACAAAGCTAACATCCGTTTTACAGGACAAAATTCCTAAAACGGACACATCACATAGCATGCTAACATTTACACCCTCCCTAAAGCTAAACTATGCCAATTTTATTGTAGGGAAGCATTCAGACCTATTACCCAGTCAAAGTCCAAAAAGGCCGCAGGCCTACAGCTAATCATGTCTTTATCTGACCAGTCTAATCCAGTTTCTCGTGAAGAATTTGACGGATTAAGTAAACAAATTACAGATTTGGTTGTTCTGCTTAAAGAATTACATCAATCTACGAAGGGTCCAAAGATACCCATACATGCTGAATCATCCACACAAGGGGGAACTCCAGGTTTTGATAATGCCATTACAGTACCTGAACTGCAGTTGGATACAACCAACAAAAGTCATGATGCCGCCCATCTCATAAGAGAACCAGACATCGGTGACATCAGAAAAAAAGTTCTTAAAATGGAAGAGACCCTTCGCACTATCAAAGGAATTGGAGCACATTAGAGTGTTTCATATGCCGACCTTTGTATATTCCCTGGTGTTCATTATCCAGAAAAGTTCAAAACTCCTGACTTCGAAAAGTATGATGGGTTAGGAGATCCTTGTACACATTTGATGGTGTTCATTGGAGAACTTGGATGTAATAACCCGATATTTTCTATATAATTAAATCAGAAATTTTAAGTATAATTTTTTTTATTTTAAAGATGAGGATTTGTACAAGATAATGTGTGTATGCATTTATGTGGTACATAAAAATATATTTATTACATGAACATTTACAAATAATTTTATTTTAGAATTATTGATTATTGTAAATTATATTCTTATAATAATGAATTTTATAGTAGAAATGTTTTTGTTAATTATTTTCTATGAAAATATAATTATATAATATTTAAATAATATATGAAATGGTTATTAGAATTATTATAATAATTATTTTATTATATGAATTTGTTTTAGATTAATTAAGTTAATTAGTTTAACTTAATTAATAATGTTATTTATGTCAGATAAATCAGATATGGAATCCAAACCTTAATTTTAAATTTTTATCAAGGAATGCGAATAATAATATAATAAAATTATATTTTGATTTTTCAGTGCTATAAATATGTACTATATGTACGTGTTGATAATGGTTGGTCAATTATGGTGTTTATGTCAAAACCTTAGCATTAATTTATTTCACCCTATTTTGAAATTCAGATGGTAGATTCAAGACTGTGTTATATCGGTGTTATGTGAATTATGCCGTGTATTACAGGATTTAAAATAATTAGGTAAAGCCCTAATTATACTTAGGAAACCTAATTAATTAAGAACCCTAATTACTAAAGTAGGAAACCTAATTGCTAATTGTAAACCCTAATTGTTAATTTTAGCAAGCTTAACTATATATAATTAGTAAATATTTAAGCTTAAAATTTTATTTTAAGTAATTAGTAACCCTAATTGGTGGGGTAACCCTAATTATTAAATAATTAATACACTAATGTTCATGTACATTGTAATTAAAAAATTAATCATAATTAGGAAACACTAATTTCAAATTTTTAGAAACTAAAATTTATTTTTATTTTTTTTGTGCAAACCCTAAATTGGAAATTCTAGAAATTATTTTTAAACCTTAATGGGTTCAAATCCTAAACCCTAAAGGTTTGCCAAATGACAAAAATGCCATTAAATTTCTAAGCAAAAAGACTAAAGTGCCCCTCTTAAATTATTTGAAGATAACTTGTGTATCTAGCCAAAATTGAAGTTGGTGAACTAAAATGTTGACTTAGTACAACCTAAATCTCCAGCACATTAGCCTATACTCAGCATTCATGCATGAAACACATGTATATATAGATCCAAGAGAGATAAAAGGTCATTTTATTGCTCATTTGATCACATTACACATCCAAATTCCCTCTCTCTCTCTAACCTACGAAATTCTAAGACAATTCAGTCACAAAACCGAACCCCACTAGCATCCATAACAAATCACAAGATCAGAATCAAGGATCAAGGTGTTAAGAGGTAGAACCCTAATTTTAAAATCTGACTTTGATCCTTTGTTAGATGTTAATTTTTTTGTGTTAAACATGTTGGTTATGGTGTCAATAGATGATCTGGGTTGTCAACTGTTAGATTCATAACATCAAAGTGCTCAAAATTTATGTTTTTCAAAATCTGGGAAAATTATTTTTTGTGGTCTGACAACGAATGTCAGACCCTGTAGATCACAAGATGTTAGGTGTTTTTGTTGTTTAAAGGTTTGATCTTGTAGTATGCTATAAGCTCTTTGATCTAAAACTTGAATCAAGTCCAGATCGTGTATATATTTAAAGTTATTCATGGTAAAACGTCATTGACCGACCATGACATAGTAAAATCTGGGTAACCCAGATGTTACCCAGAACTCTATGACAAGATGTTCATGCTCTTAGATCTTTCATATGTTTGTTGTTTTGTTCTGTTTGTTGAAATTAGATTGTAACCTGGTATTTGGACTGTAAAGTAAAGCCTTTATAACACCTAAATGTTAAACAAGGTGGAAGTAGTGGCTGGTCAAACCTGTATAAAAGATCACAAGAATGGTTTTTTGGGATTTCCAGAAAAATCAAAAACATGTCGTCTGACATTGTTTGACCGGATGGTAGATCATGATTCTGTTATAGTTTAACCGATTAAATGAATGTTATATGTACTCTGTTATTTAGACTCCAAGTGTGACCCATTATATTACCATAACATCAATCATAACCCTTAATTATTTAAACCACAAAGTGCCTACTCGGAGCTGACTGGGTTTCTGGGTTACCCAGAAAAACCTAGTAAGCTCTGACAGATTCTTTAAAGCCTTAGATCTTGACGCCTGTTGATGATTAAGACAATATAAATGCTTAACTTATGTACTATGTTAATTTATCTACAAGGTCCGACGTCTAGAACACATATGACATAAACCGATTGACCGGAATAAGGCCACTAAGGTTGTTGACCTGCATTGACCAGATTTTTCTGGGCAGCCCAGAACTTGATGAACAGGCCTGACAACGTTTTTAAAGCCCCAGATCTCACTTATTTAATGTTGTTTGGTCATGTTTCTTGTTATAACATGTAGTATTGACCTAGAACTACAAGATCTGTTGTTAAGATGTTCCAGAAACGTCATAAGTTATGAATTATTGATAGTCAAACTAGTGCTCTTAGTGACTGACATGAGGTTCTGGGTTTAGCCCAAGAACACTCAAGAACACATTCAGCGACAGTTTTGTCGCCTAAATCACCTATAGCGACACTTTATTTATAAAATCAATTATTTTGATTAAATAAATAGAAAAATTAGTTTTTAATTATTAAAAATACAAAATAAATTATTAAAAATTATTTTAAAATCCAAAAATTAGTTTTTAATTATTTTGAATATATTTCATAAATATTTAATATTTTTGGAATATTAAAAGTATTTAATTTAATTAATTATAATATTAAATAAATTATTTAAAAATGATTTTAATACATGAAAAATCATTTAAAATTATATTATGGTATAAGAAAATAAATTAAGTTTGATTTAGCAGAAGTCTATTCTGAATCAGGAAACAATTCTGATAACGAACAGTGTAAAAATTGCACAAATAATAATTGTAACACAACTACTGAAGCAGATTATTGGAAAGCTATCGTCGAAATGAATGGTTTAGACATTGGAGGCCCCAGTATCAATGTCTTAACTGACACCCAGAAATCTCTCATCGACTTAGCTGACAAGATTAAAGACCCCGAAGTTAAATTAAAATTTTTAGAAATCTGCTATAAAAATAAAAAATCTGAAGAAATTCTTCCTATTGATCAGTATAGTATGCGCGAAGTTATGAGACGCATGAAAGAGGTTTCTACCGCTGAAAAACCTACTACTATTCAAGATCTTAAAATTGAAATTAATATTTTAAAATCTGATATAAAACAGTTACAAAATACTCCATGATTTAAATAGTTTCAAACAACCGTTAAATGATAAACAGAACAATCATGAAGCATATTCAAAAACTGAATCCGCTGAGAACCCAGAATCTTCTAAACAATATTTAATGCTTATGAATCAAGTGATTTTTCAGAAATGGTATATTAGAATTACTTTGGTCATCAAACCGAATTTTATCATTAAAGATGTTATTGCCCTAGTTGATAGTGGCGCTGATATGAACTGTATTTAGGAAGGATTAATTCCTACCAAATATTTCCAGAAAACCACTCAGTCTTTAACTAGTGCAAGTGGTAACACTATGAATATTAAATACAAAATTCCTGAAGCCTTAATATGTAATCAAGGTCTTTGTTTACCTACCTCTTTTGTCCTCATCCGTAATATGAATCAAAGTATCATCTTAGGCACACCTTTCCTTTGTCTTTTAATGCCTATCTCAAAAATTGATACTTTAGGTATTCACATTACTTTAAACAACAGACATATTGTTATTGAATTTATAACAGAACCTTATACTAAAGAATTGAATCAAGTTAAGCACATGATTTATTCAAAAGAAAAACAGATAAATTTTATTCAAAAAGAAATAAAATTCCTTACTACAGAACAAAGAATTTTACAACCTTCTTTAAGGGAAAAAATAAAATTAATCCACAAGACTCTTCAGGTGGAAATCTGTAGTGATGTCCCGAATACTTTCTGGAACAGAAAAAAACATATTATTTCCCTTCCTTATATTCCTAATTTCGATGAGAAAAATATTCCTACCAAGTCCAGACCTAGTCAAATGAAGAAGGAATATTTACTTCTTTGCAAGAATGAAATTGAATCCCTTCAACAGAAAAAGCTGATAAAACCCAGTACTTCTCCTTGGAGTTGTACAACTTTTTATGTCAATAAAAATTTTGAAATTGAACGAGGAACCCCCCGTCTCGTTATTAACTATAAACCATTGAATGAAGCCCTTCGGTGGATCAGATATCCCATTCCAAATAAGAAGGACCTTCTTGACAGACTTCATGATGCCACTATTTTCTTAAAATTTGATATGAAATCAAGATTTTGGCAAATACAAATCAGAGATCAGGATACTTATAAAACTGCTTTTACAGTACCCTTTAGCCATTATGAATGGAATGTTCTTCTATTTGGTGTCAAAAAACGGACCTTCTGAATTTCAACATATTATGAATGATATTTTTAATCCCTTTACTGAATTTATTATCTGTTATATTGATGATGTCTTAATCTTCTCTTCATCCATCGAACAACACATTAAGCATTTAAACATTTTTAAAAATGTTATCATAAAAAATGGTTTGGTAGTTTCTGCTCCTAAAATGAAACTCTTCCAAACAAAAATCAGATTTCTTGGACATAATATTTTCAATGGAACTATTATTCCAATTGATAGATGTATTAAATTTGCATCTAAATGTGTTTTAAAATTTCAAGATGATCTTTTGAATCAACACTTTTTAATTCGAGTTGATTGTTCAACTGCAAAACAGATATTTAAAAAGGATGTTCAAAACCTAGCTTCTAAACAGATATTTGCCACTTGGCAAAGCATTCTATCAGTATTTGACTTTGATATTGAGTATATCAAAGGAAAACAGAATTTTTTACCGGTTTTTCTAACCAGAGAATACTTGCAGGAATTGTAAGACCCCGAATTTTATGAAATAAAAGTATTCAATTTTCTTATAATTACTATTCAGTAAATGGTTAAATTGATAAAAGTTTAAAGTTATGGGTGAAATATGAATTTTTTTTTCAAAATAAGCAAGTGGTTATAAAATAATCATTGTTGTCGGGGAATATTCGTTTGGTCGTGGAATATTCTTTCTGTCGGAGAATATTCGTACGACGGCGCAGCTATTTGTGGGCCCCATAACGAATAACTGTCGGGTGAAGGAAAACGACAAATTTGAGTTTTTACAAATAACGACGTAGTTGTTACCGTTAACACTGTTGGAATACCCGGTGGTTAAAATACAGTAATACGCGTTATTGCACAGTAGCACACGATATTGCATAGTATTTTTGAAATTATTGATTCTTACGTAAGAAGGCACTACTCAATAATTGTTACAGTAATTACTGTTCAATATTTTATTTTATTGATTCAATAATTGCTACGTTGAAATTTTATATTATTGTTGTTCAATAATTGTTGCTGCACAGTATTTCTCATTATCAGATCAATAATTCATATTATTTGAATAGTATTATTAGATAGCATTATTGGCAATGTCTAGAAAGTTATGTCTAAGGAGAGGTTTGGTCATCTAATTGCGCGCCAGTAAGGAGAAATCCTTATTGGAAAGCCCCCTCTTTCCTGGGAACGGCCTGGTTGTCATAAATGTGATTCTGTAATATTATTTGTGAATAATTAATTATTGATTCATATGATAAGAAAATATTTATTTTATGTGGATATAAATGAGGGATATATTTTTGTGGTTAAAAAATGAAGGAGTTAATGTTGAGATTTTTATCCGTATTTTTGTCGGAATGGAGGTATTAAAAATCAGGATTTTTGAGATATTTTGCGGGGGTTATAATTTTTAATCCGACCGTTGGATCGTGGTAATTTTTGGATATGTTATACATATATAAGTTGAGTATATGCCCACAAATTTTGAACCGTTAAAAATGAACGTATGATTTATTATGAATTTTACGAGATGACTGGTTCAGAAATTGTTGAATTTTCGGAGTTTATCATTTTGGTGGTAAATTCTAGAATTGGTGGGCCCCACTTGCGGTTGGTGAAGAAATGTGCTGAATTATATTTCAAATGTGGTGGGTGGGAATAGTAGCAGGTAAAGCCATCAGGTTGCAGGTCAAACCTACCAAAATTTTCCTATAAATAGAGGGCTAAGTTAGAATTGAAAATCACACCAGAAACATAAGCTTTCTCTCTTTCTCTCTCTATATTATGAAGCATATTTTGTGAGTTTTTAGATACTTGGTGAGTTGTTATTCATTAGTGCAAGTTTCCTTCAGCATCATATCCGATATCCAGTCAGAAGTACTGCTCTTTTGAGGTAAGGGATAGTAAGTGATAGTAAGGGATTGTAAGGGATAGTAAGGGATAGTAAGGGTTGTTATGATTTTCAGTTTCGTAATTTTTCTGAACTTCAAAAATTCTGGAAAAATTTGAAATGATATTTTGATGAGTTTTCTTGATTGTGTCCAAAAATGGTAATTTTTGGATGTATAGATTGAGAGTTATGAATTTTATGAGAAAAGACTATTTTAAAAGTAACCGCTTATAATTCCTTGTGGTTAACTCCAAAATTGATGAAATTTTTATTGGGAGTACATGTATATGATAGAGGTATACTCTGTAAATTTCAGAATTTTTAGACAAAAGTACAATTTTTGATAAATGTCTAAATATTCGGCTATTTTGGCCATATAAAAAATAGTAAATGACTTTTAAAAATTCTGAGAAAAATATATGTTCACTATGGGACTATATTATGCTAAATCCCAGAAAAGAAATATTTTTGGAACTGATTTGGTATTTTTCATGAAAATAGTTTAGTTATGAGTAAATGAATTAAATATGTTTTGTGAAGACAGAAAATTGGAAAATAGGATTTTATGGCTTGAGAATCCTATATGAGGTATATGCAGATTTTTGATGAGGGTTTTGGTTATTGATGATGAAATTGTAAGAGTTGGCATTTTATGATGATTAAATGCATTAATTAGTAAAGTGTAAACAATTAAAATAAATTGTTTATAAATTTAAGTAATGTTATTCTTTCAATATCATTATACCGAAATATTGGTATGAATTTTATTGTAGAATTTCTATCTTTTGTGTCGGGGTTACTATTCATGAGTTACGAATATTACTCTTGAGATTAAAACTATATGTTGATCATATTATTTTTATCATCATATATAACATTTTTATAACCCTGATGTTGAAATTCTATTTCACTGGAATGTAAAGATGGGTAGATTATTGGTATGATCATGACTAGGGTTCTCTTTGGCCTGTAGTGCAAAGTTGAATTGTTACTGGTATGATCATGACCATTGAATTTATAATTGAATATCTTAAGCTTAAGTGCAAAGGTGAATTGATCAACATGGTTATAATTATTGTTTATATAAATTCTGAAATGATTATATATTTCTTTGAGATATGAATATCTTTGGCCAGTAGTGCAAAGATGAACTGTTGTTGAATATCTTTGGCCTGTAGTGCAAAGATGGTCTGTTGATGAATATCTTTGGCCTGTAGTGCAAAGATGAACTGTTGTTGAATATCTTTGGTCGTAGTGCAAAGATGGATTTGTTAGTATGATTATAAACAGGAACTGTGATTTGGTATAACCATGATCTTTGATGTTTCAGGTAAAGACAGGTGATGAAAATATTCTTCGTCCTGGGTGCGAAGAAAAATTTGTAGTCACAATTATGATTATGAGTTATTCATTTGATTGTGGAAAGGAACTGTTGAGTGATGTTACATGGATAAAATATTGTTGGTGGATTTTTAACATGGAGAAGATAATAGACTTTATAGTCTATTTGACTCTTCTAATGGATTGCTCGTTCCGCTGCAACTATGGTTAAAATTTTTATCATTTACCATATGTTCTAAATCTCTGATTTATTATTGATGAAGGCTATTGATAATTTAATTATCTTTAGTCATGATATTCTTTACTGAGCTAGTTGTGCTCACCCTTTTGCTTCACAATTCCTTTCAGGTAATAAGAGTGTAGCTGGGTCGAGCGGGGGTAACAAGGGAATAGAACGGTGGTCATCATTTAGTAGTTATATTTGGTGAAGAAAATAGGGTGAGGCGAACCCAACGTTGGAAGGGTGTTTTGCCACTATCATACAAGATGTCTAATGACATACAACCTCGTGTCATCATAAGACAGGGTTGTGCTCATCCACTTGCTGAGTATATCTACGAGCACTACCTATATAATCTTGGTGTTTGTTTGAAGTATAATTCTCAATTAGGGACAGTAGAGATAATGATATGTCAAGAGAAGACTCGCCATTGGGAAGAATATGATAGTAATCTTCTCGTTTTTCTTTGGGGTCTATTGGGTCAACCAAGGATAATTTTGTGGCCATATGATATCTATCATAACCTAGACGCGTGGCCTCCCATGTACGAAGGTTTCCTTGAGCACTTCCCAAAGATTCTAGTTTCTAAAACAGTTTTTGACTGTACCTTTATGTAAGGTACCTTTGTGAGGTGCTGATACATGATGGTGTCCAATGTCACATTTGGTATATATTTGTATCCAAACTCACAGCATATGTGTTGTTGTATTTTGCACGACAATTGTTGTAATAAAGTTGTAGTTGTTTTCTGTACCATGTATTTGACGACTCAGAATGGGTTGGATGGAATGGACCTATTTTGGGGTCGTTACAGGAATGACCAGTAGAAGCCGTGGCCGCGGTCAAAGAGGTCGAGGCAGAGCGAATCAGTACTATACAGAATTTCCTACTATGAATTCTCAGACCAGCAACTCTTCGGCTTCTTCTAGCCAACCTACAGTAAAAGATGTTCTCCTATTACCAGAACAGTATATTCTAAATATAAATATGGATGAAACAGTATTATTCATTGAACAGAATGATGAAAATGGATGAAAGATTCATGGGAGATAAAGAGACGTTATTTAACGACTCAACAGTCTCCTCCCCGTTTTAATCAGTACCGTTATGTCTATGAACAAATTATCATCGAAACAACATCTATGGACATTAAGCATACGCTTCATGATCCTGCTAAGACAACAAGTCCAATTCAATGCAGTAAAATAACTATCAAGAGCATCATGCCTCTTGCCAATTGGGGTATCAATCCTCATACCGGCCATACTATTGAATCCACTCATACAACAGAAACCCGTTACAGTTATTGGGACTATATTGATTCCTCTACCCAAGTATTCTATTACCAAAATCCTATCCACAACCATACTTGGTTTATCCGAGTTTGTCCCGATGTCCTTAAAAACGAAATTCCCAACTGGTTTTTCGTTTGGTGGGATAAGATTGGTGTCACCATTGAAACCTTACCAGAATCAGTTCAAACATCATTCAAGGAATGGCAAGTTGCTTATTCCCATATACCAGTAAATAGAGATTTATCCATGTCCAAATTATTTGCCCACTTTATAATCCGTTTCAGTATCCCTTGGATTTGGAAATGGGATTTTCGGTGCGATTACCAGAATTAGATTCCCCATCTCAAAAGGATATTCTTTACCAAATGGTGGGATAAAGGTCTTAATCCGACTTTACCAGAACTCCTTAAAACAATATAGAATCACACCTAGGCTTGCCTAGATGTTATCCCGTAAAGCCTTCCTTCACCAGTACCAGTTAATCCTTTTGTTAAAATTCAGACAGATTTAAAATAGAAGTTTCCTAATCTCACTGAAACATAATTAATTATTAAAACTATGGACTACATGAAGACTCAATTCTTATAATCCTTAGTCCCGGATGATGTTTCTATGAAAACTGTTAGCGACGATGAATCTGAATAGGATGATAATCAATTCAATGTCCTAGCCGGAGAAAGTAAAGAACCAGAACCGGAATCCACAATGGGAGACTTTTGGGATTCTCTCACCTCCATGATTTCTGAAAAATTGGAACAGGACAAGAAAGGAAAAGGAAAAGCATCATGAAAGTTATCTTCCACTATAAAAGGTAGACCAATAATCAGAAAAAGACAAGAACAGTAGTTCCACTTCCTGAAAAGAAAGCCAGCCGCTCTCTCTCCATTATCAGTAAACGACGCTAGCTGTCTCAATAATTCTCCACTCAACCGACAAGCTGTCTCACGCCTTCCACCTCCTACGGCTGAGACTTAAAGAAAGAAAGATAAGGATCACTAATCGACTCCACTGACAAGGAAACACACGATCCTTTCTTATCTCCTCACTTGTATAAATTAGGGAGACCTCACCCTTTGTTGAGGCAAAACTTTTCTTAAGTATTTTCTTACATCTTCTTTATATCCTCCTCTCTTTGTAAAATATTTGAAATATAAGTTTGAAATTTGAAGAAGATCTGCGAGGTTCTTTTGTAAGTTTAAATTATTGCATCTGTTAATTATTATGTTTCTTTACTTGAACTTTTAGATTATCATACAGATAACAGTAATCGTTATAAAATAGCATATCAAACTGCTACAAACAATTATAATCGTTCTTATTTCTTAGAACAGTTTAATAAATCTGAACAGTTAATTATTTCATCCAGAGAAGCCATACAGGAAGAAACCTGCAGGCTTATAGTTTTGGGTAGAACCCCAAACCAGCAATAAATTTATGAGACCATATATGTATTAGTTTATCTGTTAATATATAATCAATATGCCTCTAAATTATCCATGTCATTTTATTAAATGAGACAGTTTAAGTTTGATACTTAAATAAGTGAAATGCCATCCAAGTCGCTTTTAGGACTTTGCCTTTAGCCGTGTTATGGCGTTGTGGCTTTTATCCTCTGTAAATCGTTGACAGACGTGCTTATTTGGTATCATTCTTGTTCCATCCCCTCCTTTGGTATCAGAGCCATGTTAATTTATTGTCATATTGATGAATATATTACTTATAAATTATGCATATATGGTGACCTTAAAAAATGACTGATTTTTCTCCTTCATCTTTGACAACAATAGCTAATGCCTCAGCTTCTACTTTAGAAGCAACTGAATTAATTGCCTATCAGGATGTAAAGGAAGCCCTAGATAAATGGACTATTCCTAAAATCAAACCCGAAACAATTTATAAAATTGGAACCTTTGATTTTATCAGCAAAAGAATAATTAAGACTTTTGAGCATGATGTTCCTTTACAGAATAATGATGAAATTCTATATTTATTGCATGTTGAAGATTTATACCCTTTTCTGCAAAAATATAAATATGTTCTTATAGGACTTGTCCAAGTAGCTTTCAAACCCTTGACTTTACTTGGCCAAAACACCAGTATTCAGTGCACCCTCCAAGATGGTAGGTGTCTTAACTGGAAAGCCTCTCTTATGGGAGCCATTGAAACTAGTTTTGCTCATGGACCAGTTTATTTTAATATTTACCCGAATTTAAGTATAGCCTTAACTGATAATAATTTGTCAAAAGTTTTAGAGATGAGAATTATATCTCATGGTTATGAGTATCTACCAGGATCTCCTCCTTTTGCCATTTTATTCCGTATTCATCTTAAAGTTTTAACTACTTTAAACCCTTATATCTGTAAGCAAAGCCAACAAGGACATACTGTCCTAATTGACACTAATCTTTTTAGTAGTCAAATGGCTATTCTTAGAATGATTCCTTGGGAAGAAATTACTTTCCCAAAACAGTGGCAGATTACTAACGCTGTTCCTACCAGACCTACAATTAGACAATCCATAGAGGATGTCATCCAAACCAGTAATAGAAATGTTTATTTAAAGATTCAGAGACCTTTTACCCGATGTCGGTCTATCAATAATGTTTCTTATAATATTGATTTCCCTGAATCCTCCAGACAATCTGTGTCCGATCCCTTAGAATCTGTCTATCAAGAGTCTAAGAATCCCAGTAATGAGTCTGTCAAAAATGAAGACTTAATTAGAGGAATTTATATTTCTGAAAATCAAATACCTCATGGTATCTATGAAACAAATACTCCTCAAAACAGAATACCTTATAGTCCAACTGCTAGCGATATGAATTTTGAATGTTAATGGATTTTTCTCTTAATTGTAAAATTTGTCAATGTTTAAATCAGGAATTTATACAGGATAAATATCAGAATTTTAGAAATTGGTATTTCAAAAATCATGGTGATAAAAATTTAGCAGAAATTAAGGCTAAGTATTATACTTATCCGAACAATAATCAGTGTATTATATCATTTGTTACATGGTATTATGATTTCGTGTTAAAATCAGAATTTGACACTGAAAGTCAACTGAATGTTTTAACTGGAATTCAAAAGGACTGGATCACCACAAATTGTAATATTATCCAATCCATTCATCCTCCCCCTAAGTCCCTTGAACTTAGCTCAGGAAATGAAAATCTAAAACCTTTAGTTATTAATCCGTATGTTGACGTTTCTAAAACACTCCATCAACAAGAAGAGGTTTAAATAAAAGATATTTTACCCTTGTCCAAACAAAATGATTATACTAACTTATTTCTTCAAACTGTAGGAAAACAGTTAACCAGAATTGAAGAACAAATTTACAATATTAATGTAAATTGTCAAGTTATTCCTCACAAGCTTGACATCCAACCTGTAACCATCAAACCACCATTAGAAGTTAGTAATTTAAAAATGAAACCTTCTAAGTCTTCTAAGTCTGCTAATAAGTTTATTGATAATCTTTTAAACAAAACGAAAGATTTAAAGCTCACAACCGCCCATGCCTCTTCTTCTCAAATTAATGTCATATCTGGACAATCTTCCACCAGTAACAGTACTGACAGTGATACGGATAACCCTAATGATATCTCTCCTAATCATTTGTTAGAAATCCAGAATAATTTTCAAGATATGCAGAGTATTAATAAAGCTACGTACAGTACGAAACCTGTTACTCGTATGGCTTTAACCGGACCTAGTAGGTATTACTATCCTAGACCCACTCCCTATGATATTCTGTATAAAGAAGACTTTCTTCATTCCCAGAAATCTTACCATGGGAAAACCATTTATGAATTGAATATTGATGGTAAGACCGAATATCAAATTTTTGAAACCATCCATCATATCATGATGTATGCAACTGTCTGCAAGCAGAATGACAATAGTGACCATCAGATTTGTCGTTTCTTAGTAAATGGATTTACCGGTATCCTTAAAGGATGGTGGGATAATGCACTTACTGTTATCCAAAGAACCGAAATTTTTCAATCCTACAAAGAAGAAACTGATCCTATTACCAGTCTTCTTACAAGAAGAGAAGATGCTTGTTACACTCTTGTCCAAGCCATCATTCATCATTTTGTTGGACCAGGATCTTTGAATACTGATAGGAGTAGAGAACTCTTACAGAACCTTCGTTGCCCTTCCTTAACCCATTTTAGATGGTATAAGGATGTCTTTCTAATGAAAGTCATGCAAAGACCAGACGCTAACAGTGAACACTGGAAAGCCAAGTTTGTTGATGGCCTTCCTACTTTCTTTGCTGAGAAAGTCCGTAAAAAGCCAAGAGATAAGCATGACCGCATGAGTATCCCTTACGACCAGTATTCCTATGGCCATTTAATTTCAGTAATTATTGAAGAAGGTTTATCCTTATGTAATTACATGAAACTTCAACAATTAATGAAAAAATAGAATCTCACTAAAAGACACGAGATAGGAGAATTTTGTGATCAATTCTCTTATGATACAAAATTACAATATCCTGAAAAAATTAAGAAACAACAAAGTTCTAAAACTTCTAGACCACATCGGAAACGCTCTTCTAAGAAATCTTCTAATCACAAAACCCCTGATATTAATGATAATTATTTAAAAATAATTTTAATTCTTTTAAAAATCATTTAAAGTTAATATTAATACTTTAAAAATATTTTGAGTTATTATAAATAACTTTAATATTTTGGCAATGGTTTCATTAATAGTTTAATATTAATTAAATATTAATGATAATAGAATTGTTTAATATTTAAATCATTTAATTATGATTCCGGTGTTTGAAAATTCATGATTTATTATAATAAATGTTTAAAAATTATTATAAGTCATTTAAAAATAATATGACTGGTACTTACAGATATTGAACTACAAGATAGAGTCTTAGACTCGATAATTACTCAATAAAGTCATCGGTACACCGACATATTTCAGAAATTGATCGGGATTAGTATAAGTTGTCTGTATATGTGTTTGTTTGTGATTCAATGACTGTTGAATATGTGTGACAATGTTATTAGGTTATGTGCTGACTGCAATAAGCAGTGCTATGTGTTATAGTATGTTGTTCTAATCAGTAAAATGATTTTATGAATGATAGGTTGTGATATAAAAGATAAAACTAAGTTGCGTATTGTAAGCATCAGACCAGGCAAGTATCTTACCTTTGCATTTCCATTATGCAATGGACATGAGTAAGAAGTTTCAGAAATATATTATTATTATGCTATATTATTAACCCTATCGTGATATATTCTATATCCGATCATTGTTTATCAACATGTTAGTATATGGTAATTCAGATATATATATATATATATATATATATATATATATATATATATATATATATATATATATATATATATATATATATATAAGCCGTCTAAGCTATTTGACCAGCTAGACACAGATTTAAAAATATCGTTGAATATGATAAAACTTCTTTGTATCCAATCAAATTGTTTTGGTTCGGATTCCAGACTAGTATGAACATCCCGATCATGGGAAAACTTTTATGCGCCCAAGGCAGACAAAGTGAACGATCACATCGTTCTTGCAATGTAGTAATGATCAATACAGGGCCCATGGGATGTACACCCTCGCGCCCGTAAGTTCTGACGGTTTACGGATGAAATTCTGCTAAACCTATTTGAAAATTGAAAACAATGTTCATAGTATGTCAACTAAACCCATATATAGTCATTATGTAGTTTAAAAAATTTGAGATAGAATTATTATGTTATTATTATCGGTTCAGTTTACTTCACAACTATAGATTTGTTATAGAAGTGATGTACAAAGAAAATATTTAATTCTTTCAGCTAATTATATTTATAATTGTTATTACTTGTTGGGCACCCAAATGCTCATTCTTGCTTTAAATTTAAATGTTTTCAGCTAGGCATGATTAACCCGAAGGTTCAGACAACAACAAGTGAAAAGGAAAGCAAACAAAATATGTTTAGTGGTATCTTTTGTAATAGTTAGACTGTATTAATATAATGATATGTATTATATATCATGTAAAGAATTATAGTAAAGGTTGTGTACTTGGGATTAGACTCTAATAAATGTAAGAGAAGTTTGATATTCATATTATTGTTATTATTATTAGTATTATTCCGCTCATAGAAATGGTATCGTAAAGCACCGAGTTCGGGTTTCAAGTACCTGAATTTGGGGGCGTTACATTAGATCTTATGCAGAGGACGAGAAGCTCATAATGCAGCTGTTCCAAAAGAGTCTAACTAGAGAAGCCCGATCGTGGTATACCAGATTAGACAATTCAAAGATCCATAGTTGGGAAGAGCTAGCTCACGCCTTCCTTACATAATATAGTTTCCAGTCTCAAATGGCTCCTGACCGGTACCAGATTGCCAAGGTCAAGAAACAGTCTAATGAGTCATATAGAGAATATGCTCAAAGGTGGAGGCGCCTTGCTGCTCAAGTGATTCCTTCTATGACAGAGTCAGAGATGGTCATGACATTTATCGACAAATAAGAAGCTCCTTTCTATGAAAGAGTCTTAGCTGGTATCGGTAAACTATTTTTTGAAATGATCAAACATGGAGAAATGGCTGAAATTGAATTGAAGTCAGGAAAGATTCAAGACCTAGCTGCCCTTAAAGCTATTGCTGAACACATCCAATCCATAAATTATGGAAACTACCCCTAGAGGGTCCATAAAAAGAAAGAGGAGGATGTTTCCCTGATACTACATGGTCAAAAAGGTAATCAAAATATGCCTATCTAGAGGAGAAATTATACTCCCTTTCAAGCACAGTCTTCAAACCCTCTAATACCAAAAGGTGAAGAAGTCAAACGCCCTCGAGTGTTCACACCCTTAGGGGACTCACTCGAGAATATTCTCACTCTTCTGACCACGCAGAAGAAAATCACGCATCTTCTTCCACCAGCCAGCCCTAATGGATGGGGTTTTAATGCTGCTTGGAAATGTGCTTATCATGCCGGGGTACCTAGACATGATACTCAAGATTGTTGGGCCTTGAAAAACAAGATCCAAGATTTGATAGATAACGGTGAGATCATGGTCACCAAACCAGATCAACCTCACGTGCAAAACAACCATCTTCCTCCACACAAAGAGGAAGATGTCAACATGATTAATTGGAGCACTGGATAAAATTCCAATTGTAACTACGAATCATCCCCGATCATCAAAGATGGTGTTGATAAATGGGATTATGCAAAGTTTCAGTTTATAACGGAACGAAAGATGAAAGCTCTATGCAAGCAAATTGAGTAATTGGCAGAACTGGTGATCTATCAACATCAAGTCACACACCAATTAGTTAGCTAGGAGCATGCTAGTCTCTTCCCCTTGATTATGAATATTCCATTATCACCTTCAAAAAATGAAACAATGGAGGACAAAGTGACGAAGAGAGCGACTGCCAAAGCCCGTCGGGATTTTAACAATAAAAGGGAATTTACATACCTAGGTCAACTTATGGAGTAAATACTTCAGATGCTAATCAATAAAGGAAGAATCATTCCCTCTTACCTCCAATCAATCCCCGTTCAGGACGGTTTAACCCTGATGGAGTATGTCAGTATCACTCCAATTCTCACGGTCACAGCACGGAAGAATGTTGGGCACTCCGCCACCTTATTCAGAATCTAATTGATAGCGGTGTCCTGCAATTTGAAGACAATGATACTGTGCTATTCGAGAGTAAAAATACTTGTCCCACTAAATGGAAGGGACTGGTAGCAATTATATCCTCTGAGGCCGATGAGATTGTTAAACTACTCATAATTCAGCTCAAAGGAATTAATAATCCTTTGAAAGTGGTTGCTCCAGAGCCCATCATGTTGCCATTCAGACCACAATATCTTGTTGTCAGCTTACAGAAAGTTTCCTAGAATTATGGAGAAGCTGAAGGATCCACATCTCATACAACTGCTACAGTGTCGAAGGAGAATCTACTGTATTTTCCCCAATGGGTGATGAACCCTGCTGTTAAATCAAAGGGGAAAATTCCTATAGAGAAGATTGAAAAATTCCTCTGTGCTATGGGTCATAATGAAGCCAAGGTGGGTTTAAGCTTAAGAGAAGCTCCACATCAAATTTCAATAATAGACTTGGTCTTAACTTCCGAAGATCACCCCGACTCGCTTCTTCTACTATCATGGCTACGATTACCACCAGAGTGGTTATCATTTTTTTTCGAATGTTTTCCTCCCCGCTGGTTGTCATTGCTCCGATGACTGCTGCTACCGGTATGACCCTAGTTGTGGTCCCTTGGTTGAACATACTCATTATCTCGCTATAATAATTGAGCCTTGTTTACAACATCTGAATATAGAGAAAATTTATGAGAGATAAGATATTGTCGAATTTCAGGTTTCAGACCTCTCAGGAACATCCGCGTCATACGTAGAAGGGACAACAATGATACCGTGAAGACGACAGTACCAGCATCAACTATTTCTAGGGGAGGAGAATGATCACCGGTCGTTTGTTACAAATGCGAGAAAGAGGGACATATCAGCCCAAACTACCCACAACAATCCAAGGTGTGTTATAACTGTGGAAAGGAAGATCATATAGCTAGAGATTATCTTGTAGCGAAACCAAGTCCAGCGGGAATGGTGACTCCAAAGGCTATTCCGGATAAGTCAAAGATGGTGGTTCCTGGAAGGGCGTTTGTCGTGACTGCCCAAAACGCGAGGAACCTGAATGAGGTGATCATGTGTAAGGTAATAATAAACTCTTGCGAAGTTTATACCTTATTAGATACCGGTTCTGCCCATTCTTTTATCTATCCTGCTTGTGCTCAATATTTGAACTTGACTCCGAAGAAATTAGACTTTGACTTATCTGTTGAGACTCCGTTAGGAGAAACTTTTATTACATCTACTATTTATAAATCTTGCTTGATCCAAGTTGGTACCATCACATTACCTGTCGATCTTATTTCTTTGAAAATACTTGCATTTGATGTGATTTTAGGGATTGATTGGTTAACTATTCTTCATGCCAAAATTGATTATTTTCGTAAGGTTGTTAGTTTTCATATTCCTAACCAACCTTTTATGCTAATTCAACCAACAAAACCACTTAAGTCAATCACTGTCATATCAAGCCATAAAGTTATTCGTTTATTAAAAATAGATGTCATGCTTTCTTAGCCCATGTCACGAACTTGAACAAAAACATGTCAGATTTGAATAATATTTCTGTTGTTAGTGAATTTCTTGACGTATTTTCTGAAGAACTTCCCGGTCAACCCCCAGAACGTGAAGTTGAATTCTTTATTGACCTTGAACCTGGTACAAAGCCCATTTCTAAAACCCTATATCGAATGACTCCTATTGAACTTCAGGAGTTAAAGGTCAAACTATATGAGTTGTTAGACATCGATTTCATTCGCCATAATATAACTCCTTGGGGTGCTCCTATTTTATTCGTAAAAAAGAAAGACAGAAGTATGCGACTTTGTATTGACTATTGGGAATTGAACCATGTCACCATCAAGAATAGGTATCCGCTACCTCGCATTGATGACCTGTTCAACCAGTTGCAAGGAGCACAATTCTTTTCAAAGATCGATCTTCGCTCTGGATATCATCAGCTGAAGATTAAAACTGAGGATATTCCGAAGACTACCTTCAGAACTCGGTACGGGCATTATGAATTCTTAGTCATATCTTTTGGATTGACTAATGCTCCTGCTGCTTTCATGAATATGATGAACCGTGTGTTCAAGAAATATTTGGATCAGTTCATTATTGTCTTTATTAATGACATCCTCATCTATTTCAAAATCCGTGAAGATCATAAGCACAATTTGAAGCTAGTACTTCAAAGGCTTCGCGATAACAAGCTATATGCCAAGCTAAAGAAATGCGAGTTATGGCTTGAGGAAGTAGAATTCCTTGAGCACATGGTGTCAAAACATGGAGTATCTGTTGACCCGACGAAGATTGAAGCCACAAAAAGTTGGGAGCAACCGAGGTCGGTGACTGAAGTACGTAGTTTTTTGGGCTTAGATGGTTATTATCGGAGATTCGTGGAAGGATTTTCTCGAATTGCTACTCCGTTAACTCAACTGTCTCGAAAAGATACAAAATTCATATGGAACGAGGAATGCGAGAAGAGTTTCCAAGAGGTCAAGAAGAGACTTATTTCGGCACCTGTTCTGACAATACCATCTGGTTTGGTGGATTTGTTATCTACAGCGATGCTTCAGGCAAAGGGTTAGGCTGTGTTCTCGTGCAACATGGGAAAGTCATAGCCTATGCCTCGCGACAACTCAAAGAATATGAGAGGAATTATCCTACTCATGATTTGGATTTGGCAGCAATCATTTTCGCGTTGAAGATCTGGAGACACTACTTATGTGGAGAGAAAGTGGAGATTTATACGGATCATAAGAGCCTTAAATATTTTTTCACCCAAAAGGAACTCAACATGCGGCAACGACGTTGGCTTGAGCTGTTAAAAGATTACGATCATACCATCCAATACCATCCTAGAAAAGCGAATGTAGTAGCTGACGCATTGAGTAGAAGATCATATGCGGACACGAGTACAATATTGTCAACGTAAAAGCTCATTTTGTATGACTTGCAAAGGATGGAGATAGAGTTAAAGACTCCAGGGACCCACGTGATAATATCAAATATACGACTAGAACCGACATCAATTGATAAAGTTAAAGCTGCTCAAACTACGGACCTGGAGCTGATGCATATGAAGAAGAAAGTACAAGAAGGTGTTGTTCTAGAAGCAAGAATCGATGAAGAAGGAATTCTTCGAGTCAACTCCAGACTTTGTGTTCCTAACGATTCTGACTTGAAGCGTAGAATCATGATGGAGGCACACAACACACCATTTGCAATCCATCTTGGGAGTAACAAAATATATCATGATCTTTGACATACATTTTGATGGAGCAAGATGAAGAGAGAGATCGTGGAGTTTATCTCGAGGTGTTTAACTTGTTAATGTGTAAACAAGGAGCATCAAGTGCCAAAGGGTCCTTTGCAACCACTTGAGATTCTGAAATGGAAGTGGGAAAACAATACTATGGATTTTGTTACGGGTCTTTCCAAGGTTTCTCAAGGCATAGATGCGATTTGGGTTATTGTTGATAGATTAACCAAGTTTGCTCATTTCTTGCCTATACGGGAGACTTATTCCCTTGAACGTCTTGCTCATATATACGTGAATGAGATTGTGAGATTGCATGGCATGCTAATATCCATAGTTTCTAATCGTGACCCAAGATTCACTTCACGATTTTGGGTTAGCTTGCAGAAAGCTATGGGCATGAATTTACGATTCAGTTCGGCATACCATCCTCAAACGGACGGGCAATCAGAAAGGACTATTCAAACTCTTGAAGATCTATTAAGACTCTGTGTCCTAGATTTTAAAGGAAGTTGGGATAAGTACTTGCCATTGGTGGAATTCTTCTATAACAACAGTTATCAAGCAAGTATAGGAATGACTCCATTCGAGGCGTTGTATGGAAGAAAATGTCATTCTCCAGTATGCTGGGACGTGGTGGGTGAAGCAACGTTGTTGGGACCAAAATTGGTTCGCATAACTACAGAAAAGATCCAAACAATTCGACAATGTATACAAACATCACATGATCGACAAAAGAGTTATGCTAATCTTCATCGAAAGGACGTGGCATTTAATATTGGGGATCATGTATTGTTACGTATTTCTCCATGGAAGGGAGTTACAAGATTTGGGAAGAGAGGAAAGCTCAATCCATGATTTGTTGGTCCATTTGAGATTCTTGATTGAATACGAAATGTGGCCTATGGACTCGCATTACCTCCAAGCATGTCTCGTGTTCATAATATTTTTCACATATCTATGCTTTGTAAATATGTGAAAGACTCGAACCACATAATTGAGTTAGAACCAGATGACATAGCCGAAGATTTAACGTACGAAGAGGTACCTGTTAAGATCTTAGATAGAAAAGAGTATGTCCTACACACCAAGGTTATATCTCAAGTTAATGTTTTGTGGAGGAAACATGCTATTGAAGAAATGACCTGGGAGTTGGAGTCAGAAATGAAAGCGAGGTATCCTCACCTTTTCAAAATACCAGGCACGTACGTCAATTTCGAGGATAAAATTTCATAAGGAGGGGAGGTTGTAAGACCCCAACTTTTTCATAAATAAAATTGAATTTCCTCTAATTATTATTTTGAATAATAAGGTGTTAATTTGATATAATACTTTGGTTATGGGTGAAATGTGCAAATTTTGTAAAATAAGCAAGCGGTTATAAAATATTCAATGTTATCGTGAAATATTCGTTTGGTTGTGGAATATTCTTGTTGTCGGGGAATATACATACGATGGCTCAGCCATTTGTGGGCCCTATAATGAAAAATGATTGGATGAAGAAAATGACAAGTAGTGTACACGGTATTGTACAATATTGTTGGATTATTGATTCTTACGTAAGAAGGTACTACTCAATAATTGCTACAGTAAGTATTGTTCAATATTTTATTTTATTGATTCAATAATTGCTACGTTGATATTTTATATTATTATGGTTTCAATAATTGTCACTACACAATATTTCCCATTATCAGATCAATAATTCATATTATTTGAATAATATTATTAGATAACATTATTGGCAATGTCTAAGGATGTTTTGTCTAAGGAGAGGTTTGGTCACGTAATTGCGCGCCAGTAAGGAGAAATCCTTATCGGAAAGCCCCCTCTTTCCTGGGAACGACCTGGTTGTCATAATTGTGATTCTGTAATATTATTTGTGAATAATTATTTATTGATTTATATGAGAAGGAAATATTTATTTTATGTGGATATAAATGAAGGAATTAATGCTGAGGTGTTTTATCAGTATTTTGTCGGAATGAAGGTATTAAAAATCATCCGTATGTGAATTTCAGACATTTTCTGATTGGAATTTAAAAAACTTTCTTCTACAAAGTTGTACAGAATTTAATTTCCTATGGAATAGACATGAGACTTGATTTTTTCTGATAAAAGGGCTATTTATTATGAGTTATTGAAGTTATTGATTATTGTTTAAATTTAAAACATTTTGGAAATTTCTAGAATGGGTGGACCCCACTTTTGGTTGGTGAGAAATGTGCTGAAATTTTATTTCAAAAGTGGTGGACATGAATAGTACCAGGTAAAGCCATCAGGTTGCATGTGACAACCCCAAAATAGGTCCATTCCATCCAACCCATTCTGAGTCGTCAAATACATGGTACAGAAAACAACTACAACTTTATTACAACAATTGTCGTGCAAAATACAACAACACATATGTTGTGAGTTTGGATACAAATATATACCAAATGTGACTCATGTTCCAACCGTGGACATCACCTCACAATGACACCTTACATAAAGGTATAGTCAAAAACTGTTTTAGAAATTAGAATCTTTGGGAAGTGCTCAAGGACACCTTCGTACATGGGAGGCCACGCGTCTAGGTTATGATAGATATCATATGGCCACATAATTATCCTTGATTGACCCAATAGACCCCAAAGAAAAACGAGAAGATTACTATCATATTCTTCCCAATGGTGAGTCTTCTCTTGACTTATCATTATCTCCACTGTCTATAATTGAGAATTATACTTCAAACAAACACCAAGATTATATAGGTAGTGCCCATAGATATACTCAGCAAGTGGATGAGCACAACCCTGTCTTATGATGACACGAGGTTGTATGTCATTAGACATCTTGTATGATAGTGGCAAAACACCCTTCCAACGTTGGGTTCGCCTCACCCTATTTTCTTCACCAAATATAACTACTAAATGATGACCATCGTTCTATTCCCTTGTTACCCTCGCTCGACCCAGCTACACTCTTATTACCTGAAAAGAATTGTGAAGTAAAAGGGTGAGCACAACTAGCTCAGTAAAGAATATCATGACTAAAGATAATTAAATTATCAATAGTCTTCATCAATAATAAATCAGAGATTTAGAACATATGGTAGATGATAAAAAATTTCAACCATAGTTGCAACGGAACATGCAATCCATTAGAAGAGTCAAATAGACTATAAAGTCTATTATCTTCTCCATGTTAAAAATCCACCAACAATGTTTTATCCCTGTAACATCAATCAACAGTTCTGGTCCACAATCATATAAAATAACTCATAATCATAATTATGATTCTAAATTCCTCTTCTCATCCAGGACAAAGATAATTTTCATCACTTGTCTTTACCTGAAACATCAAAGATCATGGTTATACCAATTCACAATTCTTGTTCATAATCATACTAATAATTTCATCATTGTACTACGGGCTAAAGATATTCGTCAGCAGTTTATCTTTGCACTACTGGCCAAAGATATTCAACAACAGTTCATCTTTGCACTACAGGCTAAAGATATTCAACAACATATCATCTTTGCACTACAGGCCAAAGATATTCATCAACAGTTCATATTTGCACTACAGGCCAAATATATTCATATCTCAAAGAATTATAATCATTTTAGAATTTATATAAACAATAATTATAACCATGTTGATCAATTCACCTTTGCACTTAAGCTTAAGATATTCAATTATAAATTCAATGGTCATGATCATACCAGTCACAATTCAACTTTGCACTACAGGCCAAAGAGAACCCTAGTCATGATCATACCAATAATCTACCCATCTTTACACTCCAGTGAAAGAGAATTTCAACATCAAGGTTATAAAAATGTTATATATAATAGTAAAATCAATATAATCAAAACATCTAGATTTAATCTCAAGAGTAATATTCATAAATCAACTATAATTTAGTTAGAAAAAAGAAACCAATTTTGTCTTGAATAGTAGCCGTGAATAGTAACTCGTGAATAGTAATTCGTGAATAGTAACTCATGAATAGTAATCCCGACACAAAAAGGTAGATATTTCACAATAAAATCCATACCAATATTTCGGTATAATGATATTGAAAGAATAACATTTCTTAAGCTTATAAACAATTTATTTAAATTGTTTACACTTACTAAATAATGCATTTAATCATTCAAAAATACCAAACTCATAAGATTTCATTACCAATAACCAAAACCCTCATCAAAAATCTGCATATACCTCATATAGGATTCTCAAGCTATAAAATCCTATTTTTCCAATTTTCTTACTTCACATAACATATTTAATTCATTTACTCATAACTAGTATATTTTCTTGAAAAATACCAAATCAGTTCCAAAAATATTTCTTTTCTGGAATTTAGTATAATATAGTCCCATAGTGAACATATATTTTTCTCAGAATTTTTAAAAGTCATTTACTATTTTTCATATGGCCAAAATAGCCGAATATTTAGACATTTATCAAAAATTGTACTTTTATCCAAAAATTCCGAAATTCACAGAGTACACTAATATTATATAGATATACTTTCAATAAAATTTTTATCAATTTTGGAGTTAACCACAAGGAGTTATAAGCGGTTACTTTGAAAATAGTCATTCCCCGTAAAATTCATAACTCTTAATCAATACATCCAAAAATCACCATTTTTGGACACAACCAATAAAACTCATCAAAATATTATTTCAAATTTTTCCAAAATTTTTAAAGGTCAGAAAAATTAAGAAACTGGATAATAAAACAACCCTTAAAATCCCTTACTATCCCTTACCTCAAAAGAGCAGTACTTCTGACTAGATATCGGATATGATGCTGAAGAAAACTTGTACTAATGAATAGCAACTCACCAAGTATCTAAAAACTCACAAAATATGCTTCATAATATAGAGAGAGAAAGAGAGAAAGCTTATGTTTCTGGTGTGATTTTCAATTCTAACTTAGCCCTCTATTTATAGGAAAATTTTGGTAGGTTTGACCTGCAACCTGATGGCTTTACCTGCTACTATTCCCACCCACCACATTTGAAATATAATTCAGCACATTTCTTCACCAACCACAAGTGGGGCCCACCAATTCTAGAATTTTCCACCAAAATGATAAACTCCAAAAATTTAACAATTTCTGAACCAGTCATCTCGTAAAATTCATAATAAATCATACGTTCTTTTTTAACGGTTCAAAATTTGTGGGCATATACTCAACTTATATATGTATAACATATCCAAAAATTACCATGATCCAACGGTCGGATTAAAAATTATAACCCCCGCAAAATATCTCAAAAACCCTGATTTTTAATACCTCCATTCCGACAAAAATACGGATAAAAATCTCAACATTAACTCCTTCATTTTTTAACCACAAAAATATATCCCTCATTTATATCCACATAAAATAAATATTTCCTTATCATATGAATCAATAATTAATTATTCACAAATAATATTACAGAATCACATTTATGACAACCAGGCCGTTCCCAGGAAAGAGGGGGCTTTCCAATAAGGATTTCTCCTTACTAGCGCGCAATTAGATGACCAAACCTATCCTTAGACAGAACTTTCTAGACATTGCCAATAATGTTATCTAATAATATTATTCAAATAATATGAATTATTGATCTGATAAAGGAAAATACTGTGCAGCAATAATTATTGAAACAACAATAATATAAAATATCAACGCAACAATTATTGAATCAATAAAATAAAATATTGAATAATAACTACTGTAACCATTATTGAGTAGTGCCTTCTTACGTAAGAATCAATAATTGGTGCAATACCGTGTGCTACTGTACAATAACGCGTATTACTGTATTTTAACCACCGGGTATTTCAACAGTATTAACAGTAACAACTATGCCGTTATTTGTAAAAACTCAAATTTGTCGTTTTCTTCATCCGACAGTTATTCGTTATGGGGCCCACAAATAGCTGCGCCGTCGTACGAATATTCCCCGACAGAAAGAATATTCCACGACCAAACGAATATTTCCCGACAACAATGATTATTTTATAACCACTTGCTTATTTTGAAAAAAATTCATATTTCACCCATAACTTTAAACTTTTATCAATTTAACCATTTACTGAATAGTAATTATAAGAAAAATTGAATACTTTTATTTCATAAAATTCGGGGTCTTACATTGCAGACTAGTCCGCTTTGGCGTTCCAGCATTTTCCTATAGGGTACTTAGTTAGAATTAAAAATCACACCAGAAACAAGGTTTTTTTCTCTCTCTGTATATTATCGAGCGTATTTTTATGGGTATTTAGATACTTTGAGAGTCACTATTTAGTACAAATTTTCTTCAACCGTATACCTGATATTTCAGCCGGAAGTACTATTCTTTTGAGGTAAGGGATGTTATTTTCTTCGTAAATGATATTATTTTCTTCAATATCATTATTCCGAACTATTGATATGAATTTTATTGTAGAATTTCAACCTTTTTGTGTCGGAGTTACTATTCACGTATATGTCACTATTTACATAGACGGTACTATTCACGAATACGGTATTATTCACTAAAAATAAATTTTTTCTTTATTTGTCTAATTTGTCTATTGTGGTTACTATCTTTGATTGTATCCATGTTTTGATCTTTATTTTTTAATTCTGCTCCATAATTGATTATTATATAGTATTTTTGAACTTGAATAAATTGTAGTACGAATCCCTAATATTTGTCCTTTTGTCTCACTGGATTCGTTTTATTTAAGATATTTTTTCATCATCATCAGTCCTAGATGATGATACAACTGTATATCTTTGGCATGTAGTACAAAGATGAATGATTACCTAATAAATATCTTTGGCCCGTAGTGCAAAGATGAACAGGTGTTGAGATGAACATGACCAACTAGTAATACAAATGAATATCTTTGGCCTGTAGTGCAAAGATGAATATTTGATTCAAGATGTATATTGAGTGATGTTACAGGGATAAAATATTGATGATGAACTTTTAAATCTTAGAAGATAGTAGAATTCATTCTCTGCTTGACTCTTCTAATGAATTGCTATTTCCGCTGTAGTTGTTGATCTAAAACTTGTTGTCTAATATATTCTATCAGATTTTTCCCTGTTGAAGACTAATGATAATTTATTGTATATTATCTTAGTTATAATATTCTTTACTGGGCTAGTTGAGCTCATCCTTTTCCTTTTTGTTCTATTTTTCTCAGGAGACGAGAATATAGCAGGAACTAGTCGGGGTGTGGAGTGATGTTTCCAGTTAGTTGTGTTAGTAGTCCTCACTATTCTATAAAACAGTGTGATAATAATTGTAATGAGGACTCCTTTTGAGTTTGAATACTGTCTATTAGATAATATTTGTATTTAAACTCACAGTATATTTGTTGTCGTATTTTGCACGACAATTGTTTTAATGAAGTTGTATTTATTTCTGAATATTTTTAATTGACCTTTTTTGCTCAATCATCTTATCCTCAGTTGATACTACAAATTTGAACCACAAATACTCCAATCTTGAATTATCTTGTTCATTCTCGAAATCCATGTATTGTGGACCATTCATTGAAGAGTTAATGAGTTGTTCCATTTGTCGATTAAGATTCTGGCTTGATAACTCCTGACTCATCATCATCTCGTCATGGTCTGCTATGATTTTTGGCATGAATTCCTTCAACCTTGAATTTTCCTCTTGTTGCGTTGAACGTGGATATGAGAAATCTGATGGATGTGTTGGACTTGGGATGTAGTATTGGTTGGGATAGTTATAACTCCATTCATAATCTGGGTGATACCCCCAACCTTGTTGATAATCAGGATAAACATCGTTGTTGAAGCAATCACCCCCAAACTGCATTTGTCCAACCTTGATGTTGCACTGATAACTCGCATGCTCGCCAGCACAGTATTCACATGTAACTGCTATCTCTCGAGTGCGTTGGGCTGCAAGAATATCTAACCTCTCCGAAAGTGTTGCAATTTGTTTTGACAATGTAGAAAATACATTGAGTACCTCAGTGCTCGTGTCCCTTGGTTGATTCATATTTGCATAAGGCCATTGATAAGCAAAGTCACCCATTGTACCTGAAAAGAGAGAAATATAAGAAGATAATTAAAACAACAATTTTTTTTTTTAACTTAAGACTAATTTGATTGAAATTAATGTTGGCAAAAATTTATTAAGCTAATTCCCCGGCAACGACGCCAAAAACTTGTTGGTCGTTTAACCGATCAATATAAGCGTGCAAGTATACACGGTCAACAAGTAATAAAGAGTAAGTAAAGTATCGTTCCCACAGAGAATTATCTAATAAAGTTTATCAAGCACTAGCCCGTAACCAGTTCAGTCTTATTTAAACGAATGATATTATATTTTATATTTAAACTATTAAATTAAATACACCTAACTATTCTTTGAGTGAGACTAGATAATTAAGACCTGAGATCATAATTTCATCTATTGACTCATTCAAAACCATACACTTCATATTAGGTCAAACTAATTGTACCAATTTGTTAGTCGAGAACAGAAAAGTAAAGTACAACCATCTCTCAATGTACCATACCCATAGCACATATAATCCACAATTGATAGAATACACATGAACACCCACATTACCTAAACCACTATATGTCTATGTGATTTACAAATAATTAGGGTTTAAGCCTAAATTCTCAATTGACTACGAGCGATGCCTCGGTATATGTCTATCCTAAGAACGAATCATACATTCTATCACCATGTAGAACATACAAACACAAGCTATCAAGATCAAATCTAAACTCATACTTCGTCTCTTAAGTTTATTTGAGTTATCACAGTAATTGATGGCCAATCAACTAAGCAAATAAGCATGAATCTTAATAGACAATCCCATAGCAATCAATAAGGTTAACAATAAAGTATATCAGATTAAACTAAGCAATAGATTCCATTGTAATCTCAAAATAGAGTTTAGCTCATTATAGAATCAAAATTCATCATCCATAATAGATTACACATTGAGAAATAAAGATAGAAGTACGTAAAGAGAAGTTAGGGAATTAGGAATGCAAATCTGATCTCTCTTGCTCCAATTTTGAATTTCCTATGCTCTCCAATTGCTTCAATCTTTAACTCTAATCTAATCTAGGGTTCTAATCTAATCTAATAAGAAAGAGAAGAAAAGAGCATATGTAGCTTTAGCCCCCAAGGGGTGGAATGTTTTTTTACATACTGAAAATACGTCTAATATATAAAACCTAATTCCACTCCCCTCTCAGTTACGCAAATTAAAATAAAGTCAGAAACTTCAGTCAACGTCGCGCACGGCTTCGCGTTACACCTTTGTATTCCTCACAGGGGCGCACAACTTGCAGTGTGTAATGTTATCCAGCCGGGTGCTCGCGCGGGCGCACGCCCCCAAGCTTGTCCTGCCGCGCAGCTTCTATAACTTTGAGTTCTAGTTCTGCTGCTGCAACTGACCTGTTCCGCTGCTCCTTCCATTGTCCATCCACGATTAGTCTTCTGCTCCACTTTATCCTCATGCCACGCATATCCCAGCTTATGCCTCGCTTTATGCGTCCATTTGCCTCGTGCCTTCTAATTCCACCAAATTAAGCCGTTTCCTGCACTTTTTCACCAAAATGAGTTTTAAGTATATGCAATGCAAAATAACATTAAATGCAACTAAAAACATACTAAAATGTGCTTGAGATGGGCATAGTTCGCGTGAATTGGTATTCAATAAGTAGGTATAAAACCCACTTATCAAATACCCCCAAACTTAAACTATTACTTGCCCTCAAGCAATGCATACAACATAAAACACTGAAAATGCAACTACATCATGATGCAAACTATTCTCACATTGTTCCAGCTATAACAGAATTTCAGTCCAACATGCCTCAACGAATTATCCAGATTCGAGAATACAAGTTCAAACCAAACTATAGGCATAATATCATACACTCAAATAATTCCTATACGCTATAAAGATGATGTGTATGTGTTGTGTTCACCAAAACTTGATTAAAGCGAGAATACACATGCTAAACTGCTCAAAACAAAAAACTGTAGTCTAAATCAAGATTTATGTATACTTCTGCAACAAAGACTGTTCCAACATATTAAAACAAGCTGAGGTTCAACAATGGCCTTAACTGATTTATTACTACTTACGAGGGCGATTTTCGCTCTTTCCCACGGTGTTTATTGCTATTTTTTTCTTTTCCTTTTTTTTCATGACTGTGTAATGCCTCATTCCATTAGGTTACACTGTTACCCCTTAGTGAGCTTTCAACCAATGACTCCCAGGCCATAAGAGACCTTAGGGCGCTACGTGTTAAGACACCCCTACGGGCGTACTTACTCAAGTAATCAGGGCCCCGAAATAAAACTAGTCACGTTATTGCTATTTGATTTTTTTTTTATTTTTTTTATTTTTATACATAGCATACCCATGTTTTCCCAAAGTTTGAAAATCAATGGTTTCAACGGTCTAAGTTCACTTTCCACATATTTTCCTTTTTAAAACTACAATTTCTATCGAGCAATGCAACACATAATTCTTGTACCTACAAGTGATTGTGAACACGTCCGTGCCAACCGAAAGCATTTAAATAGCATTATGAATTGCATTGTGTAAAACATTATAACTAGGTTCATGTTATCTAAAATACTCCACAATCCTTCAAACTTCACTTTCATCATAGGCTAGAAAAAATTTCCATAAAGCTAGAATTTGTGAGACATGCACGACACATAAAATGCGACGAAACATATACTAACACAAGTAATAATTACTAAAACTAAACATGCACATATACTAACACATAAACATGCCAATTTTAAACTAATCATGCACAAACTATATGCAACTAATATGCAACTAACTACCCCAATACCCCCAAACTTATAATATTCATTGTCCCAATGAATGAAGGTATAGGGTTATTGAAAAACTCCCCTACTGCTCAGCTTCACCACCCTTGTCGGGTGGTGAATCCGGTGGTATATCAGGCGATGGCTAAGTTCGAGATATTTTATAGTTGGAAACTGAGTGTTGGCTTCTAACTGTCCGAATGCTCTAGTCATAAATTCTAAAAAGTTAGTAATTTTTTTTCTGTGACCGAGCTATGGCGCGACCGCGTGGTGTCTAGCTTGTAGTTGGGCGCGGCCGAGCGACCCTGTACTCTGGCAGCTTCAGTTTGGTTTGACTTCTGTTTGATCCTGAATGCTTATAGCAATTGGATTGAACCTGAGAGGAGAAACAATAAAACTATTATTAAGATTTACCACTATCTAACATCTACTAAATATGGAAATGTAAATAAGAATTAAACAAGGAGGGAGAAAGATTGGATGGGGTGCCTCCCATCTAGCGCTCGATTTATAGTCCGTTAGCTGGAATCTTTTCTTTACACTGCTATCCAATTCCTCTATGATAATCTAGGAACCCTCCATCCATTAGAAATGCAATTTGCGTAGGTAGGTTCCCCATCTTGCGTGTCTGTGAATTTCCTGTACATGATGCCCCTAGTTCTATTGCACAGCCAGGTGCTCTTTCCGTTGTGTCTATGAATAAATTTTTGCATTGAGGCATGACAGATACAACATGATTCTCTTTTTCTATTATCTCTTCATCAGCCCACCATGGTTTGTAAGAGGCCTCATAATCGAAGAAATTTTTGCTTTAGATGTGACTACCAAGGGGACATGGGTGTGCAAATTTCACTGAATTTTTTAACTCTATCTGATAAGGCACTTGGGGTATTATAGAAGTCAGCTCATGATCTTCATTTTCCATACCCCCAGTTGTCTCCTCAATGTCCACTCCTTTCAGTTCATTCAGTGGCATGAACATCTCTGGCTCTCCATCAGTTTCATCGTCCATGTCATAACACCAATTGTTTGGAGGGTGATTGTTCAAGGCTTCGAACATTTGATCCATCTGATTCTGAAGATTTTGAATTGACCTTTCTTGCTCAATCATCTTCTCCTCAGTTGATACTATAAATTTGAATCGTAAATCCTCCAATCTTGAATTATCATGTTCATTCTCAAAATCCATGTATTGTGGACCATTCATTAAAGAGTTAATGAGTAGTTCCATTTGTCGATTAAGATTCTGGCTTGATAACTCCTGACGCATCATCATCTCGTCATGGTCTGCTATGCTTTTTGACATGAATTCCTTCAACCTTGAATTTTCCTCTTGTTGCGTTGAAGGCGAATATGAGAAATCTGATGGATGTGTTGGACTTGGGATGTTGTATTGGTTGGGATAGTTATAACTCCATTCATAATATGGGTGATAACCCCAACCTTGTTGATAATCAGGATAAACATCGTTGTTGAAGTAATCACCCCCAAACTGCACTTGTCCAACCTTGATGTTGCACTGATAACTCGCATGCTCGCCAGCACAGTATTCACATGTAACTACTATCTCTCGAGTACGTTGGGCTGCAAGAATATCCAACCTCTCCGAAAGTGTTGCAATTTGTGCTGACAATATAGAAAATATATTGAGTCCCTCAGTGCTCGTGTCCCTTGGTTGAATCATATTTGCATAAGGCCATTGATAAGCAAAGTCACCCATGGTACCTTAAAAGAGAGAAATATAAGAAGATAATTAAAACAACAAAAAAAATGTTTAAATTAAGACTAATTTGATTGAAATTAATGTTGGCAAAAATTTATTAAGCTAATTCCCCGGCAACGACGCCAAAAACTTGCTGGTCGTTTTACCGATCAATATATGCGTGCAAGTATACACGGTCAACAAGTAATAAAGAGTAAGTAAAGTATCGTTCCCACGGAGAATTATCTAATAAAGTTTACCAAGCACTAGCCCGTAACCAGTTCAGTCTTATTTAAACGAATGATATTATATTTTATATTTAAACTATTAAATTAAATACACCTAACTATTCCTAGAGTGAGACTAGATAATGAAGATCTGAGATCACAATTTCATCTATTGACTCATTCAAAACCATACACTTTATGTTAGGTCAAACTAATTGTACCGGTTTGTTAGTCGAGAACACAAGTAAAGTACAACCATCTCTCAATGTACCATACCCATATCACATATAATCCACAATTAATAGAATACACATGAACACCCACATTACCTAAACCACTATATGTCTATGTGATTTACAAAGAATTAGGGTTTAAGCCCAAATTCTCAATTGACTACGAGCGATGCCTCAGTATATGTCTATACTAAGCACGAATCATACATTCTATCACCATGTAGAACATATAAACACAAGCTATCAAGATCAAATCTAAACTCATACTTCGTCTTTTAAGTTCATATAAGTTATCACAGTAATTGATGGCCAATCAACTAAGCAAATAGGCATGAATCTTAATAGGCAATCCCATAGCAATCAATAAGGTTAACAATGAAGTATATCAGATTAAACTACGTAATAGATTCCATTGTAATCTCAAAATAGAGTTTAGCTCATCATAGAATCAAAATCCATCATCCACAATAGTTTACACATTGAGAAATAAAGATCGAAGTAAAGAGAAGTTAGGGAATTAGGAATGCAAATATGATCTCTCTTGCTCCAATTCTAAATTTCCTATTCTCTCCAATTGCTTCAATCTTCAACTCTAATCTAATCTAGGGTTCTAATCTAATCTAAAAAGAAAGAGAAGAAAAGAGCATATATAGCTTTAGTCCCCAAGGGGTGGAATGTTTTTTACATACTGAAAATACGTATAATATATCAAACCTAATTTCACTCCCCTCACGGTTACGCAAATTAAAATAAAGTCAGAAACTTTAGTCAACGTCGCGTGCGGCCGCGCGCTTCCCCTTTGTATTCCTCGCACGGGCGCGCAACTTGCGGTGTGTAATGTTATCCAGTTGGGTGCTCACGCGGGCGCACATCCCCAAGCTTGTCCAGCCGCGCGGCCGCGCAACTTCTGCAACTTTGAGTTCTGGTTCTGCTGCTGTAACTGATCTGTTCCGCTGCTCCTTCCTTTGTCCATCCACGCTTACTCTTCTGCTCCACTTGATCCTCATGCCATGCATATCCCAGCTTGTGCCTCGCTTTATGCGTCCATTCGCCTCGTGCCTTCTAATTCCACCAAATTAGGTCGTTTCCTGCACTTTGTCACCAAAAGGAGTTTTAAGTATATGCAATGCAAAATAACATGAAATGCAACTAAAATCACACTAAAGTGTACTTAAGATGGACATAGTTCGCGAGAATTGGTATTCAATAATTAGGTATAAAACCCACTTATCAAAAATATATAATCATCTCAGAATTTATATAAACAATAATTATTACCATGTTGATCACTTCACCTTTGCACTTAAGCTAAAGATATTCAATTATAAATTCAATGGTCATGATCATACCAGTCAACAATTCAACTTTGCACTACTGGCCAAAGAGAACTCATAATCACGATCATACCAATAATCTACCCATCTTTACACTTAAGTTAAAGAGAAATTTCATCACCAAGATTATTAAAATGTTATATATGATAATAAAAATAATATTATCAACAACTGCATTTAATTTCAAGGGCAATATTCATAAATCGGCGATAATTTGGTTAGAAAAAGAAACCAATTTTGTCGTGAGTAGTATCCGTGAATCGTAACTCGTGAATAGTAATTCGTGAATAGTAACTCGTGAATAATAACTCGTGAATAGTACTCCGTATTCGTACATAGTACCGTATACGTAAATAATGTCATATATGTAAAGAGTGCCATATACATGAGTAGTGCCGTATACGTGAATAGTGCCGTATACGTGAATAGTGTCGTATACGTGAATAGTAACCCTGACATGAAAAAAAGGTAAAAATTTCACAATAAAATTCATATCAATATTTCAGTATAATGATATCGAAAGAATAACATCAATATGAAGAAAATAACACCCCTTACTATCCCTTATTATCCCTTACAATCCCGTACCTCAAAAGAGCAGTACTTCTGACTGGAATATCGGATATGACGCTGAAGGAAACTTGCACTGATGAATAGCAACACACAAAGTATCTAAATACTCACAAAATACGCTCGATAACCTGCTACTATTCCTGCCCACCACTTTTGAAATAAAATTTCAGCACATTTCTCACCAACCAAAAGTGGGGCCTACCAATTCTAGAAATTTCCAAAATATTTTACATAATCAGTAACTTTAATAATTCATATAAAATAGCCCTTTAATCAAACAAATTCGAATCTCATGTCTATTCCACACGAAATCGAATTCTCTATAACTTTGTAGCTTTAAATTTTTCTAAATTTCAAACCGAAAATATCTAAAATCTACAAACGGATGATTTTCAATACCTCATAAAATTCATAACAAATCATACGTTAATTTTTAACGGTTCAAAATTCGTGGACATATACTCGACTAATATATGTATAACATATCCAAAAATCACAACGATCCAACGGTCGGATTAAAATTATAACTCACGCAATAGGGTTTTAAGAACACAGATTTGATCTTTTAATACCTCCAATTCGACAAAGTACTGATAAAGTACCTCAACATTAATTCCTTCATTTATAACCACATAAATAAATCCATCATTTATATCCGCATGAAATAAATATTTCCTTATCATATAAATCAATAATTAATTATTCACAAATAATATTACATAATCACAATTATGACAACCAGGTGGTTCTCCGGAAATAGGGGGCTTTTCGATAAAGATTTATCCTTACTGGCGCATAATTAGATGACCAAACCTCTCCTTGACAGAACTTTCTAGACATTGCCAATAATGTTATCTAATAATATTATTCAGATAAAATAAATTATTGATCTGATAATGAAAAATACTGTGCAGTGACAATTATTGAAACAATAATAATATAAAATATCAACGCAACAATTATTGAATCAATAAAATAAAATATTGAATAGCAATTACTGTAATAATTATTGAGTAGTGTCTTCTTACGTAAGAATCAATAATTCAAAAATACTTTGCAATACCGTGTGCTACTATGCAACCACACGTATTACTGTATTTTAACCACCAGATATTCCAACAGTGTTAACGGTAATAATTATGTCGTTTATTTATAAAACTCAAACTTGTCGTTTTCTTCATCCGACAGTTATTCTGTTATGGGGCCCACAAATGGCTGCGCCGTCGTACGAATATTCCCCGACAACAAGAATATTCTACGACCAAATGAATATTTCCCAACAGAAATGAGTATTTTATAATCACTTGCGTATTTTAAAAATTTTACACATTTCACCCATAACTTTAAACTTTTATCAATTTAACTATTAACTAAATAGAAAAATTGCATACTTTTATTTCAGAAAATTCGGGGTCTTACACTAATTCTCCATCATTTGCTTGAAATTACATCTTTTGAGTTTGTTGATTGCTTAGTAGTTTTATGTTTTTAGTTATTAATAATTATAATTATTGAATTAGATAGTTTAATAAAATTTGGATTAATATAAAGCTGGTAATTATTAGGATTAATTTCATACTAGTCTCTGTGGGAACGATACTGAACTTATCATTATATTACTTGTTGACCACGTACACTTGCGTGTGAGCGTATATAGATTTTACCCAACAAGTTTTTGGCGCCATTGCCGAGGATTTAGTATAGATTTTAATATGTTGCAATATCAGTTTAATTAGTTCAGTTTTACTTAAATATTTTTTTCTTTTGTTTTATTCTTTCTATTTCAGGTTCCTGAAGTCAGTTTATGAAAATTCGGTCCAAAACCCCAGATTTACTTCCTTTTGAGGACGACATTGGGAAACGGTTTCAAAGGTTAAGTAAGTGGATTAAAGACACAAGGGAAGACTTTGAGAATTCTGAAAAAGAGGAAATAATGGCTGCCGAAGACCAGAAAACGTTGAAAAATTTTACTACACCTAAGGTGACTAAGTTTCAGTCGAGTATCACCAGGCCAGCGATTACTGTAAACATGTTTGAAATTAAGCCTGGGACTATTCAAATGATCCAAAACTCAGTGCTGTTTGGGGAACTTACAAATGATAATCCGAATGAACACTTAGTCAGCTTTTTGGAGATATGCGATACTTTTAGGTATAATGGGGTCTCGGATGAAGCAGTCAGGCTTCGCTTGTTCCCATTCACTTTGCTGGACAAGACAAAGAGTTGGTTACATTCTCTACCATCGGGATCAATAACTACATGGGAAGACCTTGCTCAGAAGTTCTTGGCTAAATTTTTCCCACCAGCAAAGACTGCAAAAATGAGAAATGAGATTACCATGTTTGAACAGCAGCATGGGGAATCATTGTATGAGGCATGGGAGAGGTACAAGGAAATACTCAGAAAATGCCCTCATCACGGACTACCCAAATGGTTGCAGATGAACACATTCTATAACGGGTTGAATGGGAATCTCAGGACCAGTATAGACGCAACTTCAGGTAAATAATTTATGGCCAAGAGTTAAGAGGAGGCATATGAGTTAGTTGAAACTATGACGGCTAATAACTACCAGTGGCCTACATCGAGGATGACATAACCTAAGGTAGCTGGGGTTTTAGAGGTTGATGGGGTAACCGCGTTGGCAGCACAGATTGCTGCATTATCAAAGAAAATGAATATTCTGACGAGTGCGCAACCACAACAGGTGGCTTATGTTTGCGAGTTATGAGCCGGAGAACATTCTACGGAGCGGTGTGCCATCAAACCAACGTCGGTTCAATTTGTGGGTAGCTACAATAAGATTTCGCAGAATTCGTATCAAAATGCCTACAACCCGGGGGATAAGAACCATCCCAATTTGTCATAGAGCAATAATCAAAATCAGCAGGCTCCACGGCCTTCTTATCCCCCGGGGTTTCAGAATCAGCATCAACAAATAGCTCAACATCAAGATAGAAAAATAGATTTAGAAGAGTTGTTAAAATATACAACGAGCAATGAGGCAGTTATGAAATCACAAGCAGTAGCCATTAATAACTTTGAGAATCAGATGGGACAGCTTGCCTTAGGATTAAATAATAGACCGCAAGGGACTCTACCAAGTGACACAGAAAAGAATCTGAAGGGAAATCACGAACAGTGTCAGGCAATCACTTTGAGGAGTGAAAAACATCTAGATGGGAAAATTTTAAAAAATTCAGTACAACAAGATGTCAAGGAGAATCAAAATAGAATGGTTGTATAGAAACCGAATGGGGAAAAGCAAGGGGACAAGACCAAGTCAGATGTTGAGCCAATTGTGTATCCTCCACCGCCGTTTCAGCAAAGAGTCCAAAAAGAGAAATTAAACAAGCAATTCCCTAAATTTTTGGAAGTTTTCAAGAAACTTCAGATTAACATCCCTTTTGCGGAAGCCTTAGACCAGATGCCTAGTTATGCCAAATTTATGAAGGGTATTATGTCTAAGAAAAAGAAGTTAGAGAATTTTAAAACTGTAGCATTGACAGAGGAGTGCAGTGCAGGTCTACAGTGAAAGTTACAACCAAAGTTGAAAGATCTTGGGAGTTTCACCATTTCGTGCACAATTGGGAACATGGCGTTCTAAAAGTGTTTATGTGATGTGGGGGCAAGTGTGAACCTCATGCCATTATTAGTATACACTGAATTGGGGTTACCAGTTCTGAAACTGACCAATATATCTCTACAATTGGCAGATAAGTCAGTCACATACCCAAAAGGCATTGTGGAGGATATTTTTGTCAAGGTGGACAAATTCATATTTCCCGTGGACTTCATAATTCTAGATTTTGAGGAAGATAAAAATATCCAATCATCCTAGGGAGACCATTTTTGGCTACGGGTAGGACTCTCATCGATGCACAAAAAGGATAATTAACCATTAGGGTCCAAGATCAGGAAGTCAAGTTCAACGTGTTCAAAGCTATGAAGTTCCCTACGGATGAAGAAGAGTGTTTCCAGGTGGATGTCATTGATCAGATAGTCAATGAAGACATGATTAAAAGTTTGGCTAAGGACCCATTGGAAACTACATTACAAGGGGATGTATATTTAGATGATCCAAAGTTCGTGGATTATTTGCATATGCTGGATTCCTTGCCACGAGTTAGTAGATTCAAGGCACCATTTGAGCCATTACACACAAAATAAAAAGCCACAACAAGGATTAAACTTCATTGGAGGAGCCACCAACACGTGAGCTTAAGCCACTTCCTAAACACCTCAGGTATGCATTTTTAGGCAATTCTAATACTTTACCTATTTTTATTGCTTCTTCGCTTAACGAATTATAGGAGAATAAGTTACTGAGAGTACTTAGACAATATAAATTGGCTATAAGATGGACAATAGCAGATATCAAGGGAGACGGCTAAACCCGATAATGAAAGAAGTGGTGAAGAAAGAGATTCTGAAGTGGTTGGATACGGGAATTATTTACCCAATTTAAGACAGTACTTGGGTCAGTCCCGTTCAATGTGTGCCGAAAAAGGGAGGAATGACTGTAGTAAAGAATGATGATAATGAATTAATTCTGATGAGGACAGTGACTGGTTGGAGGGTTTGCATGGACTACAGGAAGCTGAACAAAGTAACCCGCAAAGACCACTTTCCACTACCTTTTATCGATCAGATGTTGGATAGGTTGGCGGGGCACGAATTTTACTACTTATTGGAGGTTTATTCGGGTTATAATCAAATAGTCATTGCTCCTGAAGACCAAGAGAAGACCACTTTCACGTGCCCATACGACACCTTTGCATTTAAGAGAATGTCTTTTGGCTTGTGTAATGCACCCATAACTTTCCAAAGATGCATGATGGCTATCTTCTCAGACATGGTGGAAAAAGAGGTAGAAGTTTTCATGGATGACTTTTCAGTCTATGGAAACACTTTTGATAAGTGACTAGAAAATTTGGTCATGGTGTTCAAGTGAATCATAGAGATGAATTTGGTACTCAACTGGGAGAAGTGCCACTTTATGGCTGAAGAAGGAATAATCTTGGGGCACAAGGTTTCGGTGAAGGGATTAGAGGTTGAAAGAGCTAAGTTGGAAACAACTGAAAATCTACCACCGCCAACTATAGTTAAGGGAATCCACAATTTTCTGGGACATGTAGGATTCTACCGAAGGTTCATTAAAGATTTCTCTAAGATTGCAAAACCATTGTGCAGTCTCTTAGAGAAAGATTCAATTTTTAGGTTTGATGAGGATTATAAGATAGCCTTTGAGCAATTGAAGAAAAAGTTGACTACAGCTCCAGTGATCGTCACACCAAATGGGACTATGAGCTTCGAACTAATGCGCGATGTGAGCGACTATGCAGTAGGGGCTATTTTGGGTCAACGTCGAGATAAGATATTTCACGCCATATACTATGCAATTAAAACTCTTACGGATGCACAATTGAACTACACAACTATAGAAAAAGAGTTACTTGTAGTAGTATATGCATTTGATAAATTCCGGGCATATTTAATTGGGACAAAGGTGATTGTGTACACAGATCACTCGACAATCCGCTGTTTAATTTCAAAGAAGGATGTTAAGCCTAGACTTATCAGATAGATCCTTCTCCTTTAGGAATTCAACTTAGAAATAAAGGATAGAAAAGGGACAGAAAATCATGTAGCAGACCATTTATCGAGGCTGGAAAATTTGGGTAAAGATGAACTGGATAAGTGTTTGATTAATGAATCGTTCTCGGAAGAACAACTATTTGGAGTTAATTCGGAATTTCCTTGGTAAGAGGATTTTGCTAACTATTTGGTGAGCATCATCCTTCCACCTATTTTGACGCGGCAACAGAAAAAGAAATTCTTACATGACGTCAAGTGGTACATGTGGGATGAACCATATTTATTCAAACAATGTGCAGACAAAATAATTTGTCGATGCGTGCCATACAGCGAAGTAAAGAATATATTGCACAAGTGTCATTTGTCTGCGTACGGGGGACACTATGGGAGTGAGAGGACGGCGACAAAGATACTTCAAGCAGGATTTTATTGGCCTACTATATTTAAGGATGCCCACTAGTTCGTGAAAAGCTGTGACATATGTCAAAGGGTGGGTAACATATCACATTGGAATGAGATGCCATTACAAACTATCATGGAAGTTAAAATTTTTTATGTACGGGGGATGGATTTTATAGGGCCATTTCGTCCATCTTTCAACAATCTATATATCTTGCTAGCAGTTGATTATGTGTCAAAATGGGTTGAATCCGTAACACTCCCCACAAATGATGCCAAAGTGGTTCTCAAGTTCTTGCATAAGAATATTTTTACAAGATTTGGCACGCCACGAGCTATCATAAGTGACAAGGGAAGTCATTTTTGTAATAAAACATTCACAACTCTCTTGTCAAAATATAGGATAATTCATAGACTTGCAACAACATATCACCCCCAGAGAAGTGGGCAAGCCGAGGTCTCTAACAGGGTAGTGAAGAAAATCTTAGAGAAGGTAGTCAACTCGAACAGAAAAGAATGGTCTAAAATGACTGGTCTCTAAAATTAGACGATGCACTATAGGCATACAGGACATCATACATGATGAGTGGGTAATATACCCATAAATCAGATATACTTGTGTTTAAATTGTTTATTTTTTGAGTCATTTAGGAATATGTTTATTGGGTTTAGTGGTTGTTTTACAGATTCGGGAGTTGCAGAGACGAATTAGGAATTTGGAGCAAAGAGTGGCAATATGGTAATTTTAGAGAAGTCCAGCGCCGGGGCGCTGGAAATTACACTAAGGACAGCGTCGAGGCGCTGAGCCTCGGCTGGCTTTGACTGGGACGCGCGTTGACTTTTCGGCTGACTTGATTATTGAAGGTGATTTGAAGCCTAACTGTATTGGGATTGTAAAAAGCTATAAAAAGAGATTAAGTGCTGAAATTAGGGATCTATTTAATCTTATTCATTCATTCATTGGAGGCTACACAAGGATTAATTGAAGACTAAGAATTGGCTAGAGTTTTCTTCTTCTTCTCTTTATTTTCAATTTGTAATTCTTTAAGGATGATTTGCAAACAATTATTGGTTTTTATTTCTGTCATGAACTAATTCCTTTTATTAAGATTCCAATGGAACATTTTATGGTTATGAATTGATTATCTAATTTATTCCAATTATTTATGTTGAAGCGAATTTTTCATTATGCCTTGTATTTATTGATTAATTATCTGGCCAATAATTACCGTATTACTCTAGGAGGAATCGAGAGAAGAATTCTAGAGTTAGAACTGGGCAGTGTGACATGTGACTTAGTTATTTGCACAGTGAATAATTAGGTTTGTGAATAGAATGAAAATATCTATTTGCTACATGTAACATAAAAGGAATTGGGTTTGTAACGAGTTTAATTCAATTATTTTGCATAGAGATATAGCAAAATTAATCTGGGTTAAATAGAAGGCAATTGATCACTCGAGAGAGGGCTTTTGGCATTTGAGAATTCCTATTAACAATTCAGTAGATTTAATAATTGGGATAATTGGATAATTGATTTAATAATCATAATTGGGGAAATTAGAGTCTTAATTATCATTTATTTGCATTCAAATAATTCTTGATTTGTCTTTATTTTCTTTTAGAATAATTTCTTTCTTTATTAAAATTAGTTTTCTTAGTTTTAAGAATCACAATTTTCGGTTGTTTAAATAAAATTGAATTGATGTTGTACTAGTAGTTGGAGTTTATTAATTGGAATTCTCTGAGGGATCGACACTTTAATTTATCACTATATTACTTGTTTATCGTGTATACTTGCACGTTTGCTTTGATTGTAAAATCAACCAACAAGTTTTTGGGGGTATTTGATGAGTGGGTAATATACCCATAAATCAGATATACTTGGGTTTAAATTGTTGTATTTTCGAGTCATTTAGGAATATGTTTATTGGGTTTAGTGGTTATTTTGCAGATTCGGGAGCTGCAGGGACGAATTAGGAATTTGAAGCAAAGAGTGGCAATATGGTAATTTCAGAGAAGTCCAACGCCGAGGCGCTGGAAATTACACTAAGGACAGCGCCGGGGTGCTGAGCCTCGGCTGGCTTTGACTGGGACGCGCGTTGACTTTTCGGCTGACTTGATTATTAAAGGTGATTTGAAGCCTAACTGGATTGGGATTGTAAAAAGCTATAAAAAGAGATTAAGTGCTGAAATTAGGGATCTATCTAATCTTATTCATTCATTCATTGGAGGCTACACAAGGATTACTTGAAGACTAAGAATTGGCTACAGAGTTTTCTTCTTCTTCTCTTTATTTTCAATTTGTATTTCTTTAAGGATGATTTGCAAACAATTATTGGTTTTTATTTCCGTCATGAACTAATTCTTTTTATTAAGATTCCAATGGAACATTTTATGGTTATGAATTGATTATCTAATTTATTCCAATTATTTATGTTGAAGCGAATTGTTCATTATGCCTTGTATTTATTGATTAATTATCTGGCCAATAATTACCGTATTACTCTAGAAGGAATCGAGAGAAGAATTCTAGAGTTAGAACTGGGCAGGGTGACATGTGACTTAGTTATTTGCACAGTGAATAATTAGGTTTGTGAAAAGAATGAGAATATCTATTTGTCGCATGTAACATAAAAAGAATTGGGTTTGTAACGAGTTTAATTCAATTGTTTTGCATAGAGATATAGTAAAATTAATCTGGGTTAAATAGAAGGCAATTGATCACTCGAGAGAGGGATTTTGGCATTTGAGAATTCTTGTTAACAATTCAGTAGATTTAATAATTGGGATAATTGGACAATTGATTTAATAATCATAATTGAGGAAATTGGAGTCTTAATTGTCACTTATTTGCATTCAAATAATTCTTGATTTGTCTTTGTTTTCATTTAGAATAATTTCTTGCTTTATTAAAATTAGTTTTCTTAGTTTTAAGAATCACAATTTTCGGTTGTTTAAATAAAATTGAATTGGTACAGTACTAGTAGTTGGAGTTTATTAATTGGAATTCTCTGAGGGATCGACACTCTAATTTATCACTATATTACTTGTTGATTGTGTATACTTGCACGTTTGCTTTGATTGTGAAATCAACCAACAATACAAGATTCCAATTGGGATGTCTTCGTATCAGTTGGTATATGGGAAAGCATGTCACCTACCTGTGGAGCTACATCATAAAGCCTACTTGGCAATTCAGAAACTCAACTTTGATCGAACAGCGACGGGAGAAAAGAGACTACTTCAATTGAATGAACTTTATGAATTCCGACTACAAGCATATGAGAACTCAAAGTTGTACAATGAAAAGGTCAAGAAATGGCACGACCAGAAAATCTTGTAGAGAAAGTTCAAACCGGGGCAGTCAGTACTATTGTTCAATTCAAGACTGCGATTATTTCCCAGAAAGCTCAAATCTAGATGGTCGGGTCCATTTATTATCAAGAGGGTCTTCCCACATGGCGTCGTGGAGCTATACAGCAGAAATCCGCTCAAAACATTCAAAGTCAATGGGCAAAGACTAAAGCATTATTGGGGTGGCGACTCCAACTATGATGTTATCACAATCACACTTGTCGATGCGCCTTGAACATGGAGTAATCAGGCTGAAAGACTAAAAATCAAGCGCTAATTGGGAGGCAACCCAATTTTTACTTTCACTTCAGTATTTTTAATCATGCTAGTTAAATTGTACTTTAGAATATTAGTTAGTATAGAATAAGTTTATTTCACTTCATTAAGTAGATAGTTAAGTTATGATTTCTGGATAATCTGGCCTTACATGCTTAATTTGCACAATATTTACTTATTTTCAAGATTTAATGTTGTTTCAGGTACTTAGGAAGCGGTTGGATAAGTGTTGGACATAAAGAAATGGAAAAATCACGTGTAATTACAGTACAACCCCCTGCTGGGGCGGACTTTGCAAGAAGGAAACCCCGCCGGGGCGGGGGTATTGACCCAGAAAACAATAAGCCCCTCCGCTAGGGTGGGCTTCTATAACTGATTACCCCCTGCCAGGGCGGGGGGACGCGAACTCAAACGACTTTAAGTCAGTAGTTACACACCTTTCACTTATCTTCTTCTACTACCACGTTCTCTAACCAAAACTGATACACAATCTATACCCCCAAAACCCACGATTTCGTCAGTTGCCACCCATTACCTCACTTAATCTCCACTTCCTCACTCCATTACACCACTACATACATACACTATATCTCTTCCCATAAATTAAACCCTTAACTAAAATACAACTCCATCCAATTTCGTACAAGTTTAGTACTTACAAGAGTTAGGGTTCCCATAGTGCAAAATTTGAAAGCAAAAAGAGAAGGGAAATTCAACAATTTGTTCATACATTGAGGGTATGTGGTTGTTCCTACAATTTCTAATCACATATCACCATACTTGAAGGCAAATTACTGAGTTTGGGGAAATTGTGAGTTAAGCACGCCAAGCGTACGACAATTTATTTGAGTAAAGTTTGGGGGAGGAATTGGCTTGAAGTTCATCCAATCAAGTACCATGGCACAAAAACCAGTAGCGAAACGACAACGAGGCGAGAGTTCAGGGTCCACACCAACAACCCAGGCTTTTGACAAGAGAAAATTCATAAGTGCCGCCGTCGCCGATCGTTATGCCTACCTAGTAACTAAAGCACTCACTCTAGAGCGCGACTTGGCACCTGAACACATCGACGGTGAAATGATGCAACAAATTTATGAAAAAGGACGGAAAAAGTTTACTGAAGAGCCGAAGCCTGCAATCGTAAATATGGTAAAGGAATTCTATACCAACGTGGAGGATAAGGCCCCATTCGTAGCATTTGTGAGGGGCAAGCAGGTTCCTTTCAGTGCCGACGCCATCAATGAGTACAACCAATTATGAGTCCCTAGAGGGTGCCAATATGCCTACTTGCGTTACCATGATCCCGACTATAAGGCTATTTTAACTGAAATAGCAAAGCCAAGAACCACATGGGCTAAGGGCTGCGAGGGGGCACCATCTTCCACAGTAAGGATCTCAGCCGTTATGGTAAGATATGGTACACGTTCATGTGTGCCAAGCTATTCCTGTCCACCCATATGACAGAGGTAACCAAGGAGAAAATACTTCTCTTATATGCCATCGTTCAAGATTTTCTCATCGACGAAGGCGTTATCATAAGAATTTCTATCCGAAGATGCTTATGGGACCATTTTCTGGTGGCTTGTCACACCCATCTCTCATATGTGGGTTGTGGAGGCAGGCGGGTGTTAGGCGGACCAACGATGAGACCACCCAGATGCCGCTACAGACTTTGGACACAATGATGATTGCACGGTATTTAGTGTGGCTCGGGGCGAGTCGCACCCAAGAGGAGTCGGGTTCATATTTCCACCAGCCTCGAAGGATGAGGCTGATACTGAGGACACCTCTGATGATGACGAGTTCCAAGTGGATGAGATGATGGGAGAGAAGGCTACTGAGGGGATGCAGCAAACTGATGATACATTTAGCCCTCAATTTCAAAGCTTACAAAGACAAGTGGATGGGTACAACAATAACGCCACCAGGCAAATGAGGAGGCTCGCAACCAGACAGGACCACATGTTCGAGGCCATGAACATGTCCTTCGCCTCCTTGAACGCGACGCTCCAGAGTTTCAATCCAACTGTATAATTTTTATTCCAGCAACCAGCCCCAATGCCAAGGTTTCCACCATCCGATTCTGATAATGAAGAGCAACAACCACCACCATCTCCAGCTTAGACATTACAGGGACGTCCTCTTACACTTATTGCTTTATCTTTACAATGAGGACATTGTAATTGTCTAGTTTGGGGGATTTAGTTTAATTTCTATGTTTATGTTTGCATGTTTAATTTTATTAGTTAGATTTGCATATGTTAGTTTCATGTTAGTTCAGGTTCATTAAATGTTTGCATGCATGTAGTGTAATAGTTGCATAGTAGTTTGTAAATAGTTTTGAGTAGTTTTTAATTCTATTATGTTTTTTTAATATTAAAAAAAAGAAAAATATTTAGTTAAGTTTTGTGTTATTTTACATGAATCCAATTGTTAGATAGTACAGTTTATTTTGGCCAATGATGAGAATGAAATTAAGTAGACAAGTACAGTATCGTCTTTTAGAACTTTGACGTGATTTTCTGTTATGAATTGGATCTTTGCCTATTTCAAACTGGTATAAATAAGGTTAGCACGTTAGAGACAACTATGTTGGCTGATTACGTTTAAATTGATACATAATGGACTTCTTAAGGATAATACTAGTTTGAATGAATGAAAGACATGAATAAGCGGAGATGGCTAAATATAGACAAAAACTTAAGTTTGGGGAAAAAATCTGGGATATATAAGCTAAAAAAAGTTGAATAAATACCGTGGTGTTGGTTAATTTCTAATTACGCATAACACGCAAGTATACGTGGTCAACAAGTAATATAATAGTAAGTAGAGTATCGTTCCCACAAAGAAATTAGTATGAATTTAATCCTCACAATTACTAGCTTCCTATTAATCTCAATTTTATTAAACTATCCAATTTAATGATTAAAATTTATTACAAACTAATATTATGAAAAATACCAAGATCACAAAATAATCACAACTCTTAAAAACTGAAATTTCAACAAATATTAGAGAATTAGGCTTACAACTTCACCCTAAGGGTCACTCTGATTATTATCCTTTATTCTAGTTTAATTCACTATCTCAGTTTATTAATCAAGAACACCGAAGTAGAATTAGCCACCTCTCAATGCACTAACACCATATTAACTTAAATCCATAATTTAGATATAATTAAGTTAAACACCTTAATTAACTAACTCACTATATCGCTATGTGAATTACAATCGTAGAAGGTTTAAGATTAGGTTCTCTATCCAATTACATACGATGTTAAGCATATCTCTACCATAGCATTCATCAAGATTTCATTCATTCACAGAATTCAAGAACACATGCTATATTAACTAGTCTAGACTTGTATTTCCTCTCTCGAATCTATACAAATCCACAATGAATTGTTAATTAGGCAATTCATAAATTTAAGCATAAATTAATATAGATAAACTGAGGAATAGCTTATTAAACTGAAAATCAAAGCTACATAATCATCGTTCCACTTAAATATCTGTTATATGCCTAAACAGTAAATTAGTTCATCATCAATGAAATAAAAACTGATTTAATTAAAGATAACATCCTTACAATTACAAATAATTAACTAAAGAAGAATAAATAATTCAAAATACCCTTCTCTTTAGTCCAATCTGCAATTGATATGAAAATCCTCTTCAAAATCTTCACTCCAATGCTTGCTCCAAAATCTGTATTCAATCAATGTTAATTGCCTTGCGTTGTGTCTCTCTTTAAATGTTGTTATTAGATGTAATATATCTAGCTATGACATGCATTCCGACTATAAATCCAAGCCAAAATGAGTCCCAAGCCATCCCAAACTATTAAACTTACGTACTTGCAGCATTTGAAAAGCAATAGGAAACCATCTCTTTCCCATACCCCCCGCCCCGAAAGGGGTTTAGCCTTGAAAAGGGCCCGCCCCGACGGGCTTGTTTTCTATCTTCTAACTTTGGACCCCCCCGCCCCGGCGGGGGTGTTAAGCTTAAAAACACCCGCCCTAGCGAGCTTGACTCCTATAATTGAACTTGTTTTGCTCCTTTGTTTGCCACAATGCACCTTAAATCCACTCTTTTTGATCAATAGCAACACCACCAAACCTACACACAAAATAACACTAAACAAGTAAAAACAAACATAAAAATAATGAATTAACACCAATTAAGCTTGAATTAAGAAATGATTTGTGGGTATAAAACCCACTTATCAAAATCCCCCAAACTTAAACCGTGCTAGTCCTCGAGCAAAAAAAACTAAATAGGGTACTCATGCTTTCTTTTTAATTCACGGGGGGCTCTTTGCTATTATTTCCTATTTTTTTTGAAGCTTATATACCCCACTTTTTCCCCCAAACTTAGGTTCTTGCCTAATTCGTCGTCTTCACTGCCTATCCTTGTCATTCTTTCATTTCAACTTGCATATTCCTTTAGAAAATCTTTATGTATCAATTTGAACTAATCAGTCGACATATGTGTTATTAACGTGTAAACCTTTATATACCAGTTTCAAATAAGCACAAGATGCAATTCATAACAGAAACTACATCAAGGTTCTAATATTGGGTACTGTATTTGTCTACTTAACCCCAACCTCATCATTGGCCAAAATAAAATGAACTACATCAAACTGCTGGACATATGCACTATAACACAATGCTTAATTAATTTTTTTAGATATATGTGGTAAACATAACATGATTGCATAAATAAAAACTATTTACAATCCTAAGCTATTACGCAACTACATGACTACATGAATGCAAAAATTTAATAATCCTAAAACTAAACATGAAATAACATATACAAACATAACTAATGAAATTAAACATGCAAACATAAAAATTAAACTAAATCCCTCAAACTTTAAAACTACAATGTCCTCATTGTATAGATAAAGCAATGAATGTGTGAGGACTTGCCCGTAATCGCCTAAGCCTGGGGTGGTGGTGGTTGTTCTTTATCGGAGTCACTGGGTGGGAACCTTGGCATTGGGGCTGGCTGCTGGTATGGGAATTGTGTATTTGGGATTGAAGCTCTAAAGCGTCACATTTAATAAGGCAAAAGATAGATTCATGGCTTCAAACATATGATCTTGCCTCGCTGCGAGTCTCCGTATCTCTCTGCGTGCCTCTTTGTTGTGCTCATCCACTTGGCGTTGAAGGTCGAGGAACTAAGGACTAGATATAGCTTCAGGCTGTGGTGTCGCCTCTGTTCCTTGCTCTCCTATTGTCGCATCCCCCTGAAACTCGTCGTCATTTGAGGTGTCTTCAGCGTCAGCCTCATCTTTCGAGGCTGATCAAAATACAAAGTTGACTCCCCTAGGATATGACTCGCCTCCGGGCCACACTCCATATCGCGCAATCATTCTGGAATCTAGGATCTGAAGCGACAACTGGGTGGTCTCATCATCGAACCATCTAACTCCCGCTTGCCTACACAACCCACAAATTAGTGATGGGTGTGGCAAGCTGTCCGAGAAATGTCCTCGTAAGCATCGTCAAATTAAAAAATTGATTATAGCCCCTTTGTCGATGATGAAATCTTGCACAATCGCATATAAAAGTAGTGCCTTATCTTTGGCCACATCGAACGTGTGTGTGGATGGAAACAACTTATGACACAGGAATGCGTGCCATATCTTCCCATACCTACTGAGATCCTTACTGTGAAAAATAGTACCTCTTTTTCGACCTTTGATCCATGTGGTACTCGGCGTTGTCATTTCCTTCAGAATAGCCTCAACATCAGGATCATTATCACGTAAATGAGCGTACTGGCAATGTCTAGGCACTCGTAACTGGTAGTATGTGTTAATGGCGTCGGCACTGAAAGGAACTAACATACCCCATACAAAAGCATTGAAAGGGACCTCATCTTCGACATTAGCATAGAATTCTTTCATCATTGACATGGTTTGGTGCCTACCCCCGCTTCGGTGTGAGTGCTTTTGTCACCATATAGTCGTAATGGTCGGCGACGACGGCACTTATGAATTTCACTGGTTAAATGTCTGTGTTGGTGGTGTGGTCCCGGAACTCTCTCCACGCTTCCTCTTTAATGCCAGATTAGATGCCATTGAATTGGAGTTGATAAGTTTCCCAAAATTTTCCTCCAAACTTCTCTTAAGCAATCTGACGAACACTTAGCGTGCAATCCGTGCAATCCCCCCAAACTTAGTAAGTTTGCTTCTAATATGGTGATAGACGTGGAGATAATTGCAAGAACAAAACACTCACTCTCAATTGCTATGCAAATTCACCCAAAAAGAATCCTTAACTTTGAACTTCTGAGTCGAGTTGAATGGATGTGGTTAGATTGGGTTGTGAGGGGATGGTTTTATAGAGATAGGGTGATGAAGATTTGTGAGCTGACGTAGTGGATTGAAGTAGTGGGTAAGTGGGTAAGTGTGCTAATGAAGTGGGATGATGGATATTAACTTGCCAAAACGTGGGTAGAGAGTGGATTGAAGTTATATGGGGGTGGAGTTTTAGTTGGAGAATAAGTAGAAGAAGTTAAAGTTGTGGTCACAATTGTGTGTAACTGCCGAACTTGTTGTTTCATATTCAGTACCCCACCCCGGCGGGGGGTAATACGCCTAAAAGGCCCGCCCCGGTGGGCATACATTCTGTTAATGCAGTCAAAACCCCCGCCCTAGCGGGGGTATTAAGCTTATAGGAGCCCGCCTCGGCGGGGGTGTAGTCTGCTAAAGTACCCTATTTTGTTCATTCCTTCCATCCAATTCCACTCCATGATATTGTTAAGCACCTAAAAAACCATTAAATATAACTGTGAGTAGATTTTGAGCAATGTTAAGCATGGTGGTGAGATTATCAAGAACAATACAACTTAAATAATTATTTAATGAACTTATTATATCCTAATTATTCTAAACTTATAATCTAACTAGCATGGATAGAAATACGAAGAATAAAAATACGAATGGGTTACCTCCCAATTAGCGCTTGATTTTAAGTCGTTCAGCCCGACTACTCCCTATTTATGGTACGTTGGCTAGTGTGATTGCGATGACATCCGTGTTGCATTCGCCACCCCAATAATGCTTTAGCCTTTGACCGTTGACCTTGAACATTTCCAATGGATTCCTGCTGTAGAGTTCAACGACGCCATGTGAGAAAACTCTTTTGATGGTATATAGACCCGACCACCTTGATTTTAGCTTCCCTGGGAACAACCTCAACCTTAAGTTGAACAATATCACTGATTGACCCGGTTCGAACGTTCTTTGTATGATTTTCTGGTCGTGCCATTTCTTGACCTTTTCTTTGTATAACTTAGAGTTCTCGTAAGCTTGAAGTCGAAATTCATCGAGCTCATTTAACTGAAGTAGTTTCTTTATACCCACAGCTGTTTGATCAAAGTTAAGTTTCTGAATTGCCGAGTAGACTTTATGTTGTAATTGCACAGGTAGGTGACATGCTTTCCCGTAGACCAACTGATAGGGTGACATACTAATTGGTATTTTATACGCAGTTCGGTAGGCCCATAGTGTATCATCCAATCTGAGAGACCAGTCCTTTCTATTTGGGTTTACCACTTTTTCTAAGATTCTCTTTACATCCCTGTTCGAAACTTCAGCTTGCCTACTTATTTGGGGATGATATGCCGTCGCCACCTTATGGTTAACCCCATATTTTGCCATGAGAGCTGTAAATGATCTGTTGCAAAAGTTACTACCTTCATCACTTATAATAGCTCTTGGCATGCCAAATCTTGTAAAAATATTCTTGTGCAAGAATTTAAGAACCACCTTGCCATCATTTATTGGTAGTGCTACGGCTGCAACCCATTTCGATACATAGTCAACTGCAAGCAATATGTACTGATTGTTGAATGAGGAAGGGAATGGGCCCATAAAATCCATGCCCCATACATCAAAAATCTCAACTTCTAAGATTTTTTATAGTGGCATCTCATTCCTCTTCGATATATTACTCACCCTTTGACATCTATCACAACTTTTAACAAACTGGTGGGCGTCCTTAAATAATGTAGGCCAATAAAACCCATCTTGAAGCACTTTTGCCGCTGTTCTCTCACTACTATAATGTCTCCCATATATAGATGAGTGACATTCGTGCAATATGTTCTTCACTTCGCTGTAGGGTACACACCTTCTAATCATCGTGTCGGCACACTATTTGAATAGGTATGGCTCATCCCATATGTACCACTTGACGTCATGTAGGAATTTCTTTTTCTGCTATCGTGTAAGATCTGGTGGAAGGATGTTGCTCACTAGATAATTAGTGAAATCCGCGTACCATAGAAATTCCGTATTGATCCCAAATAGCTGCTTATTCAAAAATGACTCATTAATTACACATTTGTCATCTTCCTATTTACCCTGATTTTCCAGCCTAGATAAATGGTCTACAACTTGATTCTCTGTACCATTTCTATCTTTTATTTCCAAATCAAATTCTTGTAGGAGAAGTATCCACCTGATAAGTCGTGGATTAACATCTTTCTTCAAAATTAAGTACCGAATGGCCAAGTGATCCGTATAAACTACTACCTTTGTCCCGATCAAGTATGCCCGAAATTTTTCGAATGCATATACTATTGCAAGTAATTCCTTTTTCGTAGTTGTGTAATTCATTTGGGTCTCCGTAAATGTCTTACTTACATAGTATATGGCATGAAATACCTTTTCTTGGCATTGACCCAAGAAAGCCCCAACCGCATAGTCACTTGCATCACACTTTAACTAGAAAGGCATATTCCAATCCGGTGCGATAATAATTGGAGCTATAGTCAGTTTCTTCTTCAATAGCTCGAATGCCAACTTACAATCCTCATCAAACATAAAAACTGAATCCTTCTCTAAAAGACCACACAATGGTTTTTCAATTTTAGAGAAGTCTTTTATAAATCTCCTGTAAAACCCGACATGTCCCAGAAAGCTGCGAATTCCCTTAACTGAAGTTGGTGGTGGAAGCTTTTCAATCGTTTCCAGCTTTGCTTTATCAACCTCTAATCCTTTCGCCGAGACCTTGTACCCTAAAATTATTCATTCTTCAACCATGAAATGGCACTTTTCCCAGTTAAGTATCAAATTTGCTTCTGCGCATCTCTTTAAAACCTTCACCAAATTCTCTAGACAAGCATCAAAATCATCCCCATAAATAGAAAAGTCGTCCATGAAGACTTCCACATTTTTCTCCACCATGTCCAAGAAGATGGCCATCATACACTTTTGGAAGGTAGCAGGTGCATTACACAAGCCGAATGACATTCTCCTGAATGCGAATGTGCCGTATGGGCACGTGAAAGTAGTCTTCTGTTGATATTCAGGAGTAATGACTATCTAATTATATCTTGAATACCCATCTAATAAGAAATAGTACTCGTGTCCCGCTAATCTCTCCAACATCTGATCGATAAAAGGTAGAGGAAAGTGGTCTTTACGGGTTACCTTATTTAACTTTCTATAGTCCATGCAAACCCTCCAACCAGTCACTGTCCTTGACAGAATTAGCTCATTGTTATCATTTTGTACCATGATCATTCCTCCCTTTTTTGGCACACATTGAATCGGACTAACCCACTTACTGTCTGAAATTGAGTAGATGACTCCCGCATCCAATCATTTTAGGATTTCTTTTTTCACTACTTCTTTTATGATTGGGTTGAGCCGTCTTTGTTACTCCACTGTCGGCTTTGCATCCTCTTCCATCACAATTTTATGCATGTAAAAGGATGGGTTAATTCCTTTGATATCTGCAATTGACCATCCTATAGCCGATTTGTGTTCTCTAAGCACTGTCAGCAACTTATTTTCCTACAATTCGTTAAGTGCAGCAGAAATAATAATAGGCAAAGAGTTAGAATTGCCTAAATATGCATACCAAAGGTGTTTAGGGAGTGGCTTAAGCTCAAGAGTCGGTGACTCCTCCAATGAAGGTTTCATCCTTGTTGTGGCTCTTTCCTCCGTGTGTAATGGTTCAAAGGGTGCTTTGAATCTGCTAACTCATGGCAAGGAATTCAGCATTTGCAAGTAATCCACAAATTTCGGACCATCTAAATTTTCATCTCCCAATAATGTTGTTTCCAATGGATCATTAGCCAAACTTTTAACCATGTCTTCGTTGATTATCTGATCGATGACATCCTTCCTGAAACACTGTTTTTCATCCGTGGGGAATTTCATGGCCTTGAAAACATTGAACTTTACTTCCTGATCTTGGACCCTCATAGTTAGTTCACCTTTTTGCACATCGATGAGAGTCCTTCCCGTAGCCAAGAACGGTCTCCCTAGGGTGATTGGGATATTCTTATCTTCCTCAAAATCTATAATTATGAAGTCTACGGGGAATATAAATTTGTTAACCTTAACTAAAATTTCCTCCACAATGCCTCTTGGGTACACAACTGACCTATCCACCCACTGCAACAAGATGTTCGTAGGTTTTGGAGCTGGTAAATCCAATTCTGTATAAACTGATAATGGCATAAGGTTCACACTTGTCCCCAAATCACATAAATACTTGTTGAACGCCATGTTCCCAATCGTGCACATGATGGTCAAACTCCCCGGATCTTTTAACTTTGGTGGCAACTTTCGCTGTAAAACTGCACTACACTTCTCGGTTAATGCCACCATTTCAAAATCTTCCAATTTCTTTTTCCTGGATAAAATCCCTTTCATGAATTTAGCATAACTTGGCATCTGCTCAAGGGCTTCAGCGAACAGAATATTAATCTGAAATTTCTTAAAAACTTCTAAAAATTTAGTGAATTGCTTATCCAATTTCTATTTTTGAACCCTTTTGCTGAAAAGGTGGGGGAGGATAAACAACTGGTTCGTTAACTGTTTTGCTCTCTTCCACTTGCTTTTCTTCCCCTTGTATGTCCTCAACCACCTTACTTTCACTTTCTTTATCATCTTCTTTTATAACCAAATTTTCTATTTTTTGATCCTCAAGTTGTTTTCCACTTCTCAACATAATTGCCTGACATTGCTCATGATTACCTTTCGGATTTTTCTCTGTATCACTTGGTAATGTTCCTTGAGGCATGTTATTCAATGTAAAAGCTATATATCCCATCTGATTTTCTAAATTCTTGATGGCTATTTCTTGCGATTTCATAGCGATTGCTTGGTTTTTTATGGCTGCCTCGTTGCTTGTTATATACTTTGACAACAACTCCTCTAAATCTATTTTCCTCTCTTGATGTTGATCTGGTTGTTGTTGCTGATTCTGAAATCCTGGGGGATAAGATGGTCGTGGAGCTTGCTGATGCTGATTATTGCTCCACAAAAAATTAGGATGATTCCTATTCCCCGGATTGTATGCATTCTGGTATGTATTCTGTTGAATTATGTTATAGCTACCCATAAATTGCACTGACACTGGGTTGATTACACATTAGTCTATAGGATGTTCACCCACGCACATTCATAAATAACTGCAACTTATTGTGTTTGTACCCTTGACAAAGCATTAAACTTCTTAGAGAGCGTTGAAATCTGCGCTGCTATTGTCATCACTCCATCTACCTCTAACACTCCAGCTGCCTTAGGTTGTGTCATTCTTATCGTGGGCCACTCGTAATTGTTAGCTGCCATTGTCTCAATCAATTCATACGCCTCCTCATAATTCTTTTTCCATAAAAGCTCCACCCAAAGCTGCATCAATACTGGTCTTGAGATTCCCATGTAATCCATTGTAAAATGTATTCATCTGTAACGACTTAGGCAATCCATGTTGTGGGCATTTTTTGAGCAATTCTTTGTATCTCTCCCATGCCTCGTACAATGATTCCCCATGTTGCTGTTCAAACATAGTAATCTCGTTTCTCATCTTTGCAGTCTTCGTTGGCGGGAAAAATTTAGCTAGGAACTTTTGAGCCAGATCATCCCAAGTAGTTATTGAACCCGATGGTAGAGAGTGTAACCAACTCTTCACCTTGTCCCGTAGAGTGAATGGGAACAAGTGAAGTCTGACTGCGTCATCTGACACCCCATTGTATTTGAAAGTGTCGCATATCTCCAAAAAGTTGATCAAATGTTCATTCGGATCATCATTTGCAAGTCCCCCAAACTGAACCGAGTTTTGGATCATCTGAATAGTCCCAGACTTAATCTTAATTGTGTTCGCAGCTATAGCAGGCCTGGTAATACTCGACTGCAGCTTAGTCATCTTGGGACGTGTAGCAAAGTCCCTCAACGCTTTCTGGTCTTCAGTAGCCATTACTTCTTCTTTTTCAGAATTTTCAAAGTTTTTCCTTGTATCCTTAATCCACGTACTTAGCCTTTGAAATCGTCTCTCAATGTCGTCCTCAAAAGGAAGCAAGTCTGGATTTTTGGATCGAGTTTGCATAAACCAACTTCAAAAACCTAAAATAAGAACGAACAAACAAAAAGACAACTGTTTAAGTAAAACCGGACTAATTAAACTGATATTGCACAATATTAAAATCTATACTAATAGTCCCCGGCAATGGCGCCAAAAACTTGTTGGTTAATTTCTAATTACGCACAACACGCAAGTATACGTGGTCAACAAGTAATATAATAGTAAGTAGAGTATCGTTCCCACAGATAAATTAGTATGAATTTAATCCTCATAAATACCAGCTTCCTATTAATCCCAATTTTATTAAACTATCCAATTTAATGATTAAAATTTATTAAAAACTAATATTATGAAAAATACCAAGATCACAAAACAATCACAACTCTTAAAAACTAAAATTTCAACAAATATTAGGCTTACAACTTCACCCTAAGCTTCACCCTGATTATTATCCTTTATTCCAGTTTAATTCACTATCGCAGTTTATTAATCAAGAACACAAAAGTAGAATTAGTCACCTCTCGATGCACTACCACCATATTAACTTAAATCCACAATTTGTATAGAATTAAGTTAAACACCTTAATTAACTAACTCACTATATCTCTATGTGAATTACAATCAAAGAAGGTTTAAGATCAAGTTCTCTAACCAATTACATGCGGTGTTAAGCATATCTCTACCCTAACATTCATCAATATTCTATTTATTCACAGAATTCAAGAACATGCTATATTAACTAAGTCTAGACTCGTATTTCCTCTCTCGAATCCATACAAATCCACAATGAATTGTTGATCAGACAATTCATAAATTTAAGCATAAATTAACATAGATAAACTGAGGAATAGCTTATTAAAATGAAAATCAAAGCTACATAATCATCGTTCCACTTAAAGATCTGCTATAAGCCTAAACAGTAAATTAGTTCGTCATCAATGAAATAAGTACTGAGTTAATTAAAGATAACATCCTTCCAATTACAAATAATGAACTAAAGAAGAAGAAATAATTCAGAACACCCTTCTCTTTAGTCCAATATGCAATTGATATGAAAATCCTCTTCAAAATCTGCACTCCAATGATTGCTCCAAAATCTGTCTTCAATCAATGTTAATTGCCTTGTGTTGTGTCTCTCTTCAAATCTTGTTATTAGATGTAATATATCTAGCTAAGACATGCATTTCGACTGCAAATCTATGCCTATAAGAACCCGAATTTTTAGAATTTATTAAATAAGAATTTAATGAATAAAATTATTAAGTGTGAAATGGGTTCGAATAAAAACATTAAGGTATAATCTTCATTTTCTTGTGTATGTGCACTAATAAGTGGTACGACTATAATATTGGTTAATTGATAGTTGAGAGTTATATTATAGAATAATATAATGTGTATGTTAAACCTTAAATAACTATGGTAATATAGTAAAAGGTTTAATTTACTTAAGTAAAGGAGTGAATTAATATATGTGTTGATTATGTGATACTTTATATATATTACTTAGAATGGTAATATATGAGAAAGTCTAATGTACGAATAACGTTAAATATATATACATTATTAAAGGGAGACATAAATCATTATATCTTTGAATGAATATTTAATATTTGAAGAAGTTGTTTTGGGAACAATTTATAGAGGGATAGAAATAATAATTATATATTTCTAATAAAGGATATTAAAATAATTTCTAATATTGAGTTATTTTAATAAAAGGAGAAAATGTTATTCTTTTAATAATAATATTACCTTATGTATTTTTGTATGAGGTATGATTAATAATATAGTAAATATATTAAAACGTATTTGCTATATGTAAATAATTGATGGAAACAATTTATTGTAATAGAAAATAAACTTATTATCTATTTTCTATATATAATATATGTACATGTGTTGTACATATAGTTAATTGATATTATATTAAGAATAATATCTTGAGACAATAAGCAAATTAATTTCTAAATGTCTTTATTCGGAGAAAACATAATATTTATGACAAAATACATAATTTCTAATGTACTTTCAAGGGAGTTAATTAATGAAAGAAAACTAAGTTATTTTAATATATTAAATAACTTAGGTTATTATTTTATCGTTGATGTTATCATTTAAATAATTAATAGAGTATATATTAATTATTATAAGCGTAAATGTTATACTTATAATTAATTGAGGTACTTTAGCATTTAAATACTTGAGTCACACAAATATTATATTGAAAGAATAATAAGTGTGGAGAATGAGAGAAGCTTAAAATTGACTTGTGAAATATGCCTTCTGTGGCACAGTGATGAGATATATTAATGATGATATTAATTAACGAAGGATTTATTAAGTGAACAATTAATCTATATTAATTGTTAATTGTTGTTAATTATTATCGTAGAATATTAATTAATTATTATAGTATGTTGCTACAGCTAGTAATAGTGTAATAATAAGAAAATTAATTATGAATATAATCGAAAATTGTATTGATGAGGAATGAGATATATTGTCTTATAATATTGTTATGAACAATATACTAGTATCTAGTAATTATTTGATGGTATTGAATTATTATTATTGTGAGTGAGAGCATGATACTAAGTATATTGGTTATAAATATTATAAGACTTATATTTACTGTGATAATTAACCATATAAACGCTAATCAATTGTTATAGAGATTAATAATTGATTTACGAGGAATGGATTAATTAATACTATTAGTTAATTGATAAGATACGTAATTTATTAATTTCTATGTGCAAGTATGATATATTAAATGTATAACGTATGGTAGTTAACTATATATTATACGAAGTGTAAAGTGTGGTTTGGCTATATTTTATAGAAACCATATATTAAGATTTATTAATCTATATCAGATGAAACGTTGTGATTGGACATATTAAAACTATATGATATGAATACATCATGAAATGTGTATGTGGCAATGTAAGTCGGTGAACATCAAAATAGTACATCACAAGTTTATTGTAAACATTTATTAATTAATAAAATTTAATAATAAAGGAGACAATATAATGTGATAATACCCGATAGAATTATATCCGGTAGGATGACATATATATAGATGATATATGATACATTGTAATTAGAAATTACATTTGTAATTTAATTATAACCTAAGTTATACGGGAGGAATGGTATACATATATTATATAGCTTATTGTACTTATTATATGACTAAGAGTTGGGCATAAATGATTTATACTTACAAGCTGCTGAGGTTTGTTTGTCCCATATTAAGTGTCCAATTGCTCTTCCTTTTCTCATTCACGTGAACTCTATAGACTAGCCTACTCTTCCTCATTTTCATCAAAGTGTAGCAAATAATTTCAAGGGGAATGGGCAACATGATAGGATTCACCAACCACTCACCAACTCTTCCTTAACCATAATACAATTCTCATTCCCGTTGGTTTGAATTAGGGAGCAAAGCTATGGACTGTGTTTTGGGACTTCTATATATAGAGCATTCCATTCTCCCTCATTACACTTGCTAAGATTCTAAGCTGAGTTTATATATGTAAGTGAATTGAGAGTGAGTGTACTGGTATTGAAGGAGAGTTGTATAGCATCAATTGTTTCACAGAGGTATAATTTCTATATTTTCCCACTCATGTTCATCAATGGCAATTTTTGATAATTCATGCTAATTAGATGTTGATTGGTTTGGAGAATAGTTGTTAATCGATATATAACCATTATAAACATGTTAGAACTATTATGAAGCATATTTAGATTCGAATTGCTGTGAAAATTCTGAGACGGGTTGTTAAAATTGCCGAAATAGTCAAGCTCTCTGGTCTGGAAAGGGAGCCGCGTGGCAACGCGTCTCCCTAGAACAAATGTGGCGCGGCCGCGCCCCTCTACAAAATCAGTTTCTAGTTTCTGTTAGGTACTGTTATGTGCTAGAATGTGGTATATCATTAAAATAAGCATATACACATAAATAACATGTATATATGAGTATCATGACATGACATAAGCATGATAATATACATTATTGATGAAGAACTTATATTTTTAAAATGAAACTTATAGTTTTTAATATGAACTTTGTTATATATGTTCTGACCTTATAAGCGCATTTGTATGACTTAGACATGCATATGAGTTGGTATTAACTTATAGTATGTGTTTATGAACTTTCATGGCCATGTTAGTCCATACTATGGAAGGAAAACGTATGATTTTAAAATAAAACTTATGGTCTTGGATTTGAACTTTGACGCCTGCATAGCATGTACATATTCTGATTTTGTGAACGTAGTCATGTGGCCTATATTTACATGAAAGGCATGTTTAAAGTGTTGAGCACACACTAGCATACATGATTAAAGACTACATTGATTTCAAAAGATAAACTTAGAGTTTTTGGACGTATATATAGGATGTCCACATTTCGTTCATTTGAGCACGTATAAGTGACTTGTATAAGTGCTCTAATACATAAGAGTCGTGTTTACGAGGCACTTGACATGTACTAAGTTACCTTGTTGACTTAGTACAATTTTTATGAAAAATTTAGAATGTGTAAGATGATAGCATCAAACACTGTGTGAGTTACATTTTGATCATGCGAGCATGTATATTAAGATCCATTATTCCTATAGACATGTTGACATAAGCATCATGTGATGAAACCTGGATTTCACCTATGCACGCATATTCAAGGAAATAAATTTCTAAAGCATAGACTATGTGATTAAGTATACATGTGTATTATAAGCACGAGCACGCCTACTTAGTATTATTTAAGCTTTTTATGTGATAACATGACCTTAGTAGTTAACCTTGAAGCATGGACTTGAATTACTTAAGGTATATAAAAGTCTGACATGAAAACCATGTGACTTTGAATTGGATTTGAATTAGCATGCTAGGTTTTAAAACTTGAGTTAAATGCCCTTATAAATGTGTATACATGAGGAACATAATAGCCTTGCATGACTAGTTTAAGTATGGCAAAGATTTTGAAAAAGTGAAACTTAGAAAGTTGAATGTAAGGGTTTTAATAAGGTTTAAGAAATGTAAGAGCAATATAGATTACATATTTATGAGTTTTAAATATGTGTCAAACTCTTTGATAGTTAAGTGTGTTAATTTTGATATTAAGTGTGGTTAAGGTATAACTATACGTACCTAATGAATAAAATTCTTAAGTGTGAAATGGGTTCGAATAAACACATTAATGTATAATCGTCATTTTCTTGTGTATGTGTACTAATAACTGGTATGATTATAATATTGGTTAATTGATAGTTGAGAGTTATATTATAGAATAATATAATGTGTATGTTAATCCTTAAATAACTATGGTAATATAGTACAAGGTTTAATTTACTTAAGTAAATGAGTTAATTAATATGTGTGTTGATTATGCGATACTTTATATATATTACTTAGATAGTAATATGTGAGAAAACCTAATGTACGAATAACGTTAAATAATATATACGTTATTAAAGGGAGACATAAATCATTATATCTTTGAATGAATATTTAATATTTAAAGAAATTATTTTGGGAACAATTTATAGAGGGAGAGAAATAATAATTATATATTTCTAATAAAGGATATTAAAATAATTCTAATATTGATTATTTTAATAAAAGGAGGAAATGTTAATTTATTTTTTGAATAATAATATTACCTTATGTATTTTTGTATGAGATATGATTAATAATATAGTAAATATATTAAAACGTATTTGTTATATGTAAATAAATTGATGGAAACAATTTATTGTAATAGAAAATAAACTTATTATCTATTTTCTATATATATATATGTACATGTGTCGTACATATAGTTAATTGATATTATATTAAGAATAATATCTTGAGACAATAAGCAAATTAATTTCTAAATGTCTTTATTTGGAGAAAATATAATATTTATGAAAAATACATAATTTCTAATGTATTTTCACGGGAGTTAATTAATGAAAGAAAACTAAGTTGTTTTAATATATTAAATAACTTAAGTTATTATTTTATCGTGGATGTTATCATTTAAATAATTAATAGAGTATATATTAATTATTATAAGCGTAAATGTTATACTTATAATTAATTGAGGTAGTTTAGCATTTAAATGCTCGAGTCACACAAATATTATATTGAAAGAATAATAAGTGTGGAGAATGAGAGAAGCTTAAGATCGAGCTTGTGAAATATGTCTTGTGTGGCACAGTGATGAGATAAATTAATGATGATATTAATTAACGAATGATTTATTAAGTGAACAATTAATCTATATTAATTGTTAATTGTTGTTAATTATTATCGTAGAATATTAATTAATTATTATAGTATGTCGCTACGGCTAGTAATAGTGTAATAATAAAAAAATTGATTATAAATATAATCGGAAATTTTATTGATGAGGAATGAGATATATTGTCTTATAATATTGTTATGGACAATATACTAATATCTAGTAGTTATTTGATGGTATTGAATTATTATTATTGCGAGTGATAGCATGATAATAAGTATATTGGTTATAAATATTATAAGATTTATATTTACAGTGATAATTAACCATATAAACGCTAATCAATTGTTATAGAGATTAATAATTGATTTACGATGAATGGATTAATTAATACTATTAGTTAATTGATAAGATAAGTAATTTATTAATTTCTATGTGCAAGTATGCGATATTAAAAGTATAACGTATGGTAGTTAACTATATATTATACGAAGTGTAAAGTGTGGTGTGACTATACTATATAGAAACTATATATTAAGATTTATTAATCTATATCACATGAAACGTTGTGATTGGACATATTAAAACTATATGATATAAAAACATCATGAAATGTGTATGTGCCAATGTAAGTGGGTGAACATCAAAATAGTACATCACAAGTATATTGTAAACACTTATTGATTAATAAAATTTAATAATAAAGGAGACAATGTTATGTGATAATACCCGATAGAATTATATCCGGTAAGATGAGATATATATGGATAATATATGATACATGTAATTAGAAATTACATTTGTAATTTAATTATAACCGAAGTTATATGGGAGGAATGGTATACATATATTATATAACTTAGTGTACTTAATATATGACTAAGAGTTGGGCATAAATGATTTATACTTACAAGTGTTTGAGGTTTGTTTGTCCTATATTAAGTGTCCAATTGCTCTTCCTATTCTCATACACGTGAACTCTAGAGACTAGCCTACTCTTCCGTCATTTTCATCAAAGTGTAGCAACTAATTTCATGAGGAGTGGGCAACATAATGGGATTCACCAACCACTCACCAACTTTTCCTTAACCATAATACAATTCTCATTCCCGTTGGTTTGAATTAGGGAGCAAAGCTATGGACTGTGTTTTGGTTCTTCTATATATAGAGCATTTCCTTCTCCCTCATTACACTTGCTGAGATTCTAAGTTGAGTTTGTATATGTAAGTGAATTGAGAGTGAGTGTACTGGTATTGAAGGAGAGTTGTATAGCTTCAATTGTTTCACAGAGGTATAATTTCTATATTTTCCCACTTATGTTCACCAATGACAATTTTTGTAGATTCTTGCTAATTAGATGTTGATTGGTTTGGAGAATAGTTGTTAATCGATATATAACCACTATAAACATGTTAGAAGCATTATGAAGCATGTTTAGATTTGAATTGCTGTGAAAATTCTGAGATGGGTTGTTAAAACTGCCGAAGCCGTCAAGCTCTCTGGTCTGGAAAGGGAGCCGCGTGGCAACGCGTCTCCCTAGAACAAATGTGGCGCGGTCGCGCCCCTCTACAAAATCAGTTTCTAGTTTCTGTTAGGTACTGTTATGTGCTAGAATGTGGTATATCATTAAAACAAGCATGTACACATAAATAACATGTATATATGAGTATCATGACATGACATAAGCATGATAATATACATTATTGATGAAGAACTTATATTTTTAAAATGAAACTTATAGTTTTTAATATGAACTTGTTACATATGTTCTGACCTTATAACGCATTTGTATGACTTAGACATGCATATGAGTTGGTATTAACTTATAGTATGTGTTTATGAACTTTCATGGCCATGTTAGTCCATACTATGGAAGGAAAACGTATGATTTTAAAATAAAACTTATGGTCTTGGATTTGAACTTTGACGCCTACATAGCATGTATATATTCTGATTTTGTGAACGTAGTCATGTGGCCTATATTTACATGAAAGGCATGTTTAAAGTGTTGAGCACACACTAGCATACATGATTAAAGACTACATTGATTTCAAAAGATAAACTTAGAGTTTTTGGACGTATATATAGGATGTCCACATTTCGTTCATTTGAGCACATATAAGTGACTTGTATAAGTGCTCTAATACATAAGAGTCGTGTTTACGAGGCACTTGACATGTACTAAGTTACCTTGTTGACTTAGTACAATTTTTATGAAAAATTTAGAATGTGTAAGATGATAGCATCAAACACTGTGTGAGTTACATTGTGATCATGCGAGCATGTATATTAAGATCCATTATTCCTATAGACATGTTGACATAAGCATCATGTGATGAAACCTGAATTTCACCTACGCACGCATATTCAAGGAAATGAATTTCTAAAGTATAGACTATGTGATTAAGTATACATGTTTATTATAAGCACGAGCACGCCTACTTAGTATTATTTAAGCTTTTTATGTGATAACATGACCTTAGTAGTTAACCTTGAAGCATGGACTTGAATTACTTAAGGTATATAAAAGTCTGACATGAAAACCATGTGACTTTGAATTGGATTTGAATTAGCATGCTAGGTTTTAAAACTTGAGTTAAATGCCCTTATAAATGTGTATACATGAGGAACATAATAGCCTTGCATGACTAGTTTAAGTATGGCAAAGATTTTGAAAAAGTGAAACTTAGAAAGTTGAATGTAAGGGTTTTAATAAGGTTTAAGAAATGTAAGAGCAATATAGATTACATATTTATGAGTTTTAAATATGTGTCAAACTCTTTGATAGTTAAGTGTGTTAATTTTGATATTAAGTGTGGTTAAGGTATAACTATACGTACCTAACGACACTAAGTGTACGATAGGAAAGTGAAACAAGGTTCAAAGAACCAAGATAGAAAACAATGTAATACTTATTATTATATTGAGAATGTATGGAAGTGTATAACTGATGAGGGTGATCTCTATGATTAATATAACTTTGTAGGATTACACGAAATGCAGATATCTATGAACAGTTAAGTCGTAGTTTTTAAACTACGCATCAGGCAAGCCTTTAAGTTCCTATTTGATATATGAATTCGATAACTGTTAGTTGAATTATATTATGTTGTGATGATGTGAACTTATAGATGAACTGTATATGAGATATGTATGAGATTAAAAGTTGATTTTTGATGATATGCTTGTTATGTGAGAAGTAACATGCGTAGTAAAGATAAGTGGACTATAAAGGTATGAACTTTGTATAATGTTGTATGTTATGTGATGCATGAAAACTGTTAGAATTACTGAGCTGTCGAGCTCACTCTTGCAAATAACCACTTTTATAGGTTAAGGATTCACAATAAAGATTACTTGCTTCTTGGTTTATAAAGTAGATAGTTTTGCAACGAAGGATACAATTTAGATTATTACTTGAACCATGTTTAGGTTCTAGGAGTGTACTTGATATATACCTACGATGTGTAATACATGTTAAGTTGTAAAGTTGTATTATGTGATACATAGAGAAATTCGAATCGAGATGTAAAGATTTATACGAAAATAGAATAAAGTGAATCATAGAATAATTTGATTCAGGGATTTATAATTGATTCAAGTTAAGATATCAATAAAAGATTATTTTTCAAGGGAGATTGAAAAAGTTTAAATTATTCCGCATATTTATACAACATCGAATGTGATGTAATACAGAAATAGTAAATGACCATGATTTAAAACTTATAAAAGTTTGGGGGTCATTGTACAGATATTGGAAATGGAATGAATTTATATTCTAAATTGTAATAAGTAAAGTTATATTCATTAAGTTATGAATGAAAAATATAAATAGTTTGACGATAGTAGTATCATGGCGGACCGGATCCAAGTTTCGAAGGGACCTGGATTTGGGGGTGTCACAACGCCAATAAGTGTCCCAAGCCATCCCAGACTGTTAAACTTACGTACTTGCAGCATCTAAAAAGCAATAGGAAACCATCTCTTTCCCGTACCCCCCGTCCCGGCCGGGGTTTAGCCTTGAAAAGGGCCCGCCCCGCCGGGCATGTCTTCTGTCTTCTGTCTTCTGGCTTTGGACCCCCACCCCAGCGGGGGTGTTAAGCTTAAAAAATACCCGCTCCGGCAGGCCTAGCTCCTGTAATTGAACTTGTTTTGCTCCTTTGCTTGCCACAATGCACCTTAATCCACTCTTTTTGATCAATAACAACACCACTAAACCTACACACAAATAACACTAAACAAGTAAAAACAAACATAAAAATAAGGAATTAACACCGATTAAACTTGAATTAAGAACCGATTCGTGGGTATAAAACCCACTTATCACGTGGTTCGTCTTGTTTCAGGACCTTTGTTACTTGAGCACGTACGCCCGAGGGAGTGTCTTTACACCTAGCGCCCTAAGGTCTTTTATGGTCTGGGAGTCGTTGGTCACCTAATGGAATGAGACATTGCACATTCATGGTTAATTCAGTTTTTTAAAAAATAGAAACAAAAACAATAAAACGAGAAAAGAGCAAAAAGCCCCCGTAATGAATATAAAGCATAAGTATCCTGGATTGGACTTTTGAACTTGGTGGATGTTTGGATTTAGTTGGATTTAGCTTATTCGTGAATTTTGTGAGTTTACGCTGTATGATGCCTTTAAAGAGATTTATTATGTGTTATATTTATCATTATATCAGTGATCATGGATGTTTAGCACAAACACACACTATACCACCAATAATAGTTTAAGATTTGACGATTGATAGGAATTAGTGATTGGTTTTGATATGAAGTATTGTCATGTTTGCTTGATTTTTCTGAGGCTGGTAGAACAGACTGGCCTTTATCACGACTACTGGATTCGTAGGCATGTAGACTAGTCGCATTTCATTCCATTGCATTGCATTGCATAACATTTTTATTTTGTTTCATGCTCGAGGACTAGCACGGGTCTAAGTTTGGGGGAGTTTGATGAGTGAGTTTTATACCTACGAATCGGCCTCAAATATGACCTTAAACTATGTTAATTCTTTATTTTTATGTTTAGTTTTACTTGTTCATTGTT
>CM029020.1:88145892-88246426 GCA_016801055.1 Panax notoginseng | reverse complement strand
ACATTCATCATTATTGTCTCGGTTGTTTGTTATGTAAATGGATTCATATTCTTCATAATTGTTAATATTTGTTGAAAGCTTGTCTACTTATTATACATTCTTTTAATCATGATATATCTTTCTTTAAACTTAAACTTTCTGGGCAAACTTGTTGCTCACCCTTGCTATATCATTATAAAAATTGCAGATTAGGACGAATACTTTGGATACAGGCAAAAGCAAATGACATTATATGTCGAGTAGGATATTGAATTCAGGTAATAAGTTAAGGTTATCGACTTTGGGAGTTATGTGTGAATGTTAATGTATAAACAATTTATATTTATATCTTCCATAATAGTTATAAAATTGGTGTACCAGGTTTGTGGTGATTAGTACCCAGATTTGGGGACACTACACATGGTTTCAGAGCTATAGGTTATAAACCTTAGGTAGGGTTACCTTAGGCTAATAACCACAATGATAAGGATAAGGACTAACTCAAATAGAGTTAGTGCGTTATTAAGATTCAAAGACGAATCTCGATAAGTTATAAAGATACGGAGTTACCTAACTCTGATAATAAAGATGAACAGTAGTAAATAATAGATAGAGTCTAAAAGACTAAAAGTATACGGGGAAAGGAGATCGTAAAACAAAACAATTATAACATATAAATGAATCGTAATTAATACGATGAGATCACACCGTAATCTGATAAGGTCATAGTAGGGAGGAGGATCAATCAAATGATTAAAAACTTTACAGCAAAATTGTTGTGTATTAGTTGTACTATAAATTGGTAATGTTCCAACTCAGAAAAAGGGTTGGGGAGGATGCAATACGGATTAAATAAAATTCGTATAGAGTAAGTATGGAGCTAGGATTATGTGGGATTTCAATTGAGGACTCATGTCAGTAGCTAAGTTGTATGATTCCTTGTATGGGTGGAGTATTTGTACTTAGTTTTAGAACCACTTAGGTTCGTATATCGATATAGTGGTTAAGTTGAACAATTCTTTGTATGGGCGGGGAATTATCCTTGGTGTAACAACCGCTTAGCTTCCTATATTGATTAGTGGTCGAGTTGATCAATTCTTTGTATAGGCAGGGGATTGTGTTTGGTTCGACAACCACTTAGCTTCTGATACTGATAATCATTGAAATGTTTGTGTCATGCTATTTGCTATATACGTGTTGAGAATGTGATTCTTTTCTCTTGTGTATAACAAATAGGTAGAGGATATAAGGTTAGATGCGAGTTCTTAAAAATCATACTTATTGTAAGTTCGTGACTCATAATCGTATGGTATGTGTCATAATCGTATGGTATGTGTCAGGAATAAGCATGTGAATGTTATTCCTATTTACATATGATTTGATTATGATATATATGAATGAATATGCAAGTATGCTTGCATCAAGAAAAGTTGTAACGTCCTTTGATAAATAATAGGAACATATGTACAAGGACTTAGAATGAATTGATCAAATATGTTAGGTTAATCCTACATAAGTAAAACAGCTTTGTAAAGTCCTTAGAAAGAAATGATGTACAAGGACTATAAATATATAAAGATCAAGCTTGTTAGGTGGATCTTATAATGTAATAGATAGGCTTGTCTGATCGTCGAGCACTGCATAAAAAATCGTAGTCTGCCAGGAGAGTCAAGAAAAACTCAAGAGCTATCAAGGCAGAATTGTAGTCTGCAAGATAGTAGATCTAGGAGTTCGTTGACTGCCAGGAGAGACGAGGAAGGATCATAGTGTGTCGAGAAGAACTTCCTCGGAGCCGTAGTCTGCTAAGGAAGTCATCTTCAGAATCATAGAGACATCTTGTCTATGAGCCGACCGAGCATCTGCCGAAGCCAAGTCAAGAATCGTAGACTACACTAGGAGTTATAGAGTCTACTGATCATATCAGAGGTAGAGATTGTAGTCGAGCAAGATCAGATGAAGACAACGAGCATAAAGACAGAAATCGTAGAGTGTCAAGATCTGATCTTAGAGTCGTAGTGTCTGCACAACCCAAGCTGAATCGTAGAGTGCAGTACTAAGGCTTCAACAGATGTGCTCACAACGCCAAGGCAGAATCGTAGAGAAAACACGATTCTCTGCAAATGAGCACTTCCAAAATATCTAAAGTATGAAGCCTCTGGTCTAAGCTGCACAAATACATCCCACCTAAAGGAATCCAAAGAGCACTCAATGAATGGCATGCAAAGCTAACAAAAAATCTAAGCACCAACCCAATCAACATTTCGGTTGAGTTGTGAAGCCATTCGAGATGAAGTCTTCTACAAGTTAATTAGAAGAAGAGTTTGGTAACTAATTAAGGAAAGTTAACAAGTGCAGTAGTTGTCAAGTAAACAGAAGACAACGATCTTGAAAGTAACCAGGATCGTAGTGTATGCCAAACAAAGAAGGAACTGATCAAGTGTACACAAAGATACTAGTCAGCCTATGAATAACAAGGCTAAAGTGATTAAGCATTGGGTCAGTCCATTGATGATAAGCGAACGAGAGATCACAAGGAGAAAGCGAGCTGGGCATGCCACAAATCTGAAGTGTCTTGCTATTCAGAAGGGGCCAGAACAAGGAGTCAAGCCATCAGTATCTGAGAGCAGTCGAGGCAAACAGAAGTGTTGAAGCACTGCACAAGAAAAGGAAGAGGTGTTCTACATTGAAGATTCAATAAACACTCTTCAAGATCGTAGTGTTGTCTCTACCTGTCAATGAGCAACATTCAACAAGACACTACGATCAGGTCTAAGAAGATATGCATCAGAATTGTATTGTTCAATCATCTAAAGGTTGAAGCATTGGCAACGGTTCAATCTAAAGATTGATATTCGAACAGAGCTTATTGAGAGCATCGATGCAAAAGGACAACCTCTGATCGAGAAATTAGAAGGAGGAAATAAAGTTGACTACCTACCCGAGACATCAAAGTGATATCTTTGACGGGGTAGGTGAAACAGTAGACTATAGTGTCAGAAAGTAATAAAGGGGATGTCATGTCATATCTACAGTCTACACCTAATAACTCGAGATCTGCGAAGCAATTCAAAGAGCTTTCAACGGCTATATACCAACGGAAAGATTGGGAAGGAGTATATATAAGCCAGAGCTTCAAAGATGAAGAGTTACTGATGATTACTAAGTTACAGAATCATTGAGTTGTTGGAATGCTACTGTTGACTCTACGAGTTCCACCAGAGCTTAACAAGAACAAGTCTCAGTGACAGTGAGACTACGGAGGTGGAAGTGATGCAGCCTTGAAGAAGGACTTGAATAGACTAAAGCTTCACTCAACAAAGATGAGAATGCGACTAAAGATGGTAGCTAAGTTGAGAGCCAAGAAGTACAAGAAGATAACATTCAGAAGTGTGGCAGAGCACAAAGAAGATCCAGATGGTCACTCTACGAATCACCATGAACCTAAAGTTGAATCAGAATAAGTGCAGAACCATGTCTGCCAACCAGTCAAGAAGGGTTCAGCGAATGGTGATGGTGCACAGCTGGCATCGTATGAAGATGAGCAAAACAGAATGAAGATCAGCTGCACCAAAGAAGATGTGGTCCAGACTTGAAGCAAAATGCAAAGGGGACCACACCAAGCTACTAAGTACAAAAGATATTCAAGCTTAAAGACATCGTAGTAGCTCAGAACCAACAACAACAACATCAACAATAACAAGAAGCCAGGGCCTGAGGGGTCCTTATCCGGAGGGACTAAATGAAGTTCCAAGCCTGCTGGGCTTGAAGAGTTCCTAGGGAACTAGAGAAGTTCCAAGGATGCTGGCCTTGAAGAGTTCTTAGTGAACTAAAGTTTCAAGGTTGCTGGCCTTGAAGGAATCTTAGTGATTCAGGGTGCTGCCCTTCCTTAGTGGAAATCCTGCTAGTTGAAAGCAGAAGAGTGGATTAGGAGCTTGAGTCTCTGAATCACTTAAAATCCCTTGTGCCATTTACCTTATGTCATTTACATTAGCAATACAAAATAAATGAGAAAATTATTTGAAAATAAAAAGGAACTATTCAACCCCTCCCTTCTAGATCTATTGTGTGCCTACTTGGAACTAACAATTGGTATCAGAGCATGTTCTCATGCTATATTCAAAAGCTAATCGCTTTGAGTCTGATCCTAGGCACAAACATTGTTCTAAACTTAGTTTAGTAGTAAGTCACTTGTAAATGCAGATGAGCTTACACGTTGGAAATATTGTGTACAAATAGATGTGTATATAAACCTGAAGCAGCTTAGATTGGTACATGCTCTTAAATGCCATTACAACAAGACCAATTCTTAGCCGTAGTCAATCTTGTAGTCTGAAGACCAGGCTAGGAAGCTCAAGAGACATCAACAGCAAATAGTCAAACATCCACCAGCATGAAAGATGAAAAGGCCATACATGCTAATAAATGCTTATCCAGAGAAGAAAGAAGAACCTCTCAAATATGTATTTGGCCAACCAGCAGCTGGATGTAAATCTTGTGGACTCAAGGATGTCAAAGAACTAAAGATGCTAAGATTCTCTTAGCTTACATCTTCAAGACCATGACTGATTGATTGAAGGACAACTGGAGTAACAAGCTGTCAGGAGCAAATGAAAAACTATGCACATCAATGCCTAACCTCAACATATCTAAGTTAAATGACTATTAAGAAACTGACAGTAGAAAGGTACGGTTCCTCGTTAATATAAATGTGTACATCATGTTACATCACCTTTTACATGCACTATAACAATACTCTTTCAAGAGACCATACTCTACCTAAAAAGGGGAAGAGAGAAAGTGCACTAAGGTTGGAAAAATAAATGCTAATAAACTTTCCCTCTAATCCAAGTTTTTGGTTGAAGATTACATCTTGAAAGAAGTCTGAAATAGGTCATAAGCATATCATGATTTAATTAATCTTAAGTGGAGTAATCTTTGCTGATGGGTTAGTGTGTATGTACAAACCTATGTTCTAGGTTTTTGATAACACATAGAGTATGATCAGTTCTACAAAAGTATCTTGAAGATTCATAGAAACTGATCACCTCCATGAATCAACTAGATACAAATAAGTGACAGTGTTGATTCTCACTCTGTGAATATTTAAACTCTGTGAACATAACCAAGCAAATGATGAAACCATCAAAGAAAAAGAGTGTTTTAATTAAATGACTATTACACACACATCATCATGCATCTTAAAAAGTCATATCTAAATTGGATATATGCATGAATATGATTGTTGGTGATCAATATGATGAAAATCCAAACATATGAGGAACAGGGATTTTGAAAACTAACATGGCAGGACCCATTTCTATGGGTACCAAAAATAGAAATGTATCTAACCTGCAGGTACTTGGTCCATCTGACCACACTAAGGAATGTTGAAGTAGAAGACTTTAGTCAAGAAGATTCAACCAGCAGAAGGCTTAAGACTGTTTAGAAATAATTCAGATAAAATTCCTATATATCAAAGTCTGTCCTTGAAGGCCTGCTGAGCTAACCTAATTGAAGCTCACATAGCTGCTGATCTTTATATAGAAGCAGGCCATTCAACCTAAGATGAAAAGGGTTTTATATGCTCAATCATGCAAAGCATATCATATGAGAAGACTCCTCAAGAAAGTTCTCATCAGAGGATCATCGAGCATTAATCATGAGGAACTCATTATGGAAGAAGAACTCCACAAACACAAAACTGTCAAAAAAGACTACGTTCGTAGTGCTGTCAAATGATCGTAGAGTGATCAGTCCTGAAGATATCCATGTCTATGATATAAGGAGATTTAATTGATAGTGATGATTCCAGTCAGAAGGAGATATGCAAGGATGCCTTCTAGTGCACATGAAGAAAAGGAAATCACACCTCACTAAGAAGACAGTATCAACTATGGGGGCGCAGTGATTTGCTAAAGAACAACAACACTGAAAATATTAGAAACATACTATGAAGCAATATAGCAGTTACAGAGTCCCAAAACTTTGTGGCTGATGAACCAAATGAAGATCCATTGTCGGTAGGAACGTCTCAAAATGTACTACTGATAAACTTGTCAACCACCCAACTCAAAATCATGAAGCGCCGACGATCAACCATCTGATCGCATTGTGAGAGAAGGAAGACACCATGATTATAGCCAATGCAAATGTCTATATGTCGGTTGAGAAACTCCCCAGCAAAAAAAGGTCAAATGAGATATCAGTGCAAATCACTTCTAATGTTTTTCATCTGGAAAGCACCTCAGGGACAAACCTAACCCTTAATTCACTTTAAGAGGTTGGCCCTTCCTGAGCTACCTTAACCTATAAGGAATGCTTAGTCAAGTTCATCTCAAGGACCAAAACAGACAATGTTCGTAGAGTAGATTCTGAAGCAATCTCAACGATCGTAGAAGCAGACTCGACGATCGCAGTCTTCCTAGAGGATACACTAGCTCATAAGGAGCTTTGAAAAATTAGACAGCTGCTCAACTATTCAGATAGTGTGGAGATAAGTACGAATATAGTTTGAAAAGACATCTTGCAAACTCACCTTAGAACTTTAGTGCCCAAACTGTCTTGGGTTACATCAGTGGTTAAGCCATACAACTTCAAGATGAGGATTAGTGTCAAAGCATCCACTGCAGCATCTCTCAGCAGAAGATCTTTGAGTCAACAAAGGAAAATATAGAGTCAATATCCACCTCACCAAGCTACTCTACGAACCAAAAAGGTCAACGGTCAATCCATGTTAGTAATACTTATTTTCTTAAAAGGAATATCAAACTGAAAAGTTTATGGGAAGTTACAGTTTATTACTGGGCATCGTGCAACTAATGGCTGGTTGACACATCATAGCTTATGCAAAGTCAGAAAGAACTGCCATAAAGATAAATTCAAAATCTACAAATAGTTATTAAGGCTGTCGAATTTCTCTCCCTCTCTCTTTTCAAACCCTAGAATCCTCTTTAAAGCCTAAATCCATCAAACCTCTGGATTCACCCAAATTGCATTCAACTATCTCTCATAAGAGGTCTGAAACCAGATACCCATATATTTTGAACCCTCATAATTGAAGAATGACGAGTTATAACTGGAATCCAACTCGGCTTCAAGAAGTTCGAAGGATCAGAAAAGAAGTTCAAGGATATGCTTGAGCTCGTAAGGAAAGCTAGGTTTTATGAGTGCTTGGAGGCCGACACTCCAGTCTGTACAGAGTTAGTGAAGCAGTTCTACTCCAATGCATCAATGGATTCTAGGCTTCTGTCCACGAAGGTCAAAGGAGCAAGTCTGAAGATAAAGGCATCAGACATCAATCAATGCCTAGGGTTTCCCAACAAAGGTCTAATAAGCCTCGACGAAGTTGACATTGAAGAAGGAAAGAGGTTAATGCGCTACAAGAGGAACGTAAATATGAAGGATTTGAAGAAGAAGGAATTTCCTGAAGAATTTGAATTTCTGGTTGAGATTACTAGAAAATGCATTCTGTGCAAGGATACTGCACATGATACTGTAAGTAATCTTCAACTAAGAATCATGACTGTAATCCTCATGAAGCAAAAGGTGAATTTTGGCACTCTTCTAATCGACTGACTGACCAAATGGGTGGAGAAGGCTGAGATGAAGAAGTCTATAGATAAACCCCTAACTAAGGTCTTTTATGGAAGACTGTTGAGCATTGTGCTAAAGAAGTAATTGGGAAGCAACATCAAGGATGATGAGGGAGAACCACTAAACGCCCATAAAGTCATGTCTCCAAAGCTGTTTGTATACTGGAAGAAAAATCCAAAGGAAAACATGAGGCTAATAACAACTGGGAGCAGCAACAAGGTCTCTGCAAAGAAGAGGAAGGCACAAGAGGTGGAAAGCTCTCAATCTGATGACTTTGTACCAGTAGCAGTCACACCAGCAAAGAAGAAGTCTAAGGGTGTGAAGAATACAGAGGCTCCACCAAGTAGTCTCTCCACTGACAACACGAAATATAGAGCAAGAGAAGAGAAAGTATCAACTGCAGAAACCCCAAAGAGAAGAAGGAGTAATATATTACTCCAAGGGCCATCCAAAAAGAAAGCAAAAGTGATAAAGAAGTCAGCCCCAATTCCCCAAGAAAGTCTATCTTCTAAGGATGACAGAGTAGAGTCAGAAGATGAGAAGGGAACTGAAAGTCTCAAGATTGAGTCCTCAAATAGCAAGTCTAGAAATGAAGAAGAATGTACAAGCCCCATGGCTAACTCTCAAAGCATCCACTTTGATGATGAAGAAAGGTTGCAAGTTGACACAACTGCATCTCCTACTTCAAATGCCCCGACAAGTTCACATGATGTTTCTAGAGATGTTGAGTCCGAAGAAGGACCTGCCCCTAGTGTTGCCGAACATCAAGAAAGCTTGTCTGATGATTTAAAGGCTTCAGAATCTGAAGAAGAAGAAAAGTCTGACTCTCCTATAGCTGAACCTCCAAGGAGAAGAAAGAGCAACCGACTACTTGCTAAGTCTGTCCCAAAGAAGGAAAGTGAACACTCTACTGCAATCATTGAAGTGAGTGATGGTGAATCTGAATCCAAGGAAGAAGATATTGAAGAAAGTACTAGTGATGAAAATTAGCAAGAAGAATTCTCTAATGAATCAGATGAAAGGAGTCAGCATGATACGAGCTCAGAAGGTGATGAAATGGAGAATGATGATAAAATGAAGGAACAAACTGATGAGTCCGATGAGGGAAATCTACAAAGGTCTAACTCCAGTTCAGAACAGAGAGACGATGGAAGAAACTCCAGTTCTGCAGAAGAAGAACCAGATGATTTTCACATTCCCCGCCTTGTTCATCAAAAGAGAAGAATTGTAGTGGAAGTTGATGAAGAACTACTAGATTTGCTTCCCGACAGATGGATTAATCATGGAAATGAAAGGCTAAATATGGAAATGAGGACCTCAAAAAACTTGCTCAACAATCGTAGAGCCATGAAGCTGGACACTTCAATTGTGATTTATGAGCCTAAAGTTAAGAATAATGCAATAAGATGGTTTTACTCTCATATGCCATGGGTAAAGGCATACCTCACTGAAGATAACATTTATCTCACATGGGTCTTCTCTCACCTTCCCAACGTAGAGCTAGTGGCACAGAACTTCCCAAGAGTAAAAAAGTTTGCAACTCAGATGATAAAGGACTAGTCTCACTACAAAGTCTACCAACATATTGGCAACCGCTACATTCCTTATGATAGTAGAGTGGGTTCTGATGGCAAAATGATCATGGCCAAGGAGATGATCGTAGAGTCTTTTCACTCTACCATTGAAAACGATCATGTTTAGTTTGAGAAGCTCCCCTCTGCCCAAGCACGGTCGTCTGATATTCCTTCATCCTCCACCAATGATTAGCACTCAACGATTTATCAAATTCTCACTTCTTTCAAAAATTTATTCAAGAATGGAAATCGTGGAGTCCAGTCTAGTGCTCAACAAGAAGCTGTCCAATCAAATAACCAAACTCTTATGGAGCAGGAGTTAGTAAAGAATACTGGTGAAGTGGCTAAGAAGATATCAATCATCATAGAAGGGTTAAAGATGTTGACAGAAGCAAGAGACGATGCAGACCAAGACATACTTCAAGCCACTATATCTGAAATATCTCTCAAAATCAAAGAGAGAGATCAAATCTATCTGAAGGCTATAAATGATCAGAAGGCAGAAGCTCTAAGAGTACATAAGGCTAATAAAGAGCAAATCCAAGGCCTCTCTAACAAGATTGACAATCTGAATCAGTCTTTTAAAAGTAGTATACATACAAGTCAATAATGTTTGATGATAAAGCATATACTTTGTAACAATCTTATTCATTTATTAATAAAAAGTATTAATTTATTAAAGGCTTTTAATTATCTACATGATGCTGCTTTACAATATGTGATAAACCCATAGTTTTAAGCAATGCTTTTAGAATAATGATGATGATCATTCTAATGAGATCTAAATTCTTATAAAGCTTAAAACTAAAATAGTTCTCAATCGTTGGATTACTAAATTGGGGATTAGTGAATTCGAATTGATTGGTATATACGTTGCTTGGTCATTGGATGAGGATGATTGATCTCATGATCATTTGTGTGGATACACTAAAACAATTATGTAGGTGCTTATTAGAGAATAAGTTCACTAAACGTGGCTCGCTAAGGAATACATGATGGAGTTTGACTTGTCTGTCAATATGAATTCCTGTAGTGATTGTAGTACAAGTGATCCTTGGACTTGAGATCATCATAGTATCTTGTGTATGACGAGTTATACTTTGACTTATTCCTTAAGACCATTAGGGTGTATCAATGGGTATGCTTGGGTATAATAAGTTGTACATGGAGATAATGTATGATCAATAAAGAATTTACCACTTCTAGTAAAAGAAGAGAAATGTCCTATGTGATTCGATAAATGACAACCCAGTAGTCCTTGGCCAAGGCAGAATAAAATTAGAAAGGAGTTTCTAATTTGTATTATTTGGAGTTGTGCATTTAAGAGTCGAAATACATATAATTAAATAAAATAAGACTTGACAGTAATTATATGTCTTATATTTAATTGGGACATTGTATAGTGGAAGTATTGAATTGTACGGTAACTATTTACTCAAAGGTTCTTTTATGATTAATGTTGAAATCTATATTTTCTTGAAAGTCGTTAATCGCTAGGGAGGCTTATCCCTATTGTAGAATAAATATTATTTATTTAAATGAATTAATATTTTAATTTGTTTATTTAAATAAGATTATAATTGTTCTAATTGATTTATTCACAACCGGTTGAAAATGGAAAACCTAAAGGGTCACATCATAAAAGGAAGAATAATTATTTAAGAAGTTAATGACATAATCGTAATAATAAGTTAAGTATATTTAATTTAGTCTATGGTGATAGAATAAATTAAATAGCTTAATATTTATTATTTAAGAGTTTGAAAATATTATATATAAATTAATAAGAGGAGTCTTATTATTATTATTACTATTATTATTATTTAATTCCTAAAGGAGTTTGGGAATTAATTAATAAAAGTACTCTCATATATTCCTAATAAGATTAGCAGGTAAATTAATTAAAAGATTTTAATTAATTATCCTTAATGAGATTGGGAGCATAATTAATTAAAGGAATTTAATTAATTAAAATAAAATCCAATTCCTTAATTGTTAAGGAGGGTTGCCCACATCTATTAATAAAGAGGAGTCTTGTTATGGATGAAAGAGTTGTTGTTGACTTTTTCACAACATACGTAATTCCAATTGTTGGGAGAGTACGCTCTTTTTCTATAAGAGATAGAAAAACTAGGATTTTGCCAAACACCCATTTTCTTGAATTTTTGTTCTTCCTTAGTGGATCACCTCTAGAGGCCAAACACTTGGGTGGCTAATGTTGATCAAAGGAAGGAACCAAACCAGGTGGATTCAAGTTGAACGCGAAAGAATTTGGAGGTGAACTCGTACTTGAGGAAGCTCGAATATCCAAGAGTATGATACATGTTCTTTATCTTTGCGTTTAATTAATAATTGTGCATAAAGGATGATCTGGGTATATGGTTTGTAAAGATTTTAAACTATGATTTTTTCACGTTTCCGCTTTATTTGTGCAATTTGATTGTGTTCATGAATATTACAAACCTAACAGTGGCATCAGAGCCAAACCTTTATGCGAATTATTAATTATTTTGATTTGATATGTATATTGATATATGTTTAACACAATTTAATTGGGTATAATTTATTGTATAAAATTATAATTTTATGAAAAAAAAAACAAAAACCGGGAAACCGTTTTTTTTTTCGCTGCTTATTCTCGTGGGATCTCCTGTTAACTTATATATATATATATATATATATATATATATATATATATAATATTTTAATAATTTTATAATTAAAATAAAAAGTTTATTTTAATTTTAAAATTAGATTTCATGTTAACTAATTAGAGTTAGAATTGGATTACATGATAACTAAATGGAGTTGAAATTAAATTCTATGTTTCCTTAAATAAAGGAGTTTATTTAGATATGAAATAAAATTTCATATTATTCAAAATAAAGGAGTTTATTTATGAATAGGAAAGAGAATCCGTATTTCCTTAAATAAAGGAGTTTATTTATATATGGAATAAGATTTCATATTATTCAAAATAAAGGAGTTTATTTGTGAATAGGAAAGAGAATTTGTGTTTCCTTTAATAAAGGAGTTTTATTTTTTTTACTTGAAATTGGATTCCATAATTAATTAAAATAAATGAGGTTATTTTGATTAAAGATTTTGATTAAAATAAAATAGTTTATTTTATTCAAAATTGGATAAATTAAAATAAAAGAGGTTTATTTTGATTTAAATTTGGATTAAAATAAAGGAGTTTATTTTAATTCAAAAAATAGATTTTATGCTAACTAAATTTGCCCATTAAATGATATCAATATATATATATATATATTGAATGTTTATTATTCATGAGATGAATGTTATTTATTGATGAATATGGTGACGCGTATGATAATAAATGGGATTGATTATGGACTATTGACCAATGTGATTGGATTTTATTTTAGTTGGATGCTTGAACGTATGTGTTTTATTAAATAGGGTCTACGTACCATGTCTTCTCTAATTTTTTCTTAATGTAAATTATATCTCCCTCCTATGTACTTTCCCTTGACTGCTGATCAAGGTTTCTATTTATTCTAAATAGTTTTGTAATAGGAATAGTTAGAATTAATTTTGAAGAATTGAAGATCAAGGAGCGCTTGAAGACTCGTTTGTAATGGAGCCCGGGTTTAAATGTAATAGTTATATTTAAATATTAATTCTTGCACCCCTAGGGTTTGACCTTTTAGTTCACTTGGTGGCTCTAGTGAACCAAACTAGAATAAAAGTTCATAATCAATCCAGGTAGAATATAATATTCTATATGTGCATGCTTATAATATATATATTATATATATATATATATAATGCAAAATATTTCGCATGTTAATTAATATGAAACGTTTTTTATTTATATATGTGCACGCGATACGCGCGCTAAACAAGATGAGACAAATTAATAACGAACCCCTCAAATATTTTATATTAAGTTGTAACGTTCAAAGATATTTGGAATATCAAACTTCGCCTTCTAGCATGATAGAAACAATAGAGTGTTGAATGTTTAATATGAGTTTATTATGCACACACAAGACAAGTATTAAATATTTAAGATGTTATTTTTATTATATATGATGTTTATAAGGAATGAACATTACTACTTTGTTGTGCACACACAAGGATTGTAGTTTTCTCTTCACTTATATGAAAATGTTGGGTCTGACTTAACTTAAATTATTTTAGTTCGGATGTGCACACACTTGACCATTATGATTTAAGAGAAAAAAAACAAGGAGTTACATAGTTGATGTAATTGACAAGAGTTTTCTACCTATTTATTTATATATAGTTTGTTGTGCACACACAAGACTATATACATTTGAAATGGGATCCTTATTCTCACTAGCATATCTTTAATTAGATATTCCCGAACTATATATATTGAGGGTAATATTGTTTGAAGAAAATAGTGGGATATACCAATTTAAAACAAGACCTAATTTATTTTGGTAATTAATAAAAGAATGTATGCTAAAATGTTGTTAATTATAAATTCATTTACAGAATTTTATAATGTTTAAAATTACTATCACTGCATAGCATATTAGATGCTAAATTAACCGAACCGAATTAAATGGATTGGTTAAGGAAATTGGGAAAAGTTCTCACGGCTGAAAAGCTATCTTATGTCCTTAATACGCCTATCCTTGCAATGGTTACAGACAATGCCTCTGAGGAAGAGATTGCTACTTTTAGAAAAGTGGCAAGATGATGCACAGTTGGCTCAATGCATCATGCTCGCATCCATGAGTAACGAGCTTCAGTGTCAACATGAAACTATGGATGCTCTTACTATATTCCTACACATCAAGATGTTGATGGCGAGGAAAGTAGGACTGATAGATATCAGATATCTAAGGAGCTCTTTCGATCTAGAATGACAGATGACACTATAGTACAGACAAAAGTCCTTAACATTATCAATTTGATTGATCAATTGGGACAACATGTTTTGTCATGGATGGAGAGTTGAGCCAAGATTTGATCTTGCACTCACTCCCAGACTCCTTTCACAATTGTTGTGAATTTTTCATATAAACAAGCTAGATATCAGCCTCGCTAATTTGCTTAACATGTTGAAAAATGTTGAGAGTCACTTTCCAACCAAGAAAGACCATGTCTTACTGGTAGGGGCCAAAGGATATTCTGAAAAGAAGAACGATTCTAAGAAGGTAAATAGAAAAGGAAAAAATAAAGGATAATAAAAACAAAACTGATACGGATAGCAAAGGAATTTGCTTCCACTGCAATAAGCGAGGACACTGGAAAAGAAACTGCGAGAAGCATCTTGCAGAGGCTAACCAGAAGAAGCTTAGTGAAGTTTCGGTTACAAATACAATTTTGTTCATGATTTAAAATAAATTTTTCTTTAAGTCAAGGTTCTACTTGGGGTATTGGATACCGACTTTGGTTATCATAAATATAGATTTATGAAGGGACCAAGCAGAAGTAGAAAGCTAAACAAAGATAAGTAGTCATATGTCAGAAATGAAGAAAATGTTGCTACATTAGACATAGGAACTTATTGTTTAGCATTCCCTACGGGCAAGTCTATTAAGTCAATAAGTTGTTATTGTATTCTAGTTCTCGTTAGAAATATTATTTCCATTTTGTTGTTGGACAATGAAATCTTTGGTATTATATTTAAGAACAATTGTTGTTCTATTTATAATAACAATGTTTTATATAGAACTGGAATATTACTTAATAGATTTTGTATACTTGACTTACGTGAAAAATTATTTCGCAAATTGAACAAACTAGTATAAGGAAAATAGATGATCATTCAAAGAGTTGAATGTTTATATTTGATGAAATACAAGTATGAATTATTTAAAAGGTTCAAAGAATTCATAAGTGAAACAAATTGATAAAGTATTAGGATTCTTTGATCGGATCATGGAAGGAATACTTGTGCAATGAGTTTCTAAATCATCTCAAATGGTTTTCTCACAATGAACGCCTCCTGATACGTAATAATTGATTGATGTATCTAAAAGAAAAAATCGTACCTTGTTGGACATGGTGCGGTATATAATAATTTTACCGACATTCCAGTATCCTTCTAGGGTAATGTCCTAGAAATGGCTGAATATCTACAAAAGGTAACCTCAAAATTCGGCCCTAAGACTCCATAAAAGTTATGGATAGGGAGGATTCCTAATCTTAAGTATGTTAAGATAAGGGGTTGTCCAACTTATGTGAAAAGATTTTAAAAGATAAGCTTGGGACAAGATTTAACAAGTACAGATTTGTGGGACATCCTAAAGTAAGTTTAGGGTATATGTTCTATAATCCTACTTAGCAAAAGGTGTTTATTGTGAAACACACTACCTTCTAAGATAAAGGTGTTTATCATTGAAGTGGATAGTGGGAGGATAATAGATCTTGAAGAGTTTAAGAACCACAAAACACTATAAGTCAAATAAGAGAAACCTGTAGATAGACCTATTGTACCACAGCTGAATCGTAAATCTGGAATAGTACCGAAGATACCTAGGAGGTATGGATTCATCATAGATGATGATGATGAGGTACACATCATAGAAGATGATGATCTAGTTACATACGATGAGGTAAGAGTTCTAGTGTGTACAAAAGGGTCAGTGGGAGCGCCGTGACATTCCTAATATTATATATTGATATACTATGGATAAGGAATGACATACTAATGCTACAATCAGTAAAGATAAAGTTGTCTAAACATTCCTTCATAAATAATTTTGGAAGGGTATCTTAATTGGGGATACAAATCTATATAGATAGATTTCAAAGGATGCCCGACATAACCCAAAGAACGTATATTCATTTGATGCTAAAGTCATTTAGCATGGCAAACTCCAAGAGATGTCTCATGTTGATGTGCCATGGAGTGTATCTCTCTTAAAAGTCCCCATAGACTCATAAAAGAGAGATCGCATGAGTAACTATCTTGTATGCAATGAAATGTACGAGACCTGATGTTGATCAGTCATATTCTGGAGAAGTTCACTATGAGTCAGTGAAAAATATCTTAAAGTACTTAACTGGCACTACGGATGTGATCATATTCATGGTGGGTCTAAATTAAAACTAGAGGGCTTAACAAACTAAAGTTTTTCAGACAGACCAAGAAGATAGAAAATCCACTTTAAGATAAAGCGTTACCTTGAACAGTTGTGCAGTGAATTGGAAAGGTTCCAAACAGCAAAGAGTTACTGGTTTAGTGATAAAGACAAAGTATATAGCTATAAATGAAGCTACAAGTTGATTGTTTGGATGAAAAGTTCATTATAGAACTAGGAATAGTTCCTAAGTCTCATCTTGGATCTAAACATGTGTTGTGGCACTTTCATTTGATTATATGAATCATTGAATGATGGAAAATCACTATAGAGATCGTGGACTCTCAAGAACAACATTACATATCTATTAACTAAAGCTTATCCAACAGCAAGATAATCGTCACTTAGAGAAGAATGGTATGAGATACCATGGTGATTGACTTTAGTGCAAGTGGGAGATTGAAAGTAGTATGCATATAAGCCAATCATGTTTGATGATAAAGCATATACTTTGTAACAATCTTATTTATTTATTAATAAAAAAAATATTAATTTATTAAAGGCTTTTAATTATCTACATGATGTTGTTTTATAATATGTGATAAACCCATAGTTTTAAGCAATGCTTTTAGAATAATGATGATGATCATTCTAATGAGATCTAAATTCTTATAAAGCATAAAACTAAAATAGTTCCCAATCGTTGGATTACTAAATTGGGGATTAGTGAATCCGGATAGATTGGTACATACGTTGCTTGCTCATTGGATGAGGATGATTGATCTCATGATCATTTGTGTGGAGACACTAAAGCAAGTATGTGGGTGCTTATTAGAGAATAAGTTCATTGAACGTGACTCGCTAAGGAATACCTAATGGAGTTTTACTTGTCTGTCAATAGGAATTTTTGTAGTGATAGTAGTACAAGTGATCCTTGGACTTGAGATCATCATAGTATCTTGTGTATGATGAGTTATATTCAGACTTATTCCTTAAGACCCTAAGGGTATATCAAAGGGTATGCTTGGGTATAATAAGTTGTACATAGAGATAATATATGATCAATAAAGAATCTACCACTTCTAGTAAAAGAAAAGAAATGTCCTATGTGATTCGATAAATGACAACCCAGTAGTCCTTGGCCAATGAAGAATGAAATTAGAAAGGAGCTTCTAATTTGTATTATTTGGAGTTATGTATTTAAGAGTCGAAATACATATAATTAAATAAAATAAGGCTTGACAGTAATTCTATGTCTTATATTTAATTGAGACATTGTATGGTGGAAGGATTGAATTGTACGGTAACTATTTACTCAAATGTTCTTTTATGATTAATGTTGAAATCTATATTATCTGAAAAGTCGTTACTCGCTAGGGAGGCTTATCCCTATTGTAGAATAAATATTATTTATTTAAATAAATTAATATTTCAATTTATTTATTTAAATAAGATTAGAATTGTTCTAATTGATTTATTCACAACCGGTTTAATATGGAGAACCTATAGGGTCGCACCATAAAAGGAAGAATAATTATTTAAGAAGTTAATGACATAATCGTAATAATAAGTTAAGTACATTTAATTTAATCTATGGTGATAGAATAAATTAAATAGCTTAATATTTATTATTTAATATTTTAGAAATATTAGATATAAATTAATAAGAGGAGTCTTATTATTATTATTACTATTATTATTATTATTTAATTCCTAAAAGAGTTTGGAAATTAATTAATAAAAGTACTCTCACATATTCCTAATAAGATTAGGAGGTAAATTAATTAAAAGATTTTAATTAATTATCCCTAATGAGATTGTGAGCATAATTAATTAAAGAAATTTAATTAATTAAAATAAAACCCAATTCCTTAATTGTTAAGGAGGGTTGCCCACATCTATAAATAAGAGGAGTCTTATTATGGGTGAAAAAGTTGTTAACTTTTTCACAACATACGTAATTCCAATTGTTAGGAGAGTACACTCATTTTCTATAGAGAGAAAAACTATGGTTTTGCCAAACACCCATCTTCTTGAATTTTTTGTTCTTCCTTGGTGGATCACCTCTAGAGGCCAAACACTTGGGTGGCTAACGTTGATCAAAGGAAGGAACCAAACCCGGTGGATTCAAGTTGAACGCGAAAGGATTTGGAGGTGAACTCGTACCTGAGGAAGCTCGAATCTTCAAGGGTATGATTCATGTTCTTTATCTTTTCGTTTTATTAATAATTGTGCATAAAGGATGATCTGGGTATATGGTTTGTAAAAAATTTAAACTCTGATTTTTCACGTTTCTGCTTATTTTGTGCATTTTGATTGCGTTCATGAATATTACAAACCTAACATCTTTCTCTCTACAACTTGAGCTGAGCCAACAAGAACTTAAGATTGAGGTTGGTAACTCATCTTATCTGATGGAGCAACTTATGTCAAATATGGATCAGCTTTCACAAGTAATTAATGACAAAAAGGGGGAGAAAAAGAGATATAGAAAGAAGCACTCAAGGAGGAGCAATGAGATCAAAAGAAGAGAAGACAAGAAGGCTAAGAAGAAGGCAAAGAAGAAGATAGAAGTAGAGTCATCATCTGAGGGGGAGCCAAATGATGATGATCCTATGAATGCAGAATCTAATGGGGAGCAGAGAAAAGAAATGAAGTCACCATCCCAGGGGGGAGCAGGAGCAAAAGGACTAAGCAGATAAGTAGTTGATCAACAAACATCCTGGAAACTCACATAGAGCCAAAAAGGTACATCTCACACTAGTTAGGTATGTTCTGGATCCAGCATGTGAAGTGTCATAATTTATTAAATTCTATATTATTATCAATAACATTCATGATTACCTGTTTTAGAAATACAGGTGCTCACTGTATATAAGATTCATTCATATCATACATATGAACTAATTATTTTTGTCATAATCAAATAGGGGGAGATTGTCAGAAATACGCATGTGAATGTTATTCCTATTTACATATGATTTGATTATGATATATATGAATGAATATGAAAATATGCTTGCATAAAGAAAAGCTATAAAGTCCTTTGATAAATAATAGGAACATATGTACAAGGACTTAGAATGAATTAATAAAATATGTTTGGTTGATCCTACATAAGCAAAACAACTTTGTAAAGTCGTTAGAAAGAAATGATGTACAAGGACTATAAATATAGAAAGATAAAGCTTGTTAGGTTGATCTTATAATGTAATAGATAGGCTTGTCTGATCGTCGAGCACTACACCAGAAATCGTAGTCTGCTAAGAGAGTCAAGGAAAGCTCGAGAGCTATCAAGGCAGAATCAAAGTATGTAAGATAGTAGATCTAGGAGTTCGACGACTGCCAGGAGAGACGATGAAGGATTGTAGTGTGTCAAGAAGAACTTCCTCGGAGCCGTAGTCTGTTGAGGAAGTCATGTTCAGAATCATAGAGACAGCCTGTCTACGAGCCGACCGAGCATCTGCCGAAGCCAAGTCAAGAATCGTAGACTACACTCGGAGTCGTAGAGTCTACTGATCATATCAGAGACAGAGATCGTAGTCGAGCTAGATCAGATGAAGACAATGAGCATAAAGATAGAAATTGTAGATTGTCAAGATTTGATCTCGGAGTCGTAGTGTCTGCGTAACCCAAGATGAATCGTAGAGTGCATAACTAAGGCTTCAACAGATGTGCTCATAATGCCTAGGCAGAATCTTAGAGCAAACACGATTCTCAACAAATGAGCACTCCCAGAATATCCAAAGTATGAAGCCTCTGGTCTAAGCTGCAGAGATACATCCCGCCTGAAGGAAACCAGAGAGCACTCAACGAATGGCATGCAAAGCTAACAGAAGATCTAAGCACCAACTCAATCAACATTCCGATTGAGTTGTAAAGCCATTCAAGATGAAGTCTTCCACAAGTTAATCAGAAGAAGACTTCAGTAACTGACTAAGGAAAGTCAGCAAGTGCAGTAGCTGTCAAGTAAACAGAAGACAACGATCTTGAAAGTAATCAGGATCGTAGTGTTTGCCAAACAAAGAAGGAACTGATGGAGTGTACAGAAAGATACTGGTCAGCCAATGAAGAACAAGGCTAAAGTGATTAAGCATTGGGTCAGTCCATTAATGATAAGTTAACGGGAGATCGCAAGGAGAAAGTGAGCATGTCATGCCACAAATCGGAAATGTCTTGCTATTAAGAAGGGGCCAGAACTAGGAGTCAAACCATCAGTATCTGAGAGCAGTCGAGGCAAACAGAAGTGTTGAAACATCGCACAAGAAAAGGAAGAGGTGTTCTATATTGAAGATTCAATAAAACACTCTTCAAGATTGTAGTGTTGTCTCTACCTGTCAATAAGAAACATTCAACAAGACACTACGATCAGGTCTAAGAAGATATGCATCAAAATTGTAGAGTTCGGTCATCTGAAGGTTGAAGCATTGGCAACGGTTCAATCTGAAGATTGATATTCGAACAGAGTAGATTGAGAGCATCGATGCAAAAGGACAACCTCTGATCGAGAAATCAGAAGGAGAAATAAAGTTGACTACCTACCCGAGACATCAAAGTGACATCTCTGACATGGTAGGTGAAACAGTATACTGTAGTGTCAGAAAGTAATAAAGGGGATGTCATGTCACATCTACAGTCTACACCAAATAACTTGAGATCTACGAAGCAATTCAAAGAGCTTTCAACGGCTATATACCAACGGGAAGATTGGGAAGGAGTATATATAAGCCAGAGCTTCAAAGATCAAGAGTTGCTGATGATTGCTAAGTTACAGAATCATTGAGTTATTAGAATGCTACTGTTGACTCTACGAGTTCCACTAGAGCTTAACAAGAACAAGTCTCAGTGACAGTGAGACTACGAAGGTGGAAGTGAAGTAACCTTGAAGAAGGACTTGAACAGACTAAAGCTTCACTCAACAAAGATGAGAATGCCACTGAAGATGGCAGCTAAGTTGAGAGCCGAGAAGGACAAGAAGATAACATTCAGAAGAGTGGTAGAGCACAAAGAAGATCCAGATAGCTACTCTATGAATCACCATGAACCTAAAGCTGAATCAGAACAAGTGCAGAACCATGTATGACAACCAGTCAAGAAGGGTTCAGGGAATGGTGATGGTGCACATCTGGCATCGTATGAAGATGAACATAACAGAATGAAGATCAGCTGCACCAAAGAAGATATGGTCCAGACTCGAAGCAGAATGCAAAGAGGACCACACCAAGCTGCTAAGTACAAAAGATGTTCAAGCTTAAAGACATCTTAGCAGCTCAGCACCAACAACAACAACATCAACAACAACAAGAAGCCAGGGCCTGAGGGGTCTTTGTCCGAAGGGACTAAATGAAGTTCCAAGCCTGCTGGGCTTAAAGAGTTCCTAAGGAACTAGAGAAGTTCCAAGACTGCTGGCCTTAAAGTGTTCTTAATGAACTGAAGTTCCAAGGCTGCTGGCTTTGAAGGAATCTTAGTGATTCAGGGTGCTACCCTTCTGTAGTGGAAATCCTGCTAGTTGAAAGTAGAAGAGTGGATTAGGAGCTTGAGTCTCTGAACCACTTAAAATCCCTTGTGTTATTTACCTTGTGTCATTTACATTATGCACTTAACTGCTATAACTGCTATGTATATATTAACTGCTTACCACTGAACTAACTCTAAGAACAATGTATGTATGATTATGAATATATCAATAAAGGGGATCTTTTACTTATTCCGATGTGCCTGAAAAGATTCTTATGTTTGTCATATACTAATTCATTAGCAATACAAAATAAACGAGAAAAGTATTTGAAAATAAAAAGGATCTATTCAGCCCCCCATTATAGATCTATTATGTGCCTGCTGGGAACTAACAATATGTTTTTGAACCCCTAAGCGTATGGATAGTTCTTGATTGGTTCTTGAACTACGTATTGCTAGGATAAGTTCCTAAACTCATATTATTGTGGAAAGTTCCTGAACTCATAACTTGTGGTAAGTTTGATGAATTGGGGTATAACAAAGTTGTGAATGGAGAATGGAGGATGATAGGACTAGATAGACTTATTAAGAAATGTGTCAATATAGAAAGTGGAGTTGATGGTAGAAACATAGGTATTCCAAATCTTCTAGTTATGCTAGACTTCGAAATTTTGGACATCAAGCTAAATACGCACTGACGTGCCTTTTTAAAAAAATAGATTTTCACTCTCAACACATGATGACAATTGTGTATGTGTGGACTTCGGGACACTAACACATCGTTACCTGTTGAGATATGATATCACTAAAATGATTTACAAAAGTTTTTGAACTGTTTAAAGAATAGTCTATGCTAATTGTTTCGGTTAGACAAAAATAATTTGAAAATATCAAAATATATTTTATATCATTAATACATCATGTAACCTGGTGCAAAGATGATAAAAATGATGAAGTTATAAATGCAGAATTACTTAGTGTTGGATGTTATCCAAAGATCGTCAGCCCACTATAGTATGATGTAGTATGACAAAGTCACACAATGACGGAATCCTCAAACGGGTTGTAAATACAGTATGGTATCATGACGTCATAAAACTATTTTTAGAAGTTTAAAGATAAAGTATTGCCAACAGGGTTTGGCCATACATGTTTCGATTGAAATTAAATTATTGGTATGAGTCTAAGTTATTTGATTTAGCTAGACCAACATTTATGAAAAATTCTAAGTATTCTTTGAAATTTTTCCCGAACCAAATTATTTTGGTGCGGAATCCTATAATAAGACTGAGGTGAACATCCCAAAAATTGGGAAACTTTTGTGCACCTAAGGTGGTTATGATGAACAAAAAAATTGTTGTAACATGTAGTACCTGATCAGTACAGGGCATAATGGGTTGATCACCCTATGTGTCCGTAAGTCATAACGGTTTGCGGATGAATTTATGTATATCCTTTTTGAAAATTGGAAATGAAAGTTCATGGTCTATATGACTCCTCAGCATGATTTGAAAATTTTTACTCTTTAGAGTGATGTTTTGGGTAGTGTGTGATGCTTGAATAAAGGTTGTATTGAAAACCTAGTTTTGGTGAATGAAAGGATTAGTGTGACACCCCCAAATCCAGGTACTTCATTCCCACAAGACTTGGTGTTCACTTTACATACATTCATAATAACTACCCAAATATAATAGAATTTAAACCATAAATCCTCCCATTAAAAAGGGTTACATCATTAAGTTCAACAAAGATCTCCCAGGTTATCTAACCTTTAACATAAATCAAGTGCGAAATAAAATAATTACATCACATCCTTTAAATAAAGTCTAACAACATAAAAGCCAATAAATTACAAGTCTTCATCACTTGTACATTTTTCCTTTTCCATTATTTGTGGTAGGTTCATCGACCTTCTCAACTTTAGCTGCAATAATTATATTTATGGAAGAGTGAGCAAAACAAATGCTCACTAGATATAGCAATGAACAACAATAGAATAATAACCGTCAGTGAATAAGCTCATTAGAACTGAATAATACTCTATCAATGATAACCAAAAACTGGAATCAAAATATGAAATATATCTGAGGGTCATAAGACCACGAACTATGTCCATGGTTACAATTAATATTTCAACTTTAACCTAAACAGTTATACTGTAGGGACTTCACGTACTTAGGGGGATCAACCCTTCGTACCATGTATTGTGCACAAACATCTAAATGCTTACGCATAAGTAATCCCCTATAATAGGGTTGTTCATCTCAGTTTTAATATACGAGTCCGCACCAAAGGAGGTTTGGTTTGGATAAGCTTCAAGAAAATTTATAGTTCAACGAACATCAACTAAGGATTAGTTGAATCAATATAGTTTAATATCACTTCAAGTGCTCGATAACAATATGGTATGAAATAGTCATTAATTATAAGTGAATCAACATTATACATCGAAAACATGATTTAGAAATGGACTAGAAAGCTTAGGCATTGAATATTATACCAAACATTGCTTGAACAATAATAAGCTAAGGCTATTAATCTTTCTCAATAAAAGAAGTGAGTTAATGAACGTGCATGATTAATAACAAGTTGAGGAATAAAACTTGCTCAACATAAGAATAACAGAATTTAGGAACTTGCGTAATTAGAACAATATTAAAGATAGGAACCTTACTCAAAGTAAGAGTTAGGTTGAAGAGTTTGCACGAACATACTCAAGTTAGAATAGATATATAAGTAGGTTTAGGAACTTGCTCAATGCATCAATAAAGTTTAAGCACTTGCGCAATCGTAAAAGTAGAGTTAGAGAACTTGCCTCATGCGTAGGTTAAACAATCACTACCTACGTTCACCACAAGTCCTACACGTACAATATGTATTAACAATACACATTAGTTACACTAATATTAGCTTCATGAGTTTCTTTCCCTCTTTTAGTATAGCTCACTAACTAAGTTTAAGTTTAAACAACATCACATCTTTTCATGAACATCAGATTTTAGCTTTATTACAACTATTTAAGTGATCATGTCATATATACACATTAAAAACATGATTGAACATCCTATTACATGTTCAACATGTTATCATTCTCTTTAAATTAGGTTATACTAACACACAAAGGATTGCATTTGTATTCGTGCATCCCGATGCCCTCTAATGGCCGCCAAATGCACAATAGTCCTAAAGATAGTCATTTGGACCCTTAATAAAGACCTCAAATTGAAAAACTTAAAGACAAACAATTATAGGTCTACTCGTCCTCGTTCTGAATCATCTTGAATCGTATCAATCGGAGTTCGTACGAAAACTTTATACTCATTTTAGTAAGCCATGTCCGGTCAGTTTTTTTTCCAAAAATTCGCCTAGACAGACTACCCCCCCGCCCTCTGCCGAGGCTGGGGTTTTTGCTCTAGGGGAGCCCGCTGGGGTGGGGGTCCCTTGTAACACCCCCTTCCTGAAAAGGAAAGGGAGGTCACGTCCAAAGCACAACAAACCTCAAAATAAGTAAACAGAGCACTAATAACTTCAAAATATTAATAGTGATATCCATCAACGAAGTACTAAATACAATTCTATAACTAGAGTCAAAATAACCAAAACCAAAATCGAAACAACCTAGATGGTCAAAGACAAATCTCTCGTCACACTAGCCCTGAATCACCCCTGCAAACCCGCCGGAAGAAAAACACAACATGAGCCAATTGCCCAATACGGATACAAATATACAAAAGATATATAACTGATATAAGAAAACAACTGAGACAAAATACTAAACAAAGCCTCAAGCGTAAATACTAACGAAAATATAATCTCCAAATATCTGAATGGAATATATCTGAATCAATAGAATTGTCGAAAGCAATAGAAGAATAAAAAAATAACGAACTGAAGTAACTAACTCAATGAATTGAACTGAACAGAAATAAACAAAACTGATACAATGAAATAATATGCTGAATCAAATGGTTGGGTGTTATTTCATACCGAATAAGCTCAGAAATATATATTGCCACACAAGCAAGTCAAAATAATACCACATAGACTAATCAAATGATGCCACACAGGCAATCAAAATAATGTCACACAGGCAAATCAAATGATGCCACACAAGCACTCACACCTTGGACCGCGAATCCAAATGTATGCAAATCGGATAGGTGTGTTTGGCACAAACATCACAAATCCGCAGAACAAAAAACTACGGTTAACCCATACGCCTCTCACAATAAAATACCAAATGGCCCACTTCCTCCGGAGCCCAAACGGAGACGCCGTGGACTAATCACACCGCCACGGAAAGTGTCATGTCTCTCGTGCCAAGACGACATGCCTGTGGTACCCCCACAGGTGGTTATAGCTCAGGTATACCTTACAGTATATTCTAACAAAAATACCATGTCACAACACATGCGACATAATATCAACAAAAGGGTTCTATATGTACATGTTGAACCAAATCAAATTATAGGCACAAGATCTCAAAAAGAAGGTAGCAACATGTACCGCTCTACAATTATCAAAAATAAATACTAAACATGATAACCTAATTCAAATAATACACATACGAGTCATATATAGCAACTCCAAAATGAAACTATTATATGAATTTCACAAGAAACAATTATATGAAAGAATAACGAAATTCAAAATAAGGGATAAAACGAATAAATCAAATTTAACAAGAATGTCGCTGAAAGAGTATGGAATCCGTACCTGAATTGAGCAATATAATACCCAAAATTATTATCCCAATATATTTTGTTAAATTCCTTCCGTTCGAACTAATTAAACAAAATAATAATAAATATAAGTTACTTAACAACTATAATTTCTAATAACATGAATTTATTTCGTAATTTATATTAGTTTTATGATACAAATCCAAATTAAATTAAAATTAATATTTTAATCATTATCCTTTTATTATTTTTGACAAAACAATAACTTTAATATATATATACACACACACACACACACACACACACAACAGTTATATTATATAACCGTAGTCCAAAAAAATCAATTAACGAATTCTTATATATATATATATATATATATATATATATATATATATATATATATATATATATAGCAGTAGAGCATGCGTAGTTGATAGATTGCCTTGGTTGAAACAAAAAGTAAACCTGATATACATAGTGATCATGTACACTTTTCAATTCTTAATTGTAAACTAAAAGAAATTAAAAACATAATAACAATTGATATACAAAGATGTAACAAAATGAAAAAAAACAAACATGTGTTCCTTTTCTTAACTTATCTCAAAAATATAATAAGAGGCGGCTTCCTCCTCTTTCTCTTTCTCAGGTTGTATAATGAAAATAAGATTAGGTTTAATTATTTATTCACTAAAAAAAGATTTTTATTAATTAATATATTTATTAACTCTCCAAATTTTAATAGGATTTTAAAATTATACAATTATAAATTAGACCCACTTAGTTTAAAGCCCAATTTTACCAATTTAATTTATCCATCGTCTATTAACACTTATTAGCCCACATAAATTAAATACAATTTGACCCGAATAAAAACAAAGTCCAATTAATATGTTTAAAATATGAAAGTAAAAGTCATTTATCTATTTTTTTTCCTGGGTAATACATTACGTCACCCTTAAAAAGGATTCCGTCCTCGGAATCAAAAGAATGGAACGTACTTAATTTTCAAAGAGAGGCGGACACTACGATCAAATAGACTCCCCCATCTCAAGTAGCTTCGCGCTCTAGGTAATTTTGCTACAAAACTTTAACAAATGAGATTGTCTTCCTCCTCATAACCCACTTTTGATGATCTAAAATTGCCTCAAGCTTCTTCCTTCTTCCAAATTGTAGAAGACGAAAAACTGAAGAAACACGCTTTGGATTCACTCAATTTTGACATTGGATTAATTAATTAATTATGATTTTTTTATGGACTGCAGTGCGTACAAGTATTTTACTCCGAAATTCAACTATTCAAATTATAATCGGATTAAAGTTACACCTTCACTCTTTAAAAAAATAAATAGGAAGCAATATAGTAGTTATCAAAACCCTAGTGGACTCCTCAGTTTTAATTTAATTATGCTCAAAAAAAAATTGAGTTATTACATTACCTTCCCCTTAAAATAATTTCGTCCTCGAAATTCAAATAAGCTACATAAAGTTTTATTTTTACTTTTATTTAAATTGAATGTATAATTATTCATAAACTTTAGTTAAGACGTAGCGCCGCCATTTGTAACGATCAAGCCTAATAAGTCCATCGGTCCACACAATTATCCATCTACTTGTAAAAGCTTCATCAGTTACCGTGTTAATTAAGCCTTGGCAAGGTTCTTCGCGTTGCATTAAATTAAATCACATGATCCACCGATGGTGCGGGCCCCTGTCAATTTCTTTAAGTTTCATTCTTGCAAACGTACATACTCTTCGGAACATAATTCGAAAACACAAAATTTTCTCTTCATCTAAATACGATTGGAATACCCAAAAATATTTAAAATTATCTTTAATTCATAAAATGTTTATGTTCCACACATGACAAAGATCTAACAAATTATTTTTATTTTATTTATTTACTTTAAATAAATTCATGCAAAACGCTAAGGACATCAGATAAACAAAATAACTTAAATTATATCACCAACTCTCACTAAGTCCTCAAGAGTTTCAAAATATCATAACCTCAAATCAAATTAGTTCTCAAATATTATTACACCAAAAAAAAATATACTACTACTAAGATCTCTTCATCATCATACCAAACTCCAAATCATATATCCTACTATCTGAATAAGCAAACTATAACTATTCAAAATCTCTCAGAATCAATTGAATTTCATCACTTACTATTTAATCATTTAATAAATCAATCATCCCTTATTGCAAACCTTAATCCAATAAATTTCAATGTCTCCCCATACTATCACAAAGTAACTTCATAGAACATAACTCCAATATCCTACAAGAAAATAGCCACAAAATTGATCATTAACTCCAAAATGATTAATCTAATTACTTCGAATATCAACAACTCAAATTACAAGAAATCCTCTATACTTAATAATTTTCACTTTATCATAGTATCCCATCAATACACAAATCTCAAATTATCCACAAGCTTAACATAAATCAAAACCTAACTAAAATCAAATCCTTAATTCAACGACCATAATAATTATCACAAAAAAAATAACTCTAACAAATAATTTTTCCATAATCAAATCTCGTCGATACAAATACTCACATCATAATCGCATCTCATATAAGATCATTTCTTATCTGCACAAAGCATAACTTTATTCACCTCAATGATTAAATCACAATTCTCAAATAATATCATTGCTAAATCATCTTAACAAATTATTCCACTGTCCTCAAATCAACTACAAATCGAAAAGAGATAGACAGTTGGTCAAAATAGAGACCAACTAAATAAAGAACAAAATCGAATCAAACTCTCACGTCTACCCAATGGTTTACCTACAACTAACAGGTCAAACCTAAATAGATTTTCTACAAGAAAGAGCCTAAGCTCTGATACCATATCTGTAACACCCTCTTCTCGAAAAGGAAAGGGAGGTCACGTGCAAAGCACAACAAACCTCAAAATAAGTAAACAGAGCACTAATAACTTCAAAATATTAATTGTGATATCCATCAATGAAGTAATAAATACAATTCTTTAACTAGAGTCAAAATAACCAAAACCAAAATCGAAACACCCTAGATGGTCAAAGACAAATCTCATCACACTAGTCCTGGATCACCCCTGTAAACCTGTCGGAAGAAAAATACAGCATGAGCCAATTGTCAGTACGGATACAGATATACAAAAGATATATAACAGATATTCAAAAACAACTGAGACAAAATACTAAACAAAGCCTCAAGCGTAAATACTTCCAAAAATATAATCTCCAAAGATCTGAATGGAATATATTTGAATCAATAGAATTGTCGAAACCAATAAAAGAATAAAGAAATAACGAACTGAAGTAAATAACTCAATGAATTGAACTGAACATAAATAAATAAAACTAATACGATAAAATAATAGACTAAATCGAATGGTTGGTGTTATTTCATACCGAATGATCTAAGAAATATATATTACCACACAGGCAAGTCAAAATAATGCCACATAGACAAATCAAATGATGCCACATAGGCAATCAAAATAATGCCACACAGGCAATCAAAATAATACCACACAGGCAAATCAAATGATGCCACACAAGCACTCACACGTTGGACTGCGAATCCAAATGTATGTAAATCGGATAGGTGTGTTTGGCACAACATCATAAATCCGTAGAACAGAACCACAACAAAACACCAAATGGCCCACTTCCTCTGGAGCCCAAACGGAGACGCCGCAGACAAATCACACCGCCATGGAAAGTGTCATGTCTCTCGTGCCAAGATGACATGCATGTGGTACCCCCACAGGTGGTTATAGCTTAGGTATATCCTATAGTATATTCTAACAAAAATACCATGTCACAACACATGCGACATAATGTGACACCCCCAAATCCGGGTACTTCATTCCCTCAAGATTTGGTGTTCACTTAATAAAACCATTCATATCTAACTACCCAATCATAATAAAATTTAATAGTAAACCTTCCCATTAAAGGATTACATCAATAAAAATCTCATAGGTTATATAACCTTTACATACAATCATTCAAATGCGAAAAATTAAATTAACTTCATTACAATAATTAAAATCAAGTCTGATAATAAAATATCAACATAATTACAAGTCTTCAATACTTGTTCATCTTTCCCTTTCCTTTGATGGTGCTAGGTACGTCAACATTCTCAACTTTAGCTGTAATTGTTATATAAGCAAGAGTGAGCAAACGAGGCTCACTTGAAATGAAATGGAATAAAATATTACGACAACAGCCCAATAGTAGGCCCAATAGAACTGAACAATATGTTTTATCAACATTCTAAATTATATAACTGAGGGTCCTAAGACCACGAACTATGTCCATAGTTATAAGTAATCTTTCAACTTAAACTTTAACAGTCATAAGACTATAGGGACTCCTCGTACTTAGGGGGATCAATCCTTCGTACAATATATTGTGCACAAATATTTCAACGCTAAGCGTAAACCCCTAATAATAGGGTTGTTCATCTCAGTATTTAGAGTACAAGTCCGCCCCAAAGTAAGTTTGGTTTGGATACGTTTCAAGGTAATTTAGAATTCAACGGTCATCAACTAAGGATTAGTTGAATACAAAGTTAATAACGTTATGCTATGGAGTAAACATAACTGAGTCGACATTGTAAATTAAGATCATGCTTTAGGAATAATCTAATAGCGTAAACATTGAATAATCACAACATGACTTGCTTGAACAATATTAAGTCAAGGTTATTGAGAATTGAATACTTAGCATGCATAGCGAATAGTAATTTGAACGATAAAATTGTTCAACACTAGAATATCAGAATGTATAAACTCGCATGCTAAATAACAAGTTACTTATTAGAGAAACTTGCTCAATATCAAAAGATAAAATTTAGAAAACTTGCATCATCATGAATAACTAGATACAAGAACTTGCTCAATAATAAACAAACTAGCTCAACAAAAGTGTAAACTAGAACAATGTATCAATAGATTTTGAGAACTTGCAAAATGGTAAATAAACTAGCACAACGAAAGTGTGGAGATAGAAAACTTGTCTTGAGTAAAAGCTAAACCATAACAACTCGAATCACAACACCCTATATATATGTCATCGTGACATAATTAGTCACTACCAACACTCCATATATAAATAAGTATTTACATCATGTAAGGTTTGATTTTTAAGCACATAATCAAATTACATTGGTAATAAAATTAGTAGCATATAAAAAAATATGCTCATTCTTAGTATAGAAATACTGAAATCATATCTTAACAGTCCTTTTATTAAATCATAACAACTTTTTCAGACTTTGTGTAACTAAAACACACTGTCTGACCATTCTGCTAACTCGCGCTGCGGCGCCACAGTTTACACTATGGGTCGGCACTACGGCGTTACAGCGCGGTGCTGGCACTGCGGCGTGAGTCACAGGCCACTAAGTGGCGCTGCAGTGCTAGAACTGTACTGCGAGGCCGCGCTGCGGCACCGAATTACAGTCCTCGACGACCAACTTTGACAACCACATGAACAAAGCTAATTTTGGCCTACAAGCTACTTTCTAACAACCAAATTAACTTGCAATACATATATAAACTTCACACAGACATAATTTAACCTATATAACAATATAAACATTGAATTTAAAGCATCTAATTTTACTATTTTTGATGAAACTTCACTTCTTGACATTTTCAGTGAAAATCATCACTGTAATTATGTTTTTCAACCAAAACAGTTAATTCAAAATACCTTATTTATGTTTATTCATCTACTTTCAAAATCAATAGTCAATATATATATTAAACAACCAATTAAACCTAAATTTTACTTTAAACTAAGCTATATTCATATATGTTCATACCAATTCACTGTAATATGATTTTCTTCACAAATAATTACATAACATGTTTTAATTCATCTATAAATTTATGAAACAACTTTATCACAACCAATTTATCATATAAAACTATATATAACAAATAATTCAACCTCTACAAAGAATTTTACAGAGAATTTTGGAAGAGAATAAAAGTAAAACTTTTGAAAAATAAAAGAGTAAGATGATACCTTAGTTTTAGAAGGTGATGGCTATTCTTTTGATTACGAAGCTTTCTTTTCCCCCAATTCTCTCTTACTTTTCTCTATAACTATCTTCTTCTGAGTTCTTCTTCTCTATTCTAACTTACGTACTAAAATATAACGTATAATAATAATATAGGTATTAAGTATATAATTTAATTATAACTTTAACTGACGTCAATTATATTTTTATTTAAAAATCAAAAGCCATAAGGTTTGTTTGGCTAACTAACTTAAACTTTAATGAATTAATCCTTATGTCTTGTTTGATAAAATACATTTAGATTAAAGACTTATTATGCATTAAGCCTTGTTTGGCAAAACTGAATTAAACTCCTTTAATTTATTTTAATAACTCTTTTATAGTAAGTTTATTTGTCACATTTTTATTTAATTAAATTTTAATAATCAATTTAATTAATTCTAATAACAATTTATTAAATTACTTTTACACATAAATTAATACAACATAATTATAATTTTTTTTATAATTATAACTTTATTTAATCAACTAACACATCATTTTAATTACAAATTCGAATTAAAATATCAGTATAATAATTCATTTAATCATTATAAACTCTCTAACTTAATTTATAATTAAAATTAGAATATTATCTCATGATAATTAATTTTCTTAACTCATTAATTATTTATTTAACAAATAATTAACCAAATCAAATCAAATCAAATTAAACAAATATTTATTCAACAATAAACACATCTATTAAATATTTATAAAATTTAATAAATATTTAAAAATTACAATTAAAATTCTGGATTGTTACACATAATACCAACAAAAGTGTTCTATATGTACATGTTGAACCAAATCAAATTATAGTCACAAGGTCTCAAAAAGAAGGTAGCAACATGTACCGCTCTACAATTATCAAAAATAAATACTAAACATGATAACCTAATTCAAAGAGTACAAATACGAGTCATATATATCAACTCCAAAATGAAACTATTATATGAATTTCACAAGAAACAATTACGAGAAAGAATAACGAAATTCAAAATAAGGGACAAAACGAACAAATCAAATTTAACAAGAATGTCGCTGAAAGAGTACGAAATCCGTACCTGAATTGAGAAATGTAATACCCAAAATTATTATCCTAATATAGTTTGTTAAATTTCTTCCGTTCGAACTAATTAAACTAATAATAAATATAAGTTACTTAACAACTATAATTTATAATAACATGAATTTATTTCCTAATTTATATTTAGCAATCTCTTGTTTGACAGATGTCTAGCAATCTCTTGTTTGCGCTTTCGATTCCTTTCTTCCACCTTTGTGTCCGGAATCAAGAATTCCTTTCCTTTGACCGGTATCGACTTAGGAAACAGCATAGCTACCACATGGGCATGAACCTTTAATAAAGGTCGTACAGGCTCAGCCTCTATAGGTTTAGGCAATCGCCTTAAAGATGAAGGAACCTAATTATGCTTGTGAGGGTTCTTGTGACTGGACCCATGAGAATAGCCTAGTCTAGTTGTCCCTATCTGACTGGGAACTTGAATTAGGCATTTGATTCCCTGATGATCCTTTCCTAACCCTTGTCCAATTTGAAAACCCAAGGATATCATCTCTTAACTTGCCGACATTACCTCGGCAGAAACTCTGGGTATTAGAGGTGGCGCCCCAATGGGCTGATAGTGAGTGTTGCTCACCTTAAGGGCCTGGAAGCTGACAGGCTCAACTTCTGCATTGAAACTGATGAGTGGTATGTCACTTTGTATAGGACATTCTGGCTCAGCATTAACAGTGACTAGGCTACTGTTAATGATATATTTGAGCTGCTAATGGAGACTAGAAGGAACGACTCCAGCTATATGAATCGACGGTCTTCCCCAAAGTAGATTGTATCCTGTAGCTATCTTGAGCACATGAAAGGATACACAGAATGTATGTGAACCAATCTCCACATGTAGTTCAATCTCTCTGACAACATTTCGTCGGGATCCATCAAAAGCTTTGATGATTGTATGGCTGCTTCAGATCCTGTTGAGATTGATGTTCATTTTCTCCAAGGTGGCGTAGGGGCAGATGTTTAAGGATGATCCTCCATCTATCAGAACTCCTCCCACCACATATCCGAAGGACATGATCGCTATGTGCAATGATGTGTAATGACCCGTCCGTTCGAGAGGTATGTCATCATCGGTGAAGGATATCACATTATTGTTGAAGATGTGATCAACCAGATGATGGAACTTTTTAACGTTCACTAATTTTGGCAAGTGGGCTTCTTCTAATACTTTCAGTAAGACCTTCCGGTGATCCTTTGAAGAGAAAACCAAGTCCAGAATAGAAATCTATTGTGGAGCTTCTTTCAAGCTTAAAACCACCTTGGCTTCATTCTGTCCCATTTTGCGGAGGAATTCTTCAATCTTCTCCATGGGCACTTTCCACTTGGGTCTGATGATAGGCTTCATCATCCGTTGAGGAAGATACAGTGGATTTTCTTTCTACACTGCAACAGTTGTATTGGATGTAGATCCTTCAGCCTCTCCATAATTCCATGGCACTTTTTTGTAGACTGATAACAGGATACTGTGGCCTAAAAGGCAATATGATTGGCATTGGTGCAGCCACTTTGAAAGGGTTTTTAACACCTTTGAGCTGAATTGGTTGTATTATAAGTGGTGTGGAAGCCAAGTCTCCCTCAGAGGATATAACTGTTATGACTTCCTTTCTTCTTTAGGAAATGTGTCCCCAATCTCAAGTAATACAGCGTCATTGTCTGCCATTTGCAGGTCATCGCTGTTAATCGTGTTCTGAATAAGATGGCGGAGTGCCTAGTATTCTTTAGTGTTGTGACCACGAGAGTGGGAGTGGTATTGACATACTCCATTAGCATCAAACCGCTTTGAGCGTGGGTTGACTAGAGGTAGCAGTGTTGTGATTTTTCCCTCATTAGTCAACATCTGCAATATCTCTTCCATTGGTTGGCCTAAATAGGTGAATTCCATTTTGTTGGAGAAATCCCGACGGGATTTAGCTTTTGCTATTTTTGCAATCTTATTCTCTAGTGTTTCATTTTCTGGAGCATGTGGTAGAGTATTTGTAATAAGAGAAAAGAGGCTAGCATGCTCCTGACTGAATAATTGACGTATGACTTGGTGATGATGAACCACCAGTTCTGCCAATTGATTGACATGCTCGCCAAGAGCCTTCATCTCACGTTCCATCATAAATTGGAACTGTGCATAATCCTATTTGTCAGCATTATCCTTGCTGGTTTGGGATGATCCACCCATATACTTAAGGTATTTTGAGGTATCACCACTGCCTCTATTGATCATATTAACCTCCTCTTCCTTGTGTTGAGGGAGAAGGTTATCTTGAACATGGGTTTGGTCGGGCTTGGTCACCACGATCTCACCATTGTCAATTAAATCCTGGATCTTATGCTTAAGGGCCAAACAATCCTAACTGTCATGGCCTGGAGCTCCAGCATGGTAAGCACACTTCCTGCTTGCATTAAAACTATTTCCACTCGGGTTAGCTGGTGGAAGGAGATGTGTAATTATCTTCTGAGCTGTCAAAAGTTTGAGAATGTTTTCGAGTGAGTCCCCTAAGGGTTTGAACACTCTTGTACGTCTGACTTCTCCAATTTTTGGCAATGGAGGGTTTGAAGATTGTGCTTGGAAAGGGGAATAGTTTCTCTTTTGAATAAGCATGTTTTGATTATCTTTTTGTGTGATAACCCAAAAATTCATAAAATCTTGAATGATTAGAATAAAGGTTAAATAATAAAACCTAGATGAGAATTTGAGGATTTATTTAAAATTTTCAAGTAAAACCTATATGGTTTGCTATTCGAATGAGAATAGAGAAAATATGGGTTACAAAATTCCAAAACCCTAGAAATGAATTAATATGTAATTAAAGGAATATCAAGAATAAGGTATTACGATACCTGTAAATTCGATGTGAACTGAATAGTCTAAAAAATGTTATATAAGTACATATGAAAATTTTATTAAGGAGATAAGATTTCACATGAAGAGATGTTATGAGGTTAAACGAAGATGAGTATATGTCTAGAAATATATATACTTAGTAAGGTGCTATATATATTTTAGTAAGAGGAATAATGAATTAAGTTAATGATATAAGGATCAAGATAAAACTATGTTAGTAATTAACATAGCTTGAACGTTGGTCTTGACTGGCAAATAAGAATTTGAATAAGTATAAAGTCGTTAGTTAATACGATTAGCAATAAGAAGGTAGCAATTTAAAACTCAAAATTTGAATTAGAGATAGAATTTTGAAGCACGGACTGCTCAGTTGTGTCCGGAACGTTAAGTTTAGCCAGAAAGGATAATTAACACAAAATATGTAAGGGTTGACTTTTTGGTCAAAGTCAACAGTTGACTTTTTATGGAGAAAAGTCAAAATTAGTGTGAGAAGTGAAATATGTTATGATTATGTGAATTATGTATATGATTAAATAAATATACGTTAGATAATGTGAATACATTTATTTTGTATATAAAAGTGAATTAAGAATTAAGTTATGTAACCTAATATATATATTAGGTGTGATAATTAAATAACCTAAGAGGTTATAATATGGGAGAATATTAGTATATAAAATATATACTAATTCTAAGAGATTTATTTTATACATCTCAGTTAATTAATTTTATAACCTAATTATAGCAAGTCTAATTGGGTTAAGAAATTTAATGTGCACGAGTAAGGATTTATGTTATAACTGAGGAAATGAAAAACCTAATTAAATAATTAGGGAATGGTAATATTAAGAGTGTGGGAATATGTAAATTTTATATAGCCCAAAGTACTAAATTTGAAAGCCCAAAAGAATTAAATGAGTGGCCCAACTTTTAGTCCAATTGATAGGGGGTATGTTGGACCTTTTTTATACTAAATAAGCGATAAAAAGAAAGCAAAATTGGGTGAATAATAAGGCCAAGTGGCAGGATACAGAGAGGGAAGTAAAAGGGGGGATGAATATGATGATTGCTTACTTTAGTTGGTGAACAACTCCTCCTATATGTGTCACTTGTTAAATTTGCCAACATATTTGTTCAAGTTTGCAAGCAACCACTTGGTAATTGAACGGGAGAGAGAAGAGCTAGATATGTTGGTAGATTGGGGATAGATATACCAAATATATATATACTTACTTTTCCAACAAACAAGAAAAAAAAATCTAAGTCTTATCTTTTTCTTTTCATTTTATTGTCTATCATAAACTAAGAAAGAAAGAGAGAGACTAGAGAAAAGAGATAGAGAGCTAGCATTTTCGGCAGCTCCAATAGGAGAAGGAGAGGGGATTTTGATTTTCAAACAACTAAGACCCATCTCATATTTTAGAAGGAGAAGAAAGGAAAAACTAAGGTATAACAAAATTTCTACTTATGTAGTCTAATTTCCTTTTTGGTTTGATTTGATTTTTGATAATATGAAGTTATGATCTTGAGGTTTAAAACCTTAGATCTATGTGTTTATGAGTGTTTCATGTTTAGTTATACCCAAATTGGGTGTTGTTTTAGTTGAAAATCAAAAGTAAAGAAAAAGTGATTTTCTAGTTTATAAACCGTAAAATTTCTATGTAATTTTGATTTCCACCATTTTTGATCTACACCTTCTTTTTGTGATCCGTTAAAGAGAGCTGCTAGATATACAAGTTATCTACTAAACCCAAGTGGTAGAACTCAAATATGTTGAGTACACAATCCGTAGTAACTGATTTAGTAAAAATAGTTTCGTTGTTAAAAAGGAAAAACAGACGATTTTTGGACAGTCAAGAGTAGGGGCAGTATAGTCATTTTTTGGATATTCAAAAATTCTAGAAACATTTGGAAGGATACTATGATAAGTTTTCTAACATCTCCAAGTGGAATCACTGAGAAAGGAGTTGTAAATTTCTGTATGGACTATATTTAGCAAAGTAGGAAAAAGTGAAAATTTTCAAAATGCTACTGGCCAAAATTTTAAAAGGGCATTTTCGGCCACTTAATTTGGAAGAAAAATTCCGGCCTTTTGGGACATGGAAATATATGGTATAAAGTACCTCCTGTCTAAAAATGAGCTCATTCTGACTTAAAATGACCAAGTTATGATCATTTTAATTTTTGTGATTTTCTAACAAAAACGGCTATAACCAGAGTTCTATAAGTCCGATGACCACAATATTTAAACTGGAGGCTCACGTTAACATGTATAAGATTGTGCCAAGTGATTAGAATTCTTGGAGTTGAGCATGATGGGGCTAAATTCTTAAGCTGCACGCTAAAAATGATTTTTGAAAAATACCAAAGAATGTTGGAAAATTTTGGAAAAATACTTTGTGTATGAAATATGTGTATATGTGTTTGGAGAAAGGATAGAAAAATAATAAGTTGATTTGGTATTTTCATTAAAGTAGATATGGAATCCAGCTTGCTGGATTGGAAAATCTGATGAATCCAGCTTGCTGGATTGAAAAGAAGCTTACTGAATTGAAGGATTTAGAATCCAGCTTGCTGGATTGATGGATTGGTGAATCCAGGCTTGCTGGATTGCAATCTAGTTGCTAGATTTGGAATCCAGTTAGCTGGATTACAATTTAGGTTGCTGGATTTGGAATCCAGTCTACTGGATTGCCAATTTGGTTGCTAGATTTAGAATCCAAGTTGCTGGATTAGTATTTGACTTATTAGATTATAGAAAAGAGCTTATAATATGAAAGATTAAGTGTTAAATCATAATGTATATGATATAGTGATTGAAGAATTATCAAAGGATGATAATAATACTGATGTGTTAAGATGTTATCTAATATTTGATTAAGTGTTAGATAATTTATGGATAAAAAAATAGTATTAAGAGTTAACATGTATGTTATGCTATTTGAAAGATCAATCTCATAATTGATAGGTCTTTCATGAGAGATTAAATTAGATTGCTTAGCGGTAATCAGCGGTACATGCAAGTTTCCTAACTCAGCTTGAGTTATATGTTTAAAGCATGTTAGTGAATAATTGTTGTTGGTTATTCACGTCTATACTGATTATTGATTCGCACTTAGTGTATGTTGCTTATGTTCATCAGGTATGAAAGGCTGATCACCTTCATTACCATATGCTCCAGTTGAATTATTCATAATCATTATTGACAATAATTCTTGTCGTCCTGATCGTTCAGTTATGAAATTTGATTCATTCTAGTTCTCAATTTGCATATTGTTGAACGTAGCCAGCTTTTTGTTCAAATCTTTCAATCATGATATATCCTCAATTAAATTTAAACTTGCTAGGTGATGAGTGGGTTTTAACCCATAAATTATGTTTAAATGGCTTGTTATCTTGTTAGTTTTTTGGTACTTTCATGTTATTTTTGACAGGGTTTGCGTTTGTTGTAGGTAATTCTGACTCATGTGGCAATTTGGGGTATTTAAGGGCATTTTGGAGCAACATGTGAAGCTGCTGACTATCTAGCGCGGAGCGCGCTGCGTCAATAGGCTGGTAAGCACGGAACGCGCTGGGGGCGTCATGAAAGTTGCTGGCAGGATAGCGCGGAGCGCGCTGTGAAAGCATTGAAGTTGGCGCGGACCGTGCTGGTGCGCGAACTGAAGGAAGTCAGGTCGTTGTAAGCTAGAGGAGTCTCTCTTGGGCAGAACTTCGAGATGGATTAGGAGTCATGGCATAAGGAGGAGATAAAGGCTGATAAGAACATATGGGGGGAGAGAGATTTTTGAATAGCGATTACAAAGGATTGAAGAGTGAACGTTGGAGGAGTAATTTTCAGAGAATATCACGACGGTTGCGATTCAGGGCTACGTGAAGGGGTTTCCTTTATTCTTCTTCTTCTTAGTCTTATTTGTAATTTGGATGATGTTTTCAACAAATTATTCAGTTTTTAATTCATTCGTTATGAACTAATTCACTTATTAGACTTGTGATGGATCTTTGGGCGAAACGATGATTGAATAACTTTGATTTCCAATTCAATAAGATATTTTCAGTTTATCTATGTTAATTTGAGCGTGAATTTATGACTTGCCTGATCAACAGTTCGTTGTGGATTTGAAAGGAATCGAGAGAGGAGATTAAAAACTAGACCTAGTTAATATAGCATGTGTCATGAATTTTGTAGATAGAAGATTTGTGATTATTGTTAAGGTAGAGATACGCTTGACATCGCATGTAATCGTATAGAGAACTTAAACTTTAACCTTCTTTGATTGCAGTTCACATAGAGATATAGTGAGTTGGTTAATTTAGGTGTTTAACGGATTTCTATCTTAATTGTGGATTGATGTTAATATGGTATTAGTGCATCGAGAGGTGGCTCTTACTACGTTCGTGTTCTTGATTAATTAACTGGGATATTAAATTGAGTTGGAATAAAGGTTTGAAAATCAGAGTGAAGCTCAGGGTGAAATCATAAGTCTAATTCTCCATTAATTGTTTGAAATTTCGGATTTTGTTATTGGTGATTGTTTTGTGAAAAAATTAATTATTTATTAATTTAGTCTTTTATTTATTTTAAAACCATTGAATTGATTAGTTTAATAAAATGAGGGTTAATACAAAATTGATAACTGTGAAGTTAAGATTATTGATATTTTATCCTCGTGGGAACGATACTCTACTAATCACTTTATTACTTGTTGACCACGTACACTTGCGTATTTTGCGCGTATTGATTTTACCCAACAAGTTTTTGGCGCCGTTGCCGGGGATAATTTAGCCGAGATTTTAATATTTGTTTTTACAATATCAGTTGAATTAGTCCGGTTTTACTTAAACATTTTTATTTTGTTTTCTCTATTTCAGGTTTTCGACATTGGTTTATGCAAACACGATCTAAACATCCAGACTTGCTTCCTTTTGAGGACGACATTGACAGACGATTTCAAAAGTTGAGTAAGTGGATTGAGGAAACGAGGAACGAATTCGAAAATTCTAATAAGGAAGGAACAATGGCTTCCGAAGAACAGAAAGCGTTGAGGGATTTTGCCACACCTAGGGTGACTGATCTGCAGTCGAGCATTACTAGGCCTGCAATTGCTGCGAACACTTTTGAAATAAAGCCTAGGACCATTCAGATGATGCAGAACTCATGTCAGTTTGGGGGAATGGCAAATGATGATCCGAATGAGCATTTAATCAATTTTTTGGAAATGTGCGACACGTTCAAGTACAATGGGGTGTCGGATGAGGTTGTAAGACTTCTCTTATTCCCATTCACTTTACGGGACAAGGCGAAAAGTTGGTTACATTCTTTACCGTCGGGTTCAATCACTACGTGGGAGGATTTGGCTCAAAAATTTCTTGCCAAATTTTTTCCACCTGCAAAGACGGCGAAAATGAGGAATGACATCACAATGTTTGAGCAGCAGAATAGGGAGTCACTATATGAGGCATGGGAGAGATACAAGGAGTTACTAAGAAAGTGCCCACATCATGGATTTCCAAAGTGGTTACAAATGAACACCTTCTTTAACGGGCTACATGGAAATGTCAGAACCAGTATTGATGCAGCATCGGGCGATGCATTCATGGCTAAGAGTTACAAGGACGCATACAAGTTGATAGAAACAATGGCGACAAATAACTACCAGTGGCCCACAGCAAGAATGACACAGGCAAAGGCGGCTGGGATCTTGGAATTAGATGGAGTAACAGCTATACAAGCACAGCTTTTTGCACTATCCATGAAGTTTGATACGATGAATGAGAGGGTAAATACGATGGCATGGGCTCAAGTTCAACAAGTTTCGCAGGTTATGGCAGTATGTGAATTGTGTGCGGGTGATCATCCGACAGAGTAGTGTGCAATAAATCCAGCATCCGTTCAGTTCATAGGCAACTACAATAGAATTTTGCAAAATACCTACCAAAACACCTACAACCAGGGGAATAGAAACCAACCAAACTTTTCATGGAGCTATAATCAGCAAACTCAAGCTCCACGACCATCATATCCCCCTGGTTTTCAGAGTCACCAACAACCGGTTCAACATCATGAAAGGAAATCCGATGGGGAGGAAACATGGGCAAGGTACATGACTAGGAACGATTTGGCTATGAAGAATCAAGTTATTGCTATCAAAAATATAGAGAATCAGATAGGTCAAATTGCGTTGGCATTGAATAATCGACCACAATGAACATTACCTAGCGACACCGAGAGAAATCCTAAGGGTAATCAGAAGCAATGTAAAGCAGTTATGTTGAGAAGTGGAAAACATCTCGGTGGGAATAGTGCAAAAAATTCAGCAACATCGGAAGAAAAAATTGATGACAGTAACACAGTGGAGGGTAACAAAAATAAGGAAATAAAGTTAAACAGCGAGCCGACTGTTTATCCTCCACCGCCATTTCAGTAGAGGGTCCAAAAACAGAAATCAGATAAGCAGTTCGCAAGGTTTTTAGATGTGTTCAAGAAACTCCAGATTAACATCCCATTCGCAGAGGCCCTAGAGCAAATGCCGAGTTATGCGAAGTTTATGAAGGGAATTCTGTTGAGGAAGAAGAAATGGGAAGACTTCGAAACAGTGGCACTGACAGAGGAGTGTAGTGCAATTTTACAGAAAAAGCTTCCACCAAAACTCAAAGACCCGGGGAGCTTTACTATCCTATGCACAATCGGGAAGATCTCGTTTAACAAGTGCTTATGTGATTTGGGGGTGAGTATAAACCTGATGCCATTATCAGTATATTCAGAATTGGGTTTGCCAGCGCCAAAGCCGACTAATATTTCATTGCAGTTGGCGGATAGGTCAGTGACATATCCGAGAGGCATTGTAGAGGACATTTTGGTAAAAGTGGATAAATTCATATTCCCTGCGGACTTTATTATACTAGATTTCGATGAAGATAAGAACATCTCGATCATCATAGGGAGACCTTTCTTGGCCATGGGAAGGACACTCATAGACGTGCAAAAAGGAGAACTCACTATGAGAGTCCAAGACCAGTGAAGATACGAGCAAGAGTTTGATCAACGATCCGTTAGAAACAACTTTACTGGGGGGATGAGGAAAAAGACCCAAAATTTGTGGACTTATTACAGATGCTAGACTCGTTACCACGAGTTAGCCGATTCAGAGCACCGGTTGAACCTCTGCACACCGAGGAGACAGTTGTAAAAAAATTGAAACCATCATTAGAGGAGCCACCGACATTGGAACTTAAGCCACTCCCTAAACACCTCAGGTATGCGTATTTAGGCGATTTAAATTCTTTACCTGTGATTATTTCTGCTGCGCTTAACGAATTGTAGGAAGAAAAGTTGCTAAGGGTGCTTAGGGATCACAAATCAGCGATTGGATAGACGATTGCGGATATAAAAGGCATTAGCCCATCATTTTGCATGCACAAGATTCTGATAGAGGATGATGCAAGTCAATCGGTGGAGCATTAATGTCGACTTAATCCAATCATGAACGAAGTGGTCAAAAAGGAAATTCTGAAATTATTGAATGTCGGTGTCATATATCCAATTTATGACAGTAAATGGGTGAGTCTGATTCATTGTGTGCCTAAGAAAGGGGGAATGACGGTAATTCAGAATGAGGATAACGAGTTAATTCCAACAAGGACAGTGACAGGTTGGAGGGTGTGCATCGATTATAGGAAATTGAATAAGGCTACCCGAAAGGATCATTTCCTGCTACTTTTTATCCAACAAATGCTAGACAGGTTAGCGGGACATGAGTTTTACTGCTTATTGAATGGATATTCGGGATATAATCAGATTGCTATCGCTCCTGGGGATCAAGAAAAGACAACATTTACTTGCCCTTACGGCACCTTTGCATTCAGGAGAACGTCATTCAGACTGTGCAATGCACCTGCAACTTTCCAGAGGTGTATGATGGCTATTTTTTCGGATATGGTGGAGAAGCACGTTGAAGTCTTCATGGACGATTTCTCGATTTATGGAGACAATTTTGACACTTGCCTAGAGAATTTGGTTATGGTATTGCAGCGGTGTAAGAAAACAAATCTCATACTAAATTGGGAAAAATGCCACTTCATGGTTGAAGAGGGCATAATTTTGGGACATAAGGTGTCGGCTCAAGGATTGGAGGTGGATAAGGCAAAGTTGGACACGATCGAGAAACTACCTCCACCGAGCTCAGTTAAGGGTATTCGTAGTTTTTTGGGGCATGTTGGGTTCTACCGGAGGTTCATAAAAGACTTCTCTAAGATTGCAAAACCTTTATGCAGTCGTTTAGAGAAGGATGTTATTTTCAGCTTTACTACGGAATGCAAGTCCGCATTTGAACTAATGAAGAAGAAATTTACTACAGCCCCCGTGATAGTTGCACTGGACTGGAAAATGCCATTCGAACTTATGTGTGATGCAAGCGACTATGCGGTCGGGGCTGTTTTGGGCCAAAGACGAGACAAGGTGTTTCACGCCATATACTATGCAAGCAAAACACTCACCGAGACTCAAATGAATTATACAACTACAGAAAAGGAACTGCTTGCAGTGGTATATGCGTTTGATAAATTTAGGGCATACTTGGTTGGCACTAAAATGATAATTTATACAGACCATTCGGCTATTCGGTACCTCATTGTGAAGAAAGATGTTAAACCACGCCTCATTCGGTGGATTCTCCTTCTGCAAGAGTTTAATCTAGAAATAAAGGATATGAAGGGAACGGAGAATCAAGTAGCTGATCATTTGCCTAGGCTGGACAACCCGACTACACAAGAAGTGGACAAGGGCATCATAAACGAGTCATTCCCGGACGAGCAATTGTTTGGGGTAAATGCAGAATTTCTATGGTACGCGGATTTCGCGAACTACTTAGTAAGCAACATGCTCCCCCTGATCTTACAAGACAACAAATGAAGAAGTTTCTGCATGACGTCAAGTGGTACATGTGGGATGAACCGTACTTATTCAAACAATGTGCCGATAAGATGATTCGACAATGCATCCCATATAGTGAAGTCCACAACATATTACAAGAATGCCACTCATCGGCATACGGTGGACATTACGGGAGCGAGCGCACCGCGGCGAAAGTTCTTCAATCCGAGTTTTATTGGCCTACGGTGTTTAAAGACACCCACCAATTTGTGAAAACACGTGATAGATGCCAAATGGTGGGAAACATATCGAAACGGAATGAGATACCCCTACAAACAATTCTTGAAAAGGAAATCTTTGATATATGGGGCATCGATTTTATGGGACCCTTCCCTTCGTCTTTGAACAATCAGTATATTCTACTCGCAGTGGATTATGTCTCGAAATGGATTGAAGCTGCAGCATTACCATCAAACGATGCCAAGGTAGTCCTCAAATTCCTTCAGAAAAACATTTACACGAGGTTTGGCACGCCAAGAGCAATAATTAGTGATGAAGGTAGTCACTTCTGCAATAAGTCGTTTACACCTCTTCTAGCTAAGTATGGGGTAAACCACAAGGTGGCCACAACATATCACCCGCAAACTAATGGGCAGGCTGAGGTTTCGAACAGAGAAGTTAAGAAATTTTTGGAGAAAGTCGTAAATCCGAGTCGGAAAGATTGGTCACTTCGGTTGGACGACGCATTATGGGCATACTGGACTGCATACAAAACACCAATCGGGATGTCACCTTATCAACTCTTGTACGGAAAAGCATGTAATTTACCGGTGGAGCTACAGCACAAGGCCTATTGGGCAGTACAGAAATTGAATTTTGATCAAGCCGCGATAGGAGAAAAGAGGCTACTTCAACTAAATGAGCTTGACGAATTCCAACTCCAAGCCTACGAGAATGCCAAGCTATACAAAGAAAAGGTTAAAAGATGGCATGACCAGAAAATTGTACAACGAACATTCGAACCGGGCCAATCAGTCCTCTTGTTCAACTCACGGCTGCGATTGTTCCCCGGAAAGCTTAAGTCGAGATGCTCGGGACCATTTACTACAAAACACGTATTTTCTCATGGCGCCGTTGAACTCTACAGTCGTAATCCATTAGAAACGTTCAAAGTCAATGGTCAACAGATAAAGCATTATTGGGGTGGCGAGTCGAATTGGGATGCTGACAATATTACCCTCGCCGATACATAGTAAAACAGGGAGTAGTCGGGCTAGCGACATTAAATCAAGCACTACTTGGGAGGCAACCCAAGCTCTAAACTCTATTTCTTACTTTCATTTAAATTTTAGTTTTTAGTTTAGTCACTAGAATATTATACTTAGAGAGTAACAAAATCTTTGGAATAATTGCAGAAACCCCGAGCAGGATCAGTAGCACGGAGAACACAACGTCAAGCAGTTGTTGTGCAACTAGCGCGAAGTGCGCCATTGAATTGCTAAGGACAGAGCGGACCACGCTACTAGAGCAGTTTCTCCAGCCCACTCAAGCAACCCTCACCTATTGCACAACTAGCGCGCAGCGCGCTACATCGGCGCGGACCGCGCTACAAAGTCAGAAAGTTTTCCCTTCATCAGGCGCACTCAGCGCTACTAAAGCAGTCAAGGCGCGTAACGCGCTGCAACGGGCTCAGAAATCTGCACAAAAGAGACGTGTTTAAGTTGAACAATCCCACCTTTCCACCTCTCCATAACTATGATACCAATTCTCCACTTCTCCTAATTCTATCGCACTTCCTATTCCCCATAACTTAACATTAATTCATCTTTACTATCCTTCTCCTTTCCAAATTCCAAACCCACTAACCTTTTCAAGCTCCAACTCCCACCCATGTCAGTCTCCTATTGTCTATATGAAGCCCCTCCATTCTAGACATAATGGTACCACAAAGTTCAAAAATCACAACCCAGTCCTAAATCTAACACAACCCTTGCACAATTTGATACAAATTGGGAGTTCTCTTCAAAGAGGTAAACCCAACTTATTAAAGGTACGCTAATTCTCTTCATCCCTCACAAAATCTCATGTTGTGATATAAAAATTATTAGAAAAGTTGAGAAACTGAGTAATCAAGGAGAAGGTGCTGGGATTTAAACTGTTTGGGTAGCAAAGCATCATCAACTAATCAAGTTTGGGGGAGTCACACATTCCGCCTACCACCTATTTGATAAAAGTCCATAACCACATGTTTGTGACCAATCACACCAGAAACAACATGTCTTCCCACAAACGCCAACGAGCATCATCCTCCATGATTCGGCCTGCATTTGACCATACAAAATTTGTTAGCGAGAGGGCCGCAGAGAGATTCAGTACATCCATTGCCAATAAAATTTTAATGCTAGAACGAGGATTGAAGCCAAATATGAATTTGGATGGTGATATGGCATTGCAAATTGTAGAACGTAACTGGTTTCAGCTAGTAGAACAACCACTTCCAGCGAAAATCAACATTGTTAAGGAATTTTATGCAAATGCAATGGAGCATGTCAATCATGTTGCCATGGTTCACGACAAATCGGTGTCGTTTCATGCCGATGCGATCAATGCTTATTTTGGGTTGGAGACACCAACCGATGACCGGTATAGAGATGCGTTGTCGGAGCTGGACGAGTTGATTGCCAAATTATGCAAGCCAGGAACTCAATGGGTAACCCAAGCTGGAACGAATGAAAAGCTAAGTTTTCCCCAATCAGCACTTAGTCGATATGGTAAAGCATGGCATGCATTTATATGTGCTCGTTTAATGCCCACGCACCACCAAAATGATGTGACAAAGGCACGAGCTAAACTGTTGTATGGGATTGTGCACCACCACTATAATCTGGATAATTCCATTGCGTTTTACGATGTTGATGTGGGGGATTGTATTCAAGAATCTATTTATCGGGCATTACGTGGGAGTACTACAGGTGGGTTACTTCACGGGTTTCTAGTTACTGACTTGTGCCGAAAATCTAGGGTGCAGTGGCAACCTAATGAGCCAATTCAACAACCAACGGCCATAATTGATCATGCAACTATTGAGAGGTACAAAGCGTGGGATGGAGCACAATCACACCCGCGTGGTGAAGGTTACATCATGATCTACCAACCATCATCCTCAGCTAGTGAGGAACCTGTTAGTGAGAAACCCGTTCGTGAGGAACAACCGCGAGCTCCAAGGAATCAATTTTTTTGGTTGGCCGAACGTCAAGATTTAATGCATCAGTACAATGCAAATGCATTCCATACGCTTGCTGAGGCGTTTGCTCATTGTAATCCTAATGCTCAACCGGTGGTTATGCTGATTCCTCCTATCCTTCCACCTTACCCTCCTTCGAAGGAGGAGCAGTAACGCGTTTCAGGGAAGTCCTCATTGTATTTCTTTTTGGTGCATATTTTACGTAATGAGGGCATTCCTTGATATAAGTTTGTGGGATTGGGTATTTAGAGTTTACATTATTTCATTATTTAGGTTGCATGATAGTACGTAGGGAAAATTATAAAAATTAGGTTGCATGATAGTACGCAAAAAAATTGTAAAAAAAAAACTTTTTCTTTTGCATATAGTTGCATGAATCCAATTATTAGATCGTATTTGTGATTTTCCTTGGCCAATGATGAAATTGAAATTATGTAGACGAGTCTATCACTAAGTATAAGAATCTTGATGCAATTTCTATTATGATGTGAGTCTTGTTCTGATTGAAGTTAGTATAATACGGATAGCACGTAACAACATTTGTGTTAATGGATTAGTTCAACTTGTTACATAAAGATTTTCTAAAGGATAGTGCTAGTATAAATGAGAAAATGAACAAGATAGGTATGAACCTAAGCTTGGGGGAAGATTTGGGTATATAAGCTCTATTAAAAAAATATTAATTTTTGCGGTGGATTGAGAAGAAATACTCTCCATAAACGCAAGCGTGAGATGGATCGTAAAACGCACTCACCAAACATCTCTTTGTTAAAAAAAAGAAAAAAATAGAGAGAAAGTGAGTATGAATACCCTTCTCTGAACCTGAATTTGGTTATTTTGCTAATGCTAGAATTTGCTTATCTTTAAATTCTTGAGTTTTTACTGTGTAATTCCTGATAAGAAACTGGTTATGTAACTATGTTGATTCATTATCGGTTGGCAAGGGTGTTGTGCACACACACACTATACTAGTCATAACAAGGTGAGATTATGGATTGATAGTGATTGCAGATTGAATTTTATACGAAGGGTGTTTGTTTACTAATTTTTCTGAGGCTGTATGAGTAAATCATATTTATTGTTTTAATTCTGGATTCGTAGTTTAGATGTTAGATGCATTACATTGAATTGCATTTTTTCTCGAGGACAAGCAATGTTCAAGCTTGGGGGAATTTGATGAGTGGGTTTTAACCCATAAATTATGTTTAAATGGCTTGTTATCTTGTTAGTTTTTGGGTACTTTCATGTTATTTCTGACAGGGTTTGTGTTTGTTGTAGGTAATTCCGTCTCATGTGGCAATTTGGGGTATCTGAGGACATTTTGGAGCAACATGTGAAGGTGCTGACTATCTAGCGCGGAGCGCGCTGCGTCAATAGGCTGGTAAGCGAGGAACGCGTTGGGGGCATCATGAAAGTTGCTAGCAGTATAGCGCGGAGCACGCTGCGAAAGCATTGAAGCTGGCGCGGACCGCGCTGGTGCGCGAACTGAAGGAAGTCAGGTCGTTGTAAGCTGGAGGAGTCTCTCTTGGGCAGAACTTCAAGATGGATTAGGAGTCATGGCATAAGAAGGAGATAAAGGCTGATAAGAACAGATGGGGGGAGAGAGATTTTTGAATAGCGATTTCAAAGGATTGAAGAGCGAACGTTGGAGGAGTAATTTTCAGAGAATATCACGACGGTTGCGATTCAGGGCTACGTGAAGGGGTTTCCTTTACTCTTCTTCTTCTTAGTCTTATTTGTAATTTGGATGATGTTTTCAACAAATTATTTAGTTTTTAATTCATTCGTTATGAACTAATTCACTTATTAGACATGTGATGGATCTTTGGGCGAAACGATGATTGAATAACTTTGATTTCCAATTCAATAAGATATTTTCAGTTTATCTATGTTAATTTGAGCGTGAATTTATGAATTGCCTGATCAACAGTTCGTTGTGGATTTGAAAGGAATCGAGAGAGGAAATTCAAAACTAGACCTAGTTAATACAGCATGTGTCATGAATTTTGTCGATAGCAGATTTGTGATTATTGTTAAGGTACATATACGCTTGACATCGCATGTAATCGTATAGAGAACTTAAACTTCAACCTTCTTTGATTGCAGTTCACATAGAGATATAGTGAGTTGGTTAATTTAGGTGTTTAACGAATTTCTATCTTAATTGTGGATTGATGTTAATATGGTATTAGTGCATCGAGAGGTGGCTCTTACTACGTTCGTGTTCTTGATTAATAAATTGGAATATTAAATTGAGTTGGAATACAGGTTTGAAAATCAGAGTGAAGCTTAGGGTGAAATCATAAGTCTAATTCTCCATTAATTGTTTGAAATTCCGGATTTTGCTATTGGTGATTGTTTTGTGAAAAATTAATTATTTATTAATTTAATCTTCTATTTATTTTAAAACCATTGAATTGATTAGTTAAATAAATTTAGGGTTAATACAAAATTGATAATTGTGAAGTTAAGATTATTGATATTTTGTCCTCGTGGGAACGATACTCTACTCATCACTTTATTACTTTTTCACCACGTACACTTGCGTGTTTTCCACGTATTGATTTTACCCAACACTGGGCAAATTTGTTGCTCACCCTTGCTATATCATGATAAAAACTTTCAGATTAAGAGGTAAGCTCGAGTAAAGACAGAAGCAAAGGCAAAGTGCAAGATTAAATTATGATGCAGTTAGATTTATTAAATTTTCTAACAAAAATAGTATTACAAACATTTAAGATATTAAAGGTATGTATTAAGTTAAGGTTGTAGACCTTGCGAATGATGTGTAAAAGTTTAATGTATAAATAATTTATGTTTATATCTTCCGCAATAGTTATAGAAATGATGTACCAGATCTTAGGTGAAAAGTACCTGGATTTGGGGGGTGATACATTTTGTCTTTGTAGTATCAAAGAAACATCTTCTTCTTTCTTCTTATTGACCCGTCGGGGGTTGTTTCCATAACTTCCAGACTAGATGTGCTTAGCTACAACTTTTAGAGTGGCAAGGTCTTGAATCTTCCCTGTTTTCAATCCCATTTCAGCCATTTCTCCGTGTTTGATATTTTATATAATGACTTACCTATGCCAGCTAAGACTCTCTCAAAAAAGGGAGCTTCTTGAATGTCTATGAAGGTCATCACCATTTTAGACTCGGTCATAGATGTAATAACTTGAGCAGCCAAACGCCTCCATCTTTGGGCATACACTTTGAAAGACTCATTGACTTGTTTCTTGACCTTGGTAATTTGGTACCGGTCTGGAGCCATTTGAGTTTGGAAACTGTATTGACTGAGGAAAGCACAGGCTAACTCCTCCCAGCTATGAATTTTGGAGTTGTTTAATCTGGTGTACCATGCTCTGGCTTCTCCAGTTAGACTTTTTTGAAATAGCTGCATTCTAAGCTTTTCATCCTTGGCATAAGATATCTAAGCTCTCCAATGAATCCTTTATGGTTGTAAGGATCTCTCAATCCATCATATTTCTCAAAAGAGGGAGTCTTAAATTTTTTCGGATAATAAACCCCAGGGAAGATGCAAAGGTCTGAATATGAAACAGTCCCATGTGCTCTAATCCCTTTAATGGACCGAATGGTCTCTTCCATATGTAGAACTTTCTTCCAAATATCACCGGTGTCTTGATCTTCTTTAAGATGGGTGATTTCAAGGGTTTTGTTGGTTTTATCAGACTGAGACTCAACTGCTAGAACTTCTTTATCCAGACCATGTGTTCCTCCATGTGTAGAGGATTCTGTATGGATGGGTATTTGTGGACCCTGAGTGGACTTGTGTAGTTCTTTGAGTAGAACATCCAACTCTGTAATTTGATTGCATAATCCTTCGAACTCCTTGTGAGAGACAGGAGTAGGATTAGACTGGCCAGATGTAGCCATGCTTGGCTGTAGGCTTAGTGCCTTTTTGGACTTTGAACGGGTAACATGACCAATTGCCTCCCTACAAAAAGGCTTATGTAGTTTAGTCTTAGGGAAATGTAGAAATGTTACATGCTATGTAATGTGTGCATTTTTAGGTGGATTATCCTGCAAAACAGATGTCAGTTGTTTTAATGATAGGATAACATGACATGTTTTGACATAAAAGGGAATGCATGTACACATATTCCTTTATATTTTCCATTACATTGAGATTGACATGGAAATGAATTTACAAGTAATTGAAATTACATGTAATTGAAATTACAGGTAATTGAAATGGAAAGGTATGAAGAGACTTCCCTCCGCGTTTGGTTTATTAGAGGCTGACCTATCTTAGGCTACTCTCGTGGCTTTTTGGCATGAAAGTTCCTAGATCATTGCAATTTACTCGATGAGAAGTTAATCCGATCTTTCAACTAGAGCGAATCTGGGTGGTGCCTTTCCTGAGCCTCATTGGAATTAGTCTCCCTGCGAGTCCAGTAATCAAACACCGATAGGATAGCCTCCTAGTGGATGGACCACACAATATACATTCACATAGATCGCGTCTTACCGCATGGAAATGATGTCATGCGCGAAGCATTAATATCATACACAGATATGGTGCGAAGCACTAAGTGCAGTAAGTAAATGCATTAGTACACATTCATTCAAATGTAAATGCAACATCCACACACAAGTAGATAAAAGTTTTAAAAAGCTTTTAATAGCGGCTTAAGCCCTCTTAATGGATGTCCCCAGCAGAGTCGCCACCTGTCGACTTCAGGATTTTTATTTGTCCCTATATGTTCTTGTCTTTGGGTGTTCTCATGTTAGGTGAGATTTATTTGAAAAAATAAGTTTGAAAAGGTCCGACATGCATATGTCGACGATTTGATTGTAAGAGTCGCCAGTTGGTATTTTTATATGGTTGTACCAACCCAACGGAGAAAAGGTTTGCACAAAGACCTAGTGATGTCACACTGTATAACTGGTATGTGAAACTGAGATTCGTTAAGGTCCGTGGGCTTGATTAAGCGGAGCGAAGGTGTTAGGCACCCCCCAACTTCCGTGGTGACACGGTTACCGCCACTTTTCAATTTAAACTTTTATCTGAATGTGTGTATGTGTAGGTCAATGTGTAATTATCTGGAAGTAGGGCTATGCCTCGTTTGCACCTATATACAAATGGTTTGAATTTTGTATAAAAGTTCAATTTTAACGAGAAATGGCAGTGATATTTTGTAAAACAAGTTTTCCACACCCTTCCATTTTATTATATGTTCGGCTGGATTGCTTTTATTATTTTCGAGATGCAAGGCATCTTCGAGAAAATAATATATATAGTAGTGCTGAACTCCTTGTGGGTATGAAAGCCATCTAAGGAAATGCAAACACCGTGAATAATTTACAAGCTGACTGCAGCTGAAAATGTCCATCACGGGAACCAAATCTAGATTCAGGAGCTGAATATGTGATCACATGATTCATAGGCTCAAATGATAAAGCAATATGTACAAAAGCTGTAAACAGTTATATATATATATATATATATATATATATATATATATAAGGTATAAATATATATATATGAACAATCAACTGCCACAAAGTAAACTCCAGGCAGGACGTGAAATGTGTGTATAAATATATATATATATATATATATATATATATATATATATATATATATATATATATATATATATATATTGTAAGACCCCAAATTATTAATAAATGAAATTTAATTCCTCTATTTATTATTTTGAAATAGTAAGGGTTGATTTGATTAATGTGGTTAGTTATGGGTAAAATGCGCAAATATTTTAAATAAGCAAGTGGTCCTAAAATATTCATTATTGTCGGGAAATATTTGTTTGGTCGTGGAATATTCTTGTTATCGGGGAATATTCGTACGACGGCGCAGCCTTGTGTGGGCCCCATAACGGAAAGCGATTGGATGAAGAAAACGACAAAAATAAGTTGTTTATAAATAACGACGTAGTTGTTACCGTTAATACTGTTGGAATACCTGGTGGTTAAAACACGATAATACACGTAGCACACGGTATTGCACCAATTATTGATTCTTACGTAAGAAGGCACTACTCAATAATTGTTACAGTAATTACTGTTCAATATTATATTGATTCAATAATTGATGCGTTGATATTTTATATTACTGTTGTTTCAATAATTGTAACTACGCAGTATTTTTCATTATCGGAACAATAATTCATATTATCTGAATAATATTATTAGATAACATTATTGGCAATGTCTAGAAAGTTCTGTCTAAGGAGAGGTTTGGTCATCTAATTGCGCGCCAGTAAGGAGAGATCCTTATTGGAAAGCCCCCTCTTTCCTGAGAACGGCCTGGTTGCCAGTACTGTGGTTCTGTAATATTATTTGTGTATAATTAATTATTGATTTATATGATGAGAAAAATATTGATTTTATGTGGATATAGGTGGAGAAAATTTTTAATGTGACAATTGTTGAAAATTAATATTTTATCTTTTTCTGATAAAATAATTCATTTAAATATATTATTTTAATAATATATTGATGGTGATATTTTTACAATGAATGTGGGATATATGAGTGTATGAGGAGGAAGAGTATTTTTGTGGCATTAAATGATTAACACATGTTTTGTGTGTTGGTGGACACAATTCTTGACCGAAAATTTATTATTGACTGTAAAATCGTCCGTTTATAGATTTCGGTCAATTTCTGTTTTGAATTTGGAAAAACTTTTTTCTGCAAAGTTGTAGAGAATTGAATTTCCTATAAAAACTCGTGAGATTCGAATTTTCAGATAAAAGAGCTATTTATTATGAATTATTGAAGTTCTGAAGTTCCGAAATAGTTGATTTTTGGGAGTTTAAGTTAATTATTTTGAGAAAAACGTCTTTTTTGTATTTTGTGGACATCATTAACATGTGTTATGGCTGAATTCAGATGGTCAAGGTGGGCTAAGGAAAATTTGTTAAATATATTATTATTATATTCAATTTTCTGCTTTGGTGTTCTAAGCATTTTCCTATAAATAGGGTGCTTAGGTTAGAATTGAAAATCACACCAGAAACACAAGTTTCTCTCTATTTCTCTCTCTATATCGAGCGTATTCTTGTGAGTATTTGATACTTTGAGTGTTGCTATACGGTGCAAGTTTCCTTCAGCACTATATCTAGTATTCCAGTCAGAAGTACCGTCTTTCCGAGGTAAGGGATGTTATTTCTTCTTAAATGATATTATTTTCTTCAATATCATTATGCCGAAGTATTGATCTGAATTTTTATCAAATTTGGAACTTTTCATGTCGGGGTTACTATTCATGAGTTACTATTCATGAGTTACTATTCACGAGTTACTATTCACCGAAAAATGAAATTTCCTTCTTTTCGTCCAAATATCTATTCTGGATACTAGCTTTGATTGTATCCATGTTTTGATCATTCTTGAATTTTACTTCACTATGATAAGGTATTTTTGGACATAGATAAATCGAAATACGAATCCTTAATATTTGTTATTTTGCTTCACTGGATTCGTATTCTTTAAAATATTTTTCATCATCCTCAGTCTTAAATGATGATATAACTGAATATCTTTGGCCTGTAGTGCAAAGATGAATAATTTCTGATGAATATCTTTGGCCCGTAGTGCAAAGATGGATAGGTGTTGAGGTGAACATGACCAACTGATGGATATCTTTGGCCTGTAGTGCAAAGATGACTATTTGATTCAAGATATTGATTGATTGTTGTTACAGGGATAAAATGTTGATGATGGGCTTTTAAATTCATAGATAATCGTAGATTTCATTCTCTACGTAACTTCTATATGAATTATTATTTTCTGCTGCGAATATTGAATTAAAACTTGTTGTCTATTGTATTCTATTAAATTCTTCCCTGTTGTAGACTAACGATAATTTGTTGTATATTATCTTAGTCATAATATTCTTTACTGGGCTAGTTGAGCTCACCCTTTTCCTTGTTGTTCCATTTTCTTCTCAGGAGGCGAGAATGTAGCAGGTACTAGTCGGGGTATGGAATGAAGGTTCTAGGAAGTTGTTTTAGTAGTCCTCGCAATTTTTTTTTGTAAAATATTGTTCCAAAAATTGTAATGAGGACATATTTGAGTGTGGATATTGTCTAGATGATAATATTTGTATTTACACTCACAGTTTTTATGTTGTATTAATAAAGTTGTAGTTGTTTCTGTACCATGTATTTGGCGACTCAGAATGGGTTGGATGGATTGGACCTATTTTGGGGGCGTCACAGTTGGTATCAGAGCTATAAGTAAAGAGCCCCGAGCCTCTCGCTGGTGACTTCCTGTTGATGGGGGATGCACCGAAGCCAGACTCTCCGTAGGGGACGCCGTTCTGCGGTGGCAAACTGATAGGTACCATTGTGAGGTGATGTGGTTGAAGCACCATGAGAGTCATAGTTGGTATCAGAGCTTAGGGATATGATCTCTGGAGGAGATCGGGGAATAGAACTAGGAGGGGAGAGACGAGTAAATCATTCGCTAGTATGTCCTATCTAAGCTTATCTGTTGGTCGGTCATAATATAGGGATATTATGTGATTTGTTAATTTGTTAAATTAACCCTTGTTTTATAGCAGTATTTGAGAATGTCGACTGAGAATGTTAACAGTGGAGTAAATAAGACGGTGGAGATGCCTATACTCACCAACGAGGAGAACTTGCAACAGGATGGCAATGTTCCTCCTGTGAACAACACCACTGAGCAGACGATGAACGATGGGATGTTTAGAAGCTTTTTGCAATTTATGTAAAACCAAGTTCAGCGGGGACGGTGACTCAAAAAGTTGTCCCAGAAAAGTCAAAGTCAACGGTTCCTGGAAGAGCGTTTTTCGTGACTGGTCAGAATGCGAGGAACCCGAATGAAGTTAGCACGGGTTAGTTAATTATAAATTTTTGCGAAGTCTATACCTTATTAGATACCGGTTCTACCCATTCTTTTATCTCTCTTGCTTGCGTTCAACGTTTAAAATTGACTCCGGAGAAAATTAGACTTTGACTTATCTGTTGAAACTCCGTTAGGAGAAACTTTCATGACATCCACTGTTTATAAATCTTGTTTGATCCAAGTTAGCACCATCACATTACCTGTTGATCTTATCTCTTTAAAGATACTTGCTTTTGATGTGATTTTAGAAATTGATTGGTTAACTACTCATCATGCCAAAATTGATTGCTTTCGTAAGGTTGCTAGTTTTCATATTCCTAAGCAACCTGATATTTGAATTCAAGCAATCAAACCATTGAAGTCAAACTCTTTCATATCAGACCGTAAAGTCATTCGTTTATTGAAAAATGGATGTCAAGCTTTCTTAGCCATGTCATGAATTTGAACAAAAATACGTCAGATTTGAATGATATTTCTGTTGTTAGTAAAATTTTTGACGTATTTCCTGAAGAATTTCTTGGCTTACTCCCAGAACGTGATATTAAATTTTGTATCGACTTTGAACCCGGTACAAAACCCATTTCTAAAATCTCATATCGAATGGCTCCTATTGAACTTCAGGAGTTAAAAACCCAACTATAGAAGTTGATAACCGAGCCTCTATCTGGTGACTTCCTTTGTGGAATTCACTGAAGTCAGACTCTCCGTAGGGGACGCCATATTCGTGCTGTAGTAAACTGATAGGTGTCATTATGACGTGCTATCCAAGATTGGGATATGAGTCACAATTGAGAGCAACCTAAGTCGGTAATCGAAATACGTAGCTTTCTAGGCTTAGCTGGTTACTATCGGAGATTCGTGGAAGGATTTCTCGAATCGCTACTCCGTTAACTCAGCTGACTCGAAAAGATAAAAACTTCGAATGGACCGAGGAATGCGAGAAGAGCTTCCAAGAATTCAACATGCGACACCGACGTTGGCTCGAGCTGTTGAAAGATTTCGATCACACCATCCAATACTATCCTAGAAAAGTAAACGTGGTAGCTGACGCATTGAGTAGAAGATCGTATGCGAGTACGAGTGCGATATTGTTAAACACAAAGACCTATTTTGTATAATTTATAAATGAAAGAGATAGAGTTAATGACTCTAGGGAACCACGTGATGATCTACGAGTAAAATCGACTTTAATCGATAACGTTAAAGCTGCTCAAGCTACAGACCTGGAGCTGATGAATATAAAGAAGAAGGTGCAAGAATGTGTTATTCTAGAAGTAAGAGTCGATGAAGAGAAGAAAGCTCAAGCCTTCGATTTATTTGAAATTCTCGATCGAGTAGGAACTGTGGCCTATAGACTCGCCTTAACGCTAAGTATGTCACGTGTTCATAACGTTATTCACGTATCAATGTTACGTAAATATGTGAACGACCCGAACCACGTTATTGAGTTAGAACCGAACGAGATAGCCGAAGACTTAACGTACGAAGAGGTACCTGTCAAGATCTTGGATAGGAAGGAGCATGTCCTACGCACGAAGGTTATACCACAAATTAAAGTTTTGTGGAGAAACCATGCTATTGAGGAAATGACCTGGGTGTTGGAAACAGAAATGAAAGCGAGGTATCCTCATCTTTTCGAAACACCAGGTACGTATGTCAATTTCGAGGACGAAATTTCATAAGGAGGGGAGGTTGTAAGACCCCAAATTATTAATAAATGAAATTTAATTCCTCTATTTATTATTTTGAAATAGTGAGGGTTGATTTGATTAATGTGGTTAGTTATGGGTAAAATGCGCAAATATTTTAAATAAGCAAGTGGTCCTAAAATATTCATTATTGTCAGGGAATATTTGTTTGGTCGTGGAATATTCTTGTTATCGGGGAATATTCGTACGACGGCGCAGCCTTGTGTGGGCCCCATAACGGAAAGCAATTCGATGAAGAAAACGACAAAAATAAGTTGTTTATAAATAACGACGTAGTTGTTACCGTTAATACTGTTGGAATACCCGGTGGTTAAAACACGATAATACGCGTAGCACACGGTATTGCACCAATTATTGATTCTTACGTAAGAAGGCACTACTCAATAATTGTTACAGTAATTACTGTTCAATGTTATATTGATTCAATAATTGCTGCGTTGATATTTTATATTACTGTTGTTTCAATAATTGTCACTACGCAGTATTTTTCATTATCGGAACAATAATTCATATTATCTGAATAATATTATTAGATAACATTATTGGCAATGTCTAGAAAGTTCTGTCTAATGAGAGGTTTGGTCATCTAATTGCGCGCCAGTAAGGAGAGATCCTTATTGGAAAGCCCCCTCTTTCCTGAGAACGGCCTGGTTGCCAGTACTGTGGTTCTGTAATATTATTTGTGTATAATTAATTATTGATTTATATGATGAGAAAAATATTGATTTTATGTGGATATAGGTGGAGAAAATTTTTAATGTGACAATTGTTGAAAATTAATATTTTATCTTTTTTTGATAAAATAATTCATTTAAATATATTATTTTAATAATATATTGATGGTGATATTTTTACAATGAATGTGGGATATATGAGTGTATGAGGAGGAAGAGTATTTTTGCGGCATTAAATGATTAACACATGTTTTGTGTGTTGGTGGACACAATTCTTGACCGAAAATTTATTATTGACTGTAAAATCGCCCGTTTGTAGATTTCGGTCAATTTTTGTTTGGAATTTGGAAAAAATTTCTTCTGCAAAGTTGTAGAGAATTGAATATCCTATAAAAACTCGCGAGATTCAAATTTTCAGATAAAAGAGCTATTTATTATGAATTATTGAAGTTCTGAAGTTCCGAAATAATTGATTTTTGGGAGTTTAAGTTAATTATTTTGAGAAAAATGTCTTTTTTGTATTTTGTGGACATCATTAACATGTGTTATGGCTGAATTCAGATGGTCAAGGTGGGCTAAGGAAAATTTGTTAAATATATTATTATTATATTCAATTTTCTGCTTTGGTGTTCTAAGCATTTTCCTATAAATAGGGTGCTTAGGTTAGAATTGAAAATCACACCAGAAACACAAGTTTCTCTCTATTTCTCTCTCTATATCGAGCGTATTCTTGTGAGTATTTGATACTTTGAGTGTTGCTATACGGTGCAAGTTTCCTTCAGCACTTTATCTAGTATTCCAGTCAGAAGTACCGTCTTTCCGAGGTAAGGGATGTTATTTCTTCTTAAATGATATTATTTTCTTCAATATCATTATGCCGAAGTATTGATCTGAATTTTTATCAAATTTGGAACTTTTCATGTCGGGGTTACTATTCATGAGTTACTATTCATGAGTTACTATTCACGAGTTACTATTCACCGAAAATTGAAATTTCCTTCTTTTCGTCCAAATATCTATTCTGGATACTAGCTTTGATTGTATCCATGTTTTGATCATTCTTGAATTTTACTTCACTATGATAAGGTATTTTTGGACATGGATAAATCGAAATACGAATCCTTAATATTTGTTATTTTGCTTCACTGGATTCGTATTCTTTAAAATATTTTTCATCATCCTCAGTCTTAAATGATGATATAACTGAATATATTTGGCCTGTAGTGCAAAGATGAATAATTTCTGATGAATATCTTTGGCCCGTAGTGCAAAGATGAACAGGTGTTGAGGTGAACATGACCAACTGATGGATATCTTTGGCCTGTAGTGCAAAGATGACTATTTGATTCAAGATATTGATTGATTGTTGTTACAGGGATAAAATGTTGATGATGGGCTTTTAAATTCATAGATAATCGTAGATTTCATTCTCTACGTAACTTCTATATGAATTATTATTTTCTGCTGCGAATATTGAATTAAAACTTGTTGTCTATTGTATTCTATTAAATTCTTCCCTGTTGTAGACTAACGATAATTTGTTGTATATTATCTTAGTCATAATATTCTTTACTGGGCTAGTTGAGCTCACCCTTTTCCTTGTTGTTCCATTTTCTTCTCAGGAGGCGAGAATGTAGCAGGTACTAGTCGGGGTATGGAATGAAGGTTCTAGGAAGTTGTTTTAGTAGTCCTCGCAATTTTTTTTTGTAAAATATTGTTCCAAAAATTGTAATGAGGACATATTTGAGTGTGGATATTGTCTAGATGATAATATTTGTATTTACACTCACAGTTTTTATGTTGTATTAATAAAGTTGTAGTTGTTTCTGTACCATGTATTTGGCGACTCGGAATGGGTTGGATGGATTGGACCTATTTTGGGGGCGTCACACACACACACACACACACACACACACACACACACACACACACACACATATATATATATATATATATATATATATATATATATATGAAAACAATAAAAGCCACGGATCGACGATCCGAACATACACACACAACACAATTCTCGACGTGGATAAGTATGTGTGGATGGAAGTGAGGAAAGGCTTAAAGAAATCTGAGATGTCTTACAGTGGGCTGCCAAAAAGACTTCAGATATATTTAAATGAATGAATACTCGGTTTCCACCAGTAAAATATAACAAAATACAAGCTCACAGGTGTTTGGAAAAAGAAAGCACTTAGTTTAAAGTGTGTACAAAGCAAAATAGACAGGGCTTCCTCGCCTTTTCCTCTTCTAAAATGGCCACCCCAAGCCCTCTATTTATAGAGGGGGAGTCGTAGGCTTGCCTGTGGCAGCCACGGGTCTGCCTGTGGCAGCTGCAGGTCCACCTGTGGCAACCCAGGGTACCCCGGGCTCTGCGGGTCTCACCGTCTCGAAGTACGTGCATGAATTCAACGTGTTATCCGCTTGAACCATCATAACTTTCAATTCGGGTATCCGATTGAGACGTGTAATACCTTTCTGCAATGTTGTTGTCGAGAGCTACACAATAACATGGGATAAGAGGTTGTATGAAGCCGGGAAGATGGGTCCATGCCTAGATCTTCATGTTTTCAAATTCTATCAAGTGTGCTGTCTTGTGTAGTAGTCACTCGGGATTTGAGCTATGGTTCTTGTGGGACACTTCTGTGTAGAATGTGGTATAAAATGATGTTGAGACGGCGTGAATGTGGGATCGAGGTGGCAAAATAAAGATTTTTCTCCTCACCATGGTTATCTCTGGCTCTGGGCTGATTTAGCAGTCGTTGCTCAGGGTTATCTCTGAGATTGGGCTGCTGTAAGTACTGAATGTTCTCAGGGTTATCTCTGAGGTGTGCCTGACCTCCCAGATTTATCTCTGGGGTTGGAAATAAGCGCCTCGGGGTTGTATCCGAGGTTTAAACTGACTTCTCCGGGGTTATCTCCAGAACTAGAACAACATCCCTCGAGGTTATCTCTGAGGTTGGAACTAAATCTCTCGGGGTTGTCTCCGGGGTTGGAACTAAATCTCCCAAGGTTGTCTCCGGGGTTGGAACTGAGTATCTCAAGGTTGTCTCCGAGATGACAAATTGAGTATCCTGGGGTTGTCTTCGGGATTGAGCTGATTTGACTTCTAGGGTTATCTCCGGAAGACTATTTTGCCCTCCTGCAAGGTTAGTAACATGAATGCAAAATTTTGAGTGTCTACATAGATGATACTGTGACAATAATTGAATCAATAATATGAGATACTATGCAACAACTACTGTGGTAATAATTGAATAAAACTAAGTGACTTCTTACGTAAGCATCAATAATCAAAAATATTGTACAATACCGTGTGCTAATGTGCAACCACATGTATTACTTTATTTTTATCATCGGGTATTTCAATAGTTTAACGGTAAAAGTCTTGCCATTATTTTTATAAAAAAGTTATTTCTGTCGTTTTCTGTATCCGGCAGTCATTCTGTTGTGGGATCCACCAATGATTATGCCGTCGTACGATTATTCCAGACAAAAAGAATATCCCCCGGCCAAATGAATATTTTATGACAACTTGTTTACTTGTAAAATTTGCACATATCACCCACAACTATAGCATTATATCAAATCACACCTTGTTATTCAAAAAAATATTTAGAGAAAATTAAATCTTTATTAATAAAAAGTTGGGGTCTTACAACCTCACCTCCTTATGAAATTTCATGCTCGAAATTAGTGTACGTACCTGGTATGTCGAAGAGGTGAGGATACCTTGTTTTCATTTCAGATTCTAACTCCCATGTAATTTTCTCAATATCATGGTTCCTCCATAAAACTTTGACTTGAGGTATAACCTTTGAGCGTAGAAATGTTCCTTCTTATCCAAGTTTTAAAGAATACGTAACATAGATATGTGAAAAACGTTATGAACACGAGACATACTTTGCAGTAAGGCAAGTCTATAGGCCACAGTTTCTACTTGGTCGAGGATTTTAAATGCACCAATGAATCAAGGGTTGAGATTTCCTCTCTTCGTCGATTCTTTCTTTCTGAATAACACCTTCTTCTTCATATTTATCAGCTCTGGGTCTGTAGCTTGAGCAACTTTAACTTTATCGATTAAAGTCAGTTTTACTCTTATATTTGACATCATCATGTGGGTCCCAAGAGTCTTTAACTCTATCTCCATCATTTGTAAGTCATACAAAATGGGTCTTTGTATTTGACAATATCGCACTCGTACCCGCATATGATCTTCTACTCAATACGTTAGCTACTACGTTCGCTTTTTCAGGATGGTAATGTCAGAACAGGTGTTGAAATGAGTTTCCTCTTGAGTTCTTGGAAGCCCTTCTCACATTCCTCGCTCCATTCAAATTTTCTATCATTACGAGTCATCTAGGTTAATAGAGTGGCGATTCTAGAAAATCCTTCCACGAATTTTCGATAATAACCAGCTAAGCCTAGAAAGCTACGTATTTTGATTACTGACTTAGGTTACTCTCAACTGTGACTCGTATCCCAACCTTGGATAGAACGTCACAATAGCACCTATCAGTTTATCGCCGCATAAATATGGCATCCCCTACAAAGAGTCTGGCTTCAGTGCATTCCATAAAGGAAGTCACCAGATAGAGGCTCGGGCACCAACTCTTGTATTTGGGTTTTTAACTCCTGAAGTTCAATAGGAGCCATTCGATATGGGTTTTTGAAAATGGGTTTTGTACCGGTTTCAAGGTCAATACAAAATTTGATTTCACGCTTTGGGGGTAGGCCATGAAGTTCTTTGGGGAATACGTCAAGAAATTTATTAACAATAGAAATATCATATAAATTTGAAGTATTTTTGTTTAAATCCGTGACATGAGCTAAGAAAACTTGACATCCGTTTTTTAATAAACGAATGGCTTTATGGCTTGATATGACAGTGATTGACTTTAGTGGTTTGGTTGCTTAATTTCGCATAACTGGTTGGTTAGGAATATGAAAGCTAACAACCTTACGAAAACAATCAATTTTTTCGTGATGAGTAATTAACCATTCGATTCCTAAAATCACATCAAATGCAAGTATTTTCAAAGAGATGAGATCAATAGGTAATGTGAGGTTGCCGATTTGAATCAAACAAGATTTATAAACGGTGAATGTAATGATGGTTTCTCCTAATGGAGTTTCAACAGAAAAGTCAAAGTCTAATTTCTCACGGGTCAAGTTCAAACGTTGAGCACAAGCAGGTGAAATAAAAGAATGGGTAGAACCAGTATCTAATAAGGTATAGACTTCGTAAGAGTTTATGATTAGCATACCTGTGATAACTTCGTTTGGGTTCCTCGCATTTTGGGAGGTCACGACAAATGTACTTCCTTGAACTACCGGCTTTGACTTGTCGGGGACAGCTTTTGGTGTCATCATTACCGTTGGAATTGTCTTCGCTATAGGGCATATTCCACCCTCAACTGTTTCGTTGTACACCTGATCCATGATCTGAATAATTAATCTTCGATCCATATCGAATTGGGGTTGACCGCTCTATAATGGGTAATTCAAAGCTCGATGTTGGGTTCTCCCAATTGCTGTCCAAAAAGAAAAATATGTGACACCCCCAAAATAGGTATACACAACCCATTCCGAGTAATCAAATACATAGTACATAATTTAAATACAAACTTCATTTATATAATACGACCAAATGTAGCTGTGAGTTTTTACACGAATATTGTCTCATAGACAATATCCAAACTCAAATAGAGTCCTCATTACAATTATTATCACACTATTTTATAGAATAGTGAGGAATACTACAGCCACCATCTCGGACTGTCACTCCATTCCCCGACTAGTCCCGATTATGTTCTCATTTCCTGAAGAGAACAATGAAAATAAAGGGTGAGCTCAACTAGCCCAGTTAAGAACATTATGACTAAGATAATGCAGAATAAATTATCGTTAGCCTTCAATAGTATAAAACTGATACAATACAATAAACAACAAGTTTAACTACAGCGGAACAAGCAATCCATTAGAAGAGTCAAGTAGAGCATGATATCAACTATCTTCTGTAATTTAAAAGTTCATCATCAATATTTTATCGCTGTAACACAACTCAACAAATAATCCACATCATCGAATTATCCATGCACTACGGGCCAATGATATGCGTTAGTATCACATCCACGAATTATCCATGCACTACGGACCATGGATATTCGTTATTATCACCAGTGGTTATGATCATGCCAACAACTGGCTGTCAATGCACTACGGGCCAATGAGGACTTTTACCACATCATTTGTAACATTACATGTCATGATTATACCGATACAAAATTCCTGGTCATAATCATACCAATCAATAGTTCATCTATGCACTATAGGCCAAAGATGACTTTCATCGCAATATAAGTATGAGGACGACGACAATGATATAAGAATTCAATTAAGTGAAAGCAAGGATAAATTTTAAATATTTATAATTAAATTTATCCAGAGTTCAAGAATGTCCAAATTGTTAACATGATAACTACTTTGTGGAGTTAAATTCAAGAATAATATTGTATCAAAAATAATTTGGACAGAAAAGAAATCAATTTTGTTATGAATAGTACCCCAGGTGAATAGTACCTAAGTGAATAGTACCCAATGAATAGTATCCCTGAATAGTACTCCGGCATGAAAGGGTTAAAACTTAACAAGAATGTTCAGAAAAATATTCTCGTGAAAAGATACTCGATGAACCACAAATTTCAAGGATATTCTACTAATTTCAAAGAGTATAGAAGCAATACTTAACAAAATGAGTGTAGAATTTGGAATTTGAAACGAAATAAAATTACTTACATACTATAGAGTATGAAAGAAAATATTATTTCTTACGAATATTGAACAAAAATAATATCTCTTGCCCTAAAAAGAGAGTATTTCTGACTGGTATAGCGGGGATATTGTTGAAGAAAACTTATACTATTTTCTACAATCAAAGCTTCCTTAAACTCAAAAGAAATACGCTCAATATTATAGAAGAAGAATTCTCTAATTCTGGTGTGATTTTCATTTCTAAACTAAGCATTCTATTTATAGGAGAATGGCAGGATACTATTTTAAAAAAATAATCATAGGTGAACAGTCGCCCGATTCACGGGCGCACCGACGAAGAAAAATTGATTTTACTATTCATTATTATGCAATAAAATATTCTAATAAAATAAAAACTTTAAATAAAATATAATATATTCTATTTATAATTTAATAAAACAAAACTTATAATATATATATATATATATATATATATATATATATGAGATAACTTTCTACTGGTGATTTTGAAAAATGAATAAGTGGGGGTCCATGTAATAAGTAAAATTTATACCAAATACTTCGTAAAAAGTTTCTCTATTTATCTCAATTTACTTGGCTTTACTAAACACATTTTTAATAACATGTATTCATCATTAATATTATAACTCACAATATTAACAACCAGATCATTTTCAGGAAAGAGGGGACTTTTCGATAAGGACTTTTCCTTATTGGCACGCAATTCGGTGACTAACCCCCGTTTCTCAACAGAATTTTCTAGACATTGTCAATAATGCAATTAATAATATGAATAACTTTTTCGTCTCAATTATTGATTTAATAATATAAAATATTATCAAGATGATACTGTGACAATAATTGAATCAATAATATGAGATAATATGCAACAATTACTATGGCAGTAATTGAATAAAACTGAGTGACTTCTCACGTAAGCTTCAATAATCAAAGATACTGTACAATACCGTGTACTACTATGCAATCACGCGTATTACTGTACTTTTATCACCGGGTATTTCAGCTGTTAATGGTAAAACTTATGCTGTTATTTTTATAAAAAATTATTCCTGTCGATTTCTTACTCCGACAGTAATTCCGTTGTGAGGTCCACCAATGATTGTGTCGTCGTATGAATATTCCCTGATAAAACGAATATTCCTCAACCAAACGAATTTTTTATGACAACTTGTTTACTTTGTAAAATTTATAAATATTACCCACAACTATAACATTATAACACATCCACACCTTATTATTCAAAAAGATATTTAGAGAAAATTAAATCTTATTCATAAAAGTTGGGGTCTTACAAAATACATATCATCTATTTCAGCCTTCTTAGATCGGACTTCTCTTTCTACAATATCAACACGTCGTGCAGCTTTTACCCATGCATCCTCCATTCTTACTCGTTCAGTTGTTTCTTCTTTCAGATGATCTTTGACATTTTCATTCTCAGATTTCAGCTGTATTATCTTATACTCTGCCAGAGAGAGCTTTTGTTCAAGAATCACATATCGGGTAGCAAAATCTTGAATTGTTGCATCCCTTTGTTCCATGACCACCTGCTGTTCTTCACCCTACTCTTCTAACTCACGAATACGATCTTGCAGTTCTATATTTCGATCATAAAATTCTCCTAATAAATCCTCTTTAGGTTCCTCTTCTTCCTCACTCTCAGCTGCTACCTCTGCGACTAGCTCGGGTGTAACTATTCATTCTTCACTCATCGCATGGATATCTCTAATTTCTTCTTCGCCTGACATCCTACAATCAAGTTTAATAACTTAATTATTACTCCCCAATAAAAATCTTTGTTATAACAAAACATTATACTCCAATATTTATTCTTTAAATGAATCTCCTCGATTCATCACTTAAAACTCTATATGAGTTCATCTCTTGATTTTTATATGTCATTTTCAAATACTGCCATAAAATAAGGGTTAATTGACATACCACATATTATCCCTATATTTTGACCGACCAATTAAATAACAAATAAGCTTAGGTATGACACACTAGTGAAGGATTTACTCGTCTCTCCCCTCCTAGTTCTAGCCTTAGATCTCTGCCAGGGATCATATCCCAAAGCTTTGATACTAACTATGACGCCCCCAAAATAGGTCCACACAACCCATTATGAGTCGCCAAATACATGGTACAGAAATCAAATACAAATTCATTTATACAACTATTAATTATCGTGTAGAATACGACAAAACATATAATGTGAGTTTTAATACAAATATTGTCTCGCACACAATATCCAAACTCAAATAAAGTCCTCATTACAATTATTATCACACTATTTTATAAAATAGTGAAGACTACTATAGCAACCATCTTGGACCATCATTCCATTCCTAGACTAGTCTCAACTATATTCTCATTTCTTGAAGAGAACAATGAAAGAAAAAGGGTGAGCTTAACTAGCCCATTAAAGAATATTATGACTAAGATAATGCAAAATAAATTATCATTACTCATCAACAGTTTAAAAACTGATAGAATACAATAGACAACAAGTTTAGATTAACAACTGCAGTGAAACAAGCAATCCATTAGAAGAGTCAAGTAAAGCATGATGTCTACTATCTTCTATAATTTAAAAGTTCATCATCAATATTTTATCTCTGTAACACAACTTAATAAATTATTCACATCAGCGAATTATCCATGCACTAAGGGCCAAGGATATTCGTTAGTATCACATCCACGACTTATCCATGCACTACGGGCCAAGGATATTCGTTAGTATCACATCCACGAATTATCCATGCACTACGGACCATGGATATTCGTTATTATCACCAGTGGTTATGATCATGCCAACAACTGTCTGTCAATGCACTACGGGCCAATGAGGACTTTTATCACATCATTTGTAACATTACATGTCATGATTATACCGATACAAAATTCCTGGTCATAATCATACCAATCAATAGTTCATCTATGCACTATAGGCCAAAAATGACTTTCATCGCAATATAAGTACGAGAACGACGACAATGATATAAGAATTCAATTAAGTGAAAGCAAGGATAAATTTTAAATATTTATAACTAAATTTATCCAGAGTTCAAGAATGTCCAAATTGTTAACATGATAACTACTTTGTGGAGTTAAATTCAAGAATAATATTGTATCAAAAATAATTTGGACAGAAAAGAAATCAATTTTGTTATGAATAGTACCCCAGGTGAATAGTACATAAGTGAATATTACCCAATGAATAGTATCCCTGAATAGTACTCCGGCATGAAAGGGTTAAAACTTAACAAGAATGTTTAGAAAAATATTCTCGTGAAAAGATACTCGATGAACCGCAAATTTCAAGGATATTCTACTAATTTCAAAGAGTATAGAAACAATACTTAACAAAATGAGTGTAGAATTTGGAATTTGAAACGAAATAATATTACTTACATACTATAGAGTATGAAAGAAAATATTATTTCTTACGAATACTGAACAAAAATAATATCACTTGACCTAAAAAGAGAGTATTTCTGACTAGTATAGCGGGGATATTCTTGAAGAAAACTTATACTATTTTCTACAATCAAAGCTTCCTTAAACTCAAAAGAAATACGCTCAATATTATAGAAGAAGAATTCTCTGATTCTGGTGTGATTTTCATTTCTAAACTAAGCATTCTATTTATAGGAGAATGGCAGGATACTATTTTAAAAAAATAATCATAGGTGAACAGTCGCCCGATTCACGGGCGCACCGACGAAGAAAAATTAATTTTACTATTCATTATTATGCAATAAAATATTCTAATAAAATAAAAACTTTAAATAAAATATAATATATTCTATTTATAATTTAATAAAACAAAACTTATAATTATATATATATATATATATATATATATATATATATATATATATATATATATATATGAGATAACTTTCTACTGGTGATTTTGAAAAATGAATAAGTGGAGGTCCATGTAATAAGTAAAATTTATACCAAATACTTCGTAAAAAGTTTCTCTATTTATCTCAATTTACTTGGCTTTACTAAACACATTTTTAATAACATGTATTTAACATTAATATTATAACTCACAATATTAACAACCAGATCATTTTCAGGAAAGAGGCGACTTTTCGATAAGGACTTTTTCTTATTAGCACGCAATTCGGTGACTAAACCCCGTTTCTCAACAGAATTTTCTAGACATTGTCAATAATGCAATTAATAATATGAATAACTTTTATGTCTCAATTATTGATTTAATAATATAAAATATTATCAAGATGATACTGTGACAATAATTGAATCAATAATATGAGATACTATGCAACAATTACTGTGGCAGTAATTGAATAAAACTGAGTGACTTCTCACGTAAGCATCAATAATCAAAGATACTATACAATACCGTGTGCTACTATGCAATCACGCGTATTACTGTACTTTTATCACCGGGTATTTCAGCTGTTAATGGTAAAACTTATGCTGTTATTTTTATAAAAAATTATTCCTGTCGATTTCTTACTCCGACAGTAATTCCGTTGTGAGGTCCACCAATGATTGTGTCGTCGTATGAATATTTCCTGATAAAACGAATATTCCTCAACCAAACGAATATTTTATGACAACTTGTTTACTTTGTAAAATTTATAAATATTACCCACAACTATAATATTATAACACATCCACACCTTATTATTCAAAAAGATATTTAGAGAAAATTAAATCTTATTCATAAAAGTTGGGGTCTTACAAAATACATATCATCTATTTCAACCTTCTTAGATCGAACTTCTCTTTCTACAATATCAACACGTCGTGCAGCTTTTACCCATGCATCCTCCATTCTTACTCGTTCAGTTGTTTCTTCTTTCAGATGATCTTTGACATTTTCATTCTCAGATTTCAGCTGTATTATCTTATACTCTGCCAGAGAGAGCTTCTGTTCAAGAATCACATATCGGGTAGCAAAATCTTGAATTGTTGCATCCCTTTGTTCCATGACCACCTGCTGTTCTTCACCCTACTCTTCTAACTCACGATTACGATCTTGTAGTTCTATATTTCGATCATAAAATTCTCCTAATAAATTCTCTTTAGGTTCCTCTTCTGCCTCACTCTCAGCTGCTACCTCTGCGACTAGCTCGGGTGTAACTATTCATTCTTCACTCATAACATGGATATCTCTAATTTCTTCTTCGCCTGACATCCTACAATCAAGTTTAATAACTTAATTATTACTCCCCAATAAAAATCTTTGTTATAACAAAACATTATACTCCAATATTTATTCTTTAAATGAATCTCCTCGATTCATCACTTAAAACTATATATGAGTTCATCTCTTGATTTTTATATGTCATTTTCAAATACTGCCATAAAATAAGGGTTAATTGACATACCACATATTATCCCTATATTTTGACCGACCAATTAAATAACAAATAAGTTTAGGTATGACACACTAGTGAAGGATTTACTCGTCTCTCCCCTCCTAGTTCTAGCCTTAGATCTCTGCCAAGGATCATATCCCAAAGCTTTGATACTAACTATGACGCCCCCAAAATAGGTCCACACAACCCATTATGAGTCGCCAAATACATGGTACAGAAATCAAATACAACTTCATTTATACAACTATTAATTATCGTGTAGAATACGACAAAACATATAATGTGAGTTTTAATACAAATATTGTCTCGCAGACAATATCCAAACTCAAATAAAGTCCTCATTATAATTATTATCACACTATTTTATAGAATAGTGAAGACTACTATAGCAACCATCTTGGACCATCATTCCATTCCTAGACTAGTCTCAACTATATTCTCATTTCTTGAAGAGAACAATGAAAGAAAAAGAGTGAGCTCAACTAGCCCATTAAAGAATATTATGACTAAGATAATGCAAAATAAATTATCAATACTCATCAACAGTTTAAAAACTGATAGAATACAATAGACAACAAGTTTAGATTAACAACTGCAGTGGAACAAGCAGTCCATTAGAAGAGTCAAGTAAAGCATGATGTCTACTATCTTCTATGATATAAAAGTTCATCATCAATATTTTATCTCTGTAACACAACTTAATAAATATTTCACATCAGCGAATTATCCATGCACTAAGGGCCGAGGATATTCGTTAGTATCACATCCACGAATTATCCATGCACTACGGGCCAAGGATATTCGTTAGTATCACATCCACGAATTATCCATGCACTACGGACCATGGATATTCGTTATTATCACCAGTGGTTATGATCATGCCAACAACTGTTTGTCAATGCACTACGGGCCAATGAGGACTTTTACCATATCATTTGTAACATTACATGTCATGATTATACCGATACAAAATTCCTGGTCATAATCATACCAATCAATAGTTCATCTATGCACTATAGGCCAAAAATGACTTTCATCGCAATATAAGTATGAGGACGACGACAATGATATAAGAATTCAATTAAGTGAAAGCAAGGATAAATTTTAAATATTTATAATTAAATTTATCCAGAGTTCAAGAATGTCCAAATTGTTAACATGGTAACTACTTTGTGGAGTTAAATTCAAGAATAATATTGTATCAAAAATAATTTGGACAGAAAAGAAATCAATTTTGTTATGAATAGTACCCCAGTTGAATAGTACCTAAGTGAATAGTACCCAATGAATAGTATCCCTGAATAGTACTCCGGCATGAAAGGGTTAAAACTTAACAAGAATGTTCAGAAAAATATTCTCGTAATAAGATACTCGATGAACCGCAAATTTCAAGGATATTCTACTAATTTCAAAGAGTATAGAAGCAATACTTAACAAAATGAGTGTAGAATTCGGAATTTGAAACGAAATAATATTACTTACATACTATAGAGTATGAAAGAAAATATTATTTCTTACGAATATTGAACAAAATTAATATCTCTTGCCCTAAAAAGAGAGTATTTCTGACTGGTATAACGGAGATATTCTTGAAGAAAACTTATACTATTTTCTACAATCAAAGCTTCCTTAAACTCAAAAGAAATACGCTCAATATTATAGAAGAAGAATTCTCTGATTCTGGTGTGATTTTCATTTCTAAACTAAGCATTCTATTTATAGGAGAATGGCAGGATACTATTTTAAAAAAATAATCACAGGTGAACAGTCGCCCGATTCACGGGCGCACCGACGAAGAAAAATTGATTTTACTATTCATTATTATGCAATAAAATATTCTAATAAAATAAAAACTTTAAATAAAATATAATATATTCTATTTATAATTTAATAAAACAAAACTTATAATATATATATATATATATATATATATATATATATATATATATATGAGATAACTTTCTACTGGTGATTTTAAAAAATGAATAAGTGGGGGTCCATTAATAAGTAAAATTTATACCAAATACTTCGTAAAAAGTTTCTCTATTTATCTCAATTCACTTGGCTTTACTAAACACATTTTTAATAACATGTATTCATCATTATTATTATAACTCACAATATTAACAACCAGATCATTTTCAGGAAAGAGGAGACTTTTCGATAAGGACTTTTCCTTATTGGCACGCAATTCGGTGACTAAATCCCGTTTCTCAACAGAATTTTCTAGACATTGTCAATAATGCAATTAATAATATGAATAATTTTTTCGTCTCAATTATTGATTTAATAATATAAAATATTATCAAGATGATACTGTGACAATAATTGATTCAATAATATGAGATACTATGCAACAATTACTATGGCAGTAATTGAATAAAACTGAGTGACTTCTCACGTAAGCATCAATAATCAAAGATACTGTACAATACCGTGTGCTACTATGCAATCACGCGTATTACAGTACTTTTATCACCGGGTATTTCAGCTGTTAATGGTAAAACTTATGCTGTTATTTTTATAAAAAATTATTCCTGTCGATTTCTTACTCCGACAGTAATTCCGTTGTGAGGTCCACCAATGATTTTGTCGTCGTATGAATATTCCCTGATAAAACGAATATTCCTCAACCAAACGAATATTTTATGACAACTTGTTTACTTTGTAAAATTTATAAATATTACCCACAACTATAACATTATAACACATCCACACCTTATTATTCAAAAAGATATTTAGAGAAAATTAAATCTTATTCATAAAAGTTGGGGTCTTACAAAATACATATCATCTATTTCAGCCTTCTTAGATCGGACTTCTCTTTCTACAATATCAACACGTCGTGCAGCTTTTACCCATGCATCCTCCATTCTTACTCGTTCAGTTGTTTCTTCTTTCAGATGATCTTTGACATTTTCATTCTCAGATTTCAGCTGTATTATCTTATACTCTGCCATAGAGAGCTTCTGTTCAAGAATCACATATCGGGTAGCAAAATCTTGAATTGTTGCATCCCTTTGTTCCTTGACCACCTGCTGTTCTTCACCCTACTCTTCTAACTCACGAATACGATCTTGTAGTTCTATATTTCGATCATAAAATTCTCCTAATAAATTCTCTTTAGGTTCCTCTTCTGCCTCACCCTCAGCTGCTACCTCTGCGACTAGCTCGGGTGTAACTATTCATTCTTCACTCATCGCATGGATATCTCTAATTTCTTCTTCGCCTGACATCCTACAATCAAGTTTAATAACTTAATTATTACTCCCCAATAAAAATCTTTGTTATAACAAAACATTATACTCCAATATTTATTCTTTAAATGAATCTCCTCGATTCATCACTTAAAACTCTATATGAGTTCATCTCTTGATTTTTATATGTCATTTTCAAATACTGCCATAAAATAAGGGTTAATTGACATACCACATATTATCCCTATATTTTGACCGACCAATTAAATAACAAATAAGTTTAGGTATGACACACTAGTGAAGGATTTACTCGTCTCTCCCCTCCTAGTTCTAGCCTTAGATCTCTGCAAAGGATCATATCCCAAAGCTTTGATACTAACTATGACGCCTCCAAAATAGGTCCACACAACCCATTATGAGTCGCCAAATACATGGTACAGAAATCAAATACAACTTCATTTATACAACTATTAATTATCGTGTAGAATACGACAAAACATATAATGTGAGTTTTAATACAAATATTGTCTCGCAGACAATATCCAAACTCAAATAAAGTCCTCATTATAATTATTATCACACTATTTTATAGAATAGTGAAGACTACTATAGCAACCATCTTGGACCATCATTCCATTCCTAGACTAGTCTCAACTATATTCTCATTTCTTGAAGAGAACAATGAAAGAAAAAGAGTGAGCTCAACTAGCCCATTAAAGAATATTATGACTAAGATAATGCAAAATAAATTATCATTACTCATCAACAGTTTAAAAACTGATAGAATACAATAGACAACAAGTTTAGATTAACAACTGCAGTGGAACAAGCAATCCATTAGAAGAGTCAAGTAAAGCATGATGTCTACTATCTTCTATGATTTAAAAGTTCATCATCAATATTTTATCTCTGTAACACAACTTAATAAATATTTCACATCAGCGAATTATCCATGCACTAAGGGCCAAGGATATTCGTTAGTATCACATCCACGAATTATCCATGCACTACGGGCCAAGGATATTCGTTAGTATCACATCCACGAATTATCCATGCACTACGGACCATGGATATTCGTTATTATCACCAGTGGTTATGATCATGCCAACAACTGTCTGTCAATGGACTACGGGCCAATGAGGACTTTTACCATATCATTTGTAACATTACATGTCATGATTATACCGATACAAAATTTCTGGTCATAATCATACCAATCAATAGTTCATCTATGCACTATAGGCCAAAAATGACTTTCATCGCAATATAAGTATGAGGACGACGACAATGATATAAGAATTCAATTAAGTGAAAGCAAGGATAAATTTTAAAATTTATAATTAAATTTATCCAGAGTTCAAGAATGTCCAAATTGTTAACATGATAACTACTTTGTGGAGTTAAATTCAAGAATAATATTATATCAAAAATAATTTGGACAGAAAAGAAATCAATTTTGTTATGAATAGTACCCCAGGTGAATAGTACCTAAGTGAATAGTACCCAATGAATAGTATCCCTGAATAGTACTCCGGCATGAAAGGGTTAAAACTTAACAAGAATGTTCAGAAAAATATTCTCGTGAAAAGATACTCGATGAACCGCAAATTTCAAGGATATTCTACTAATTTCAAAGAGTATAGAAGCAATACTTAACAAAATGAGTGTAGAATTCGGAATTTGAAACGAAATAATATTACTTACATACTATAGAGTATGAAAGAAAATATTATTTCTTACGAATATTGAACAAAAATAATATCTCTTGCCCTAAAAAGAAAGTATTTCTGACTGGTATAGCGGAGATATTCTTGAAGAAAACTTATACTATTTTCTACAATCAAAGCTTCCTTAAACTCAAAAGAAATACGCTCAATATTATAGAAGAAGAATTCTCTGATTCTGGTGTGATTTTCATTTCTAAACTAAGCATTCTATTTATAGGAGAATGGCAGGATACTATTTTAAAAAAATAATCACAGGTGAACAGTCGCCTGATTCACGGGTGCACCGACGAAGAAAAATTGATTTTACTATTCATTATTATGCAATAAAATATTCTAATAAAATAAAAACTTTAAATAAAATATAATATATTCTATTTATAATTTAATAAAACAAAACTTATAATATATATATATATATATATATATATATATATATATATATATATATATATATATATATATATATGAGATAACTTTCTACTGGTGATTTTGAAAAATGAATAAGTGGGGGTCCATTAATAAGTAAAATTTATACCAAATACTTCGTAAAAAGTTTCTCTATTTATCTCAATTCACTCGGCTTTACTAAACACATTTTTAATAACATGTATTCATCATTAATATTATAACTCACAATATTAACAACCAGATCATTTTCAGGAAAGAGGGGACTTTTAGATAAGAACTTTTCCTTATTGGCACGCAATTCGGTGACTAAACCCCGTTTCTCAACAGAATTTTCTAGACATTGTCAATAATGCAATTAATAATATGAATAACTTTTTCGTCTCAATTATTGATTTAATAATATAAAATATTGTCAAGATGATACTGTGACAATAATTGAATCAATAATATGAGATACTATGCAACAATTACTATGGCAGTAATTGAATAAAACTGAGTGACTTCTCACGTAAGCATCAATAATCAAAGATACTGTACAATACCGTGTGCTACTATGCAATCACGCGTATTACTGTACTTTTATCACCGTGTATTTCAGCTCTTATACTCTGCCAGAGAGAGCTTCTGTTCAAGAATCACATATCAGGTAGCAAAATCTTGAATTGTTGCATCCCTTTGTTCCATGACCACCTGCTGTTCTTCACCCTACTCTTCTAACTCACGAATACGATCTTGCAGTTCTATATTTCGATCATAAAATTCTCCTAATAAATCCTCTTTAGGTTCCTCTTCTTCCACACTCTCAGCTGCTACCTCTGCGACTAGCTTGGGTGTAACTATTCATTCTTCACTCATCGCATGGATATCTCTAATTTCTTCTTCACCTGACATCCTACAATCAAGTTTAATAACTTAATTATTACTCCCCAATAAAAATCTTTGTTATAACAAAACATTATACTCCAATATTTATTCTTTAAATGAATCTCCTCGATTCATCACTTAAAACTCTATATGAGTTCATCTCTTGATTTTTATATGTCATTTTTAAATACTGCCATAAAATAAAGGTTAATTGACATACCACATATTATCCCTATATTTTGACCGACCAATTAAATAACAAATAAGCTTAGGTATGACACACTAGTGAAGGATTTACTCGTCTCTCCCCTCCTAGTTCTAGCCTTAGATCTCTGCCAGGGATCATATCCCAAAGCTTTGATACTAACTATGACGCCCCCAAAATAGGTCTACACAACCCATTATGAGTTGCCAAATACACGGTACAGAAATCAAATACAACTTCATTTATACAACTATTAATTATCGTGTAGAAGACGATAAAACATATAATGTGAGTTTTAATACAAATATTGTCTCGCAGACAATATCCAAACTCAAATAAAGTCCTCATTACAATTATTATCACACTATTTTATAGAATACTGAAGACTACTATAGCAACCATCTTGGACCATCATTCCATTCCTAGACTAGTCCCAACTATATTCTCATTTCTTGAAGAGAACAATGAAAGAAAAAGGGTGAGCTCAACTAGCCCATTAAAGAATATTATGACTAAGATAATGCAAAAAAAATTATCATTACTCATCAACAGTTTAAAAACTGATAGAATACAATAGACAACAAGTTTAGATTAACAACTGTAGTGGAACAAGCAATCCATTAGAAGAGTCAAGTAAAGCATGATCTCTACTATCTTCTATGATTTAAAAGTTCATCATCAATATTTTATCTCTGTAACACAACTTAATAAATATTTCACATCAGCGAATTATCCATGCACTAAGGGCCAAGGATATTCGTTAGTATCACATCCACGAATTATCCATGCACTACGGGCCAAGGATATTCGTTAGTATCACATCCATAAATTATCCATGCACTACGGGCCAAGGATATTTGTTAGTATTATCAGTGGTCATGATCATGCCAAACAGCTGTCCATCTATGCGCTACGGACTAAATAGGACTTTCACCGCATCATTTGTCTGTAATATTACAGGCCATGATTATACCAATACACAATTCCTGGTCATAATCATACCAATCAGCAATCCATCTATGTACTACGGGCCAAAAATAACTTTTATCACAATATAAGCGTGAGGATGATGACAATGATATAAGAAATCAATCAAGTGAGATCAAAGATTAATATTAAAGATTTATAATTAAATTTATTCAGAGTTTAAGAATGTCCAAATTGTCAACATGATAATTAATTGTGGAGTAAAATTCAAGAATGATATTCATGCATCAAAAATAATTTGGACAGAAAAGAAACTAATTTTATCGTGAATAGTATCACGTGAATAGCACCCCAGGCGAATAGTATCTCATGAATAGTACCTGCTTGAATAGTACCTTGGCATGAAAAAATTAAAATTTAATAAGAAAGTTTAGAAAAATATTTCTGTAAAACGATACTAGATGAAGTGCAAAATTCAAGAAAATTCTAAAAATTCAAGGAGTATAGAAGCAATACTTATCAAAATACATGTAGATTTAAGAATATGAAACGAAATAATATTACTTACATACTATATTGTTTGGAAAAAAAATAATATTTTTACGAATATTGAACAAAAATAATATCCCTTACGAATATTGAAAGAAAATATAATCCCTTACGAATATTCAACGAAAATAATATTCATTACGAATATTAAATGAAAATAATATTCCTTACGAATACGAAAAATAATATCTCTTACGAATGTGAAATAAATAATACCCCTTACCTTTGTTGGAGAATAAATCTGACTGGTATAGCGGAGATACTCTTAAAGAAAACTTGCACTATTTGTTACACTCAAAGTATCCTTATACTAGAAAGAAATAAGCACAATATCATAGAAGAAGAATTCTCTGATTCTGGTGTGATTTTTATTTCTTAACTAAGTATTCTATTTATAGGAGAATGGCAGAGCACTATTTAAATTTTTTCACGGGTGAACAAAAAGAAAATTTTCACGGGCGTTCGGCGTGATTTTTTTGATTTTTACTATTCATCACTGTGCAATAAAATATTTTAATAAAACAAAAACTTTATATAAAATATAATATATTCTATTTATAATCTAGTAAAACGAATAACTTTATATATAATATAAAAAGTATTTTGTTTTATATAAAAAGTTTTCTATTTTATTATTATTATAATAATAATAAAATAAAACTGAGATAACTTTCTACCAGCTATTTTAAAAAATGAGTAAGTGGGGGTCCATGTAATAAGCAAAACTTACAACGAATACTTCATGAAAAATCCCTCTACTTATATCAAAAATTGAATAAATAGTGACCACAAATCACTTATCTTTAATAAACACATTTTTAATCTTTCAACAATTATTCATCATTAATATTATAACTCACAATATTAACAACTAGATCATTCCTAAGAAAGATGGGGCTTTCCGATAAGGACTTTTCCTTATTAGCGCGCAATTAAATAACCTAAACCCTTTCCTCGACAAAACTTTCTAGACACTATCAATAATGTAAATAATAATATGAATAACTGTGTCTTCTCAATTATTGATTTAATAATATAAAATATTGTGCAGATAATACTGTGATAATAATTGAATCAATAATATGAGATACTATGGAGTAACTACTGTGATAATAATTGAATAAAACTGAGTAACTTCTTACGTAAGCATCAATAATAAAAAAATACTATATAATACCATGTGCTATTGTGCAACTACGCGTATTACTGTAGTTTTATCACCGGGTATTTCAAAAGTTTAACGGTAAAAGTCTTGCTGCTATTTTTATAAAAAGTTTATTTCTGTCGCTTTCTATATCCGACAATCATTCTGTTGTGGGGTCCACTAATGATTGTGCCATCGTACGATTATTCCCGATAAAAAGAATATTTTCCAAACAAACGAATATTTTATGACAACTTACTTACTTATAAAATTTGCACATATCACCCACAACTGTAGCATTATATCAAATCACACCTTATTATTCAAAATAATATTTAGAAAAAATTAAATCTTTATTCATAAAAAGTTGGGGTCTTACATAACATATTTTCGAAGGAATCATCCATCGAAAATACTTGTCGACGTCGGGATTTTTATTTGTCCCTTTTCGTTACCTATTTTTTTGTGTTCTCATTTTATGTGAGATTTGTTTGAAAAAATAAGTGAAAAAGGTCCGACATGTATAATGTCGACGATTGGACAGTAAGAGTCGCCAGTTGGTTTTTTAACTGGTTGTACCAACAAAACTTAGAAAAGGTTTGCACATTAACTGTAAGATCCCGAATTTTATGAAATAAAAGTATTCAATTTTTCTTATAATTACTATTCAGTAAATGGTTAAATTGATAAATGTTAAAGTTAAGGGTGATATATGAATTTTTTTTTCAAAATACACAAGTGGTTATAAAATATTCATTGTTGTCGGGGGAATATTCGTTTGGTCGTAGAATATTCTTTCTGTCGGGGAATATTCGTAAGACGGCGCAGCCTTGTGTGGGTCCCATAACGAAAAGCGATTGGATGAAGAAAACGACAAGTATAAGTTGTTTATAATTAACGGCATAATTGTTACCGTTAATACTGTTGGAATACCTGCTGGTTAAAATACAGTAGCACACGGTATTGTACCAATTATTGATTCTTACGAAGGAAGGCACTACTCAATAATTGTTACAGTAGTTACTGTTCAATATTTTATTTTATTGATTCAATAATTACTGCATTGATATTTTATATTATTGTTGTTTCAATAATTGTCACTTCACAGTATTTTCCATTATCAGATCAATAATTCATATTATTTGAATAATATTATTAGATAACATTATTGGCAATGTCTAGAAAGTTCTGTCTAAGGAGAGGTTTGGTCATCTAATTGCGCGCCAGTAAGGAGAAATTCTTATTGGAAAGCCCCCTCTTTCCAGGGAACGACCTGGTTGTCATAAATGTGATTCTGTAATATTATCTGTAAATAATTAATTATTGATTCATATGATAAGGAAATATTTATTTTATGTGGATATAAATGAGGGATATATTTTTGTGGTTAAAAATGAAGGAGTTAATGTTGAGGTGTTTTATCTGTATTTTTGTCGGAACGGATGTATTGAAAATCAAATTAGGGTTTTTGAGATATTTTGCGAGGGTTATAATTTTTAATCCGACCGTTGGATCGTGGTAATATTTGGATATGTTATACATATATAAGTTAAGTATATGTCCACAAATTTTGAACCGTTAAAAATGAACGTATGATTTGTTATGAATTTTACGAGATGACTGGTTTAGAAATTGTTAAATTTTCGGAGTTTTTCATTTTGGTTGAAAATTCTAGAATTGATGGGCCTTACTCTTGGTTGGTGAAGAAATGTGCTGAGATTTTTATTCTAATGTGGTGGGTGGGAATAGTAGCAGGTAAATCAATCAGGTTGCAGGTTAAGTCTGCTTCGGCGTGCTAACATTTTCTTATAAATAGAGGGCTAAGTTAGAATTGAAAATCACACCAGAAACATAAGCTTTCTCTCTTTCTCTCTCTATATTATGAAGCATATTTATTGAGTATTTAGATACTTTGAGAGTTGCTATTCAGTGCAAGTTTCCTTCGGCTTTGCATTCCAGTCAGAAATACTGCACTTTTGAGGTAAGGGATAGTAGGGGATTTTAAGGGTTATTATGTTTTTCAGTTCGTAATTCTTCTGACCTTAAAAAAATTTTGGAAAAATTTAAAATGATATTTTGATGAGTTTTTATTGATTGTGTCCAAAAATGGTGATTTTTGGATGTATAGATTAAGAGTTATGAATTTTACGGGAAAATACTATTTTAAAAGTAACCGCTTATAACTCTTTGTGGTTAACTCCAAAATTGATAAAATTTTTATTGGAAGTATATCTATATAATATCAGTATACTCTGTGAATTTTGGAATTTTTGGATAAAAGTACAATTTATGATAAATGTCTAAATATTCGGCGGTTTTGGCCATATGAAAAATAGTAAATGAATTTTAAAAATTTTGAGAAAAATATATGTTCAATATGGGACTATATTCTGCTAAATCCCAGAATAGAAATATTTTTGGGACTGATTTGGTATTTTTCATGAAAATGGTCTAGTTATGAGTAAATGAATTAAATATGTTATGTGAAGTAAGAAAATTAGAAAATAAGATTTTATGGCTTGAGAATCCTATATGAGGTATATGCAGATTTTTTATAAGGGTTTTTGGTTATTGGTGATGAAATCTTATGTATTTGGCATTTTAGGATGATTAAATGCATTATTTAGTAAAGTGTAAACAATTAAAATAAATTGTTTATAAGCTTAAGAAATATTATTCTTTCAATATCATTATACCGAAATATTGGTATGTATATTATTGTAGAATTTCTACCTTTTTCATGTCAGAGTTACTATTCACGAGTTACTATTCATGAGTTACTATTCATGAGTTACTATTCACGAATTACTATTCATGACAAAATTAGTTTCTTTTTCTAACCAAATTATAGTTGATTTATGAATATTACTCTTGAAATTAAATCAATATTTTGATCATATTATTTTTATTATTATATATAACATTTTTATAACCCTGATGTTGAAATTCTCTTTCACTTGAGTGTAAAGATGGGTAGATTATTGGTATGATCATGACTATGGGTTCTCTTTGGCCAGTAGTGCAAAGATGAATTGTTAACTGGTATGATCGTGACCATTGAATTTATAATTGAATATCTTTAGCTTAAGTGTAAAGATGAATTGATTAACATGGTTATAATTATTGTTTATATAAATTCTGAAATGATTATATATTTCTTTGAGATATTAATATATTTGGCCTGCAGTGCAAATATGAACTGTTGAGGAATATCTTTGGCCTGTAGTGCAAAGATGAATTATTGATGAATATCTTTGGCCTGTAGTGCAAAGATGATCTATGGTTGAATATCTTTGGCCTGTAGTGCAAAGATGACCTGTTGATGAATATCTTTGGCCTGTAGTACAAATATGGTCTGTTGATGAATATCTTTGGTCGTAGTGCAAAGATGGATTATTAATATGATAATGAACAGAAAATGTGATTTGGTGTAACCATGATCTTTGATGTTTTGGGTAAAGATAGGTGATAAAAATTATCTTCGTCCTGGATGAGAAGAGGAATGTAGAACTACAACTATGATTATGAGTTATTCATATGATTGTGGACCAGAATTGTTGATTGATGTTACAGGGATAAAACATTGTTGGTGAATTTTTAACATGGAGAAGATAATAGACTTTATAGTCTATTTGACTCTTCTAATGGATTGCTCGTTCCGCTGCAACTATGGTTGAAAATTTTTATCATCTACCATATGTTCTAAATCTCTGATTTAATTCTGTTGAAGGCTATTGATAACTTATTTAACTTTAGTCATGATATTCTTTACTGGGCTAGTTGTGCTCACCCTTCTGTTTCATAATTCCTTTCAGGTAATAAGAGTGTAACTGGATCGAGCGGGGGTAACAGGGGAATAGAACGGTGGTCATCATTTAGTAGTTATATTTGGTGAATCATCTAGGGTGAAGCGAACCCAACGTTGGTAAGGTGTTTTGTCACTATCATACAAGATGTCTAATGACAAACAACCTCGTGTCATCATAAGACAGGGTTGTGCTCATCAACTTGTTGAGTATCTTTACGAGTACTACCTATATAATCTTGGTGTTTGTTTGAAGTATAATTTTCAATTAGAGACAGTGGAGATAATGATATGTCAAGAGAAGACTCACCATTGGGAAGAATATGATAGTAAACTTCTCGTTTTTCTTTGGGGTCTATTGGGTCAACCGAGGATAATTTTGTGGCCATATGATATCTATCATAATCTAGATGCATGGCCTCCCATGTACAAGGGTTTCCTTGAGCACTTTCCAAAGATTCTAATTTCTGAAACAGTTTTTGACTATACCTTTATGTAAGGTGTCAATGTGAAGTGATGCCCACAGTTGGGACATGTGTCACATTTGGTATATATTTGTATCCAAACTCACATCATATGTGTTATTATATTTAATACGACAATTGTTGTAATAAAGTTGTAGTTATTTTCTGTACCATGTATTTGGAGACTCAGAATGGGTTGGATGGAATGGACCTATTTTGGGGTCGTTATATTTTGGTATCAGAGCTATAAGTAAAGAGCCTCAAGCCTCTTGGTGGTGACTTCCTGTTGATGGGGGTTGCACCGAAGCTAGACTCTTCGTAGGGGACGCCGTTCTGCGGTGGCAAACTGATAGGTATCAATGTAAGGTGCTGACACAAGTTGGTGTCCAGAGTTACATTTTGGTATCAGAGCTTAGGGATATGGTCTCTGGCGAAGATCGGGGAATATAACTAGGAGGGGGAAGATGAGTAAATCCTTCGCTAGTGTGTCCTACCTAAGCTTATTTGTTGGTCAGTCATAATATCGGGATATTATGTGATATGTTAATTTGTTAAATTAACCCTTGTTTTGAAGCTGTATTCTAGAATGATATTTGAAATACAGGAGATGAGCAATAAAAAAATTATGATGACAGGAAAGATGGAATTTGAAATGAAAGGAAGGTCTTCTCAACTCTTTGAAATACCAGGTACGTAAATTTCGGGGACGAAATTTCATAAGGAGGGGAGATTGTAAGACCCCGAATTTTATGAAATAAAAGTATTCAATTTTTCTTATAATTAATATTCAGTAAATGGTTAAATTGATAAATGTTAGAGTTAAGGGTGATATATAATTTTTTTTTCAAAATACACAAGTGGTTATAAAATATTCATTGTTGTCGGAGAATATTCGTTTGGTCGTGGAATATTCGTTCTGTCGGGGAATATTCGTACGACGGCGCAGCCTTGTGTGGGCCCCATAACGGAAAGCGATTGGATGAAGAAAACGACAAGTATAAGTTATTTATAATTAATGGTGTAGTTGTTACCGTTAATACTGTTGGAATACCTGGTGGTTAAAATACAGTAGCACACGGTATTGTACCAATTATTGATTCTTACGAAGGAAGGCACTACTCAATAATTGTTATAGTAGTTACTGTTAAATATTTTATTTTATTGATTCAATAATTGTTGCATTGATATTTTATATTATTGTTGTTTCAATAATTGTCACTGCATAGTATTTTCTATTATCAGATCAATAAGTCATATTATTTGAATAATATTATTAGATAATATTATTGATAATGTCTAGAAAGTTCTGTCTAAGGAGAGGTTTGGTCATCTAATTACGCGCCAGTAAGGAGAAATTCTTATTGGAAAGCCCCCTCTTTCCTGGGAACGGCCTAGTTGTCATAAATGTGATTCTGTAATATTATCTGTAAATAATTAATTATTGATTCATATGATAAGGAAATATTTATTTTATGTGTATATAAATGAGGGATATATTTTTGTGGTTAAAAATGAAGGAGTTAATGTTGAGGTGTTTTATCTGTATTTTTGTCGGAACAGATGTATTGAAAATCAAATTAGGGTTTTTGAGATATTTTACGAGGGTTATAATTTTTAATCCGACCGTTGAATCGTGGTAATATTTGGATATGTTATACATACATAAGTTAAGTATATGTCCACAAATTTTGAACCGTTAAAAATGAACGTATGATTTGTTATGAATTTTACGAAATGACTGGTTTAGAAATTGTTGAATTTTCGGAGTTTTTTATTTTGGTGAAAAATTCTAGAATTGGTGGGCCCCACTCTTGGTTGGTAAAAAAATATGCTGAGATTTTTATTCAAATGTGGTGGGTGGGAATAGTAGCAGGTAAAGCCATCAGGTTGCAGGTTAAGTCTGCTTCGGCGTGCTAACATTTTCCTACAAATAGAGGGCTAAGTTAGAATTGAAAATCACACCAGAAATATAAGCTTTCTCTCTTTCTCTCTCTATATTATGAAGCATATTTTGTGAGTATTTAGATACTTTGAGAGTTACTATTCAGTGCAAGTTTCCTTCGGCTTTGCATTCCAGTCAGAAATACTGCACTTTTGAGGTAAGGGATAGTAGGGGATTTTAAGGGTTATTATGTTTTTCAGTTCGTAATTCTTCTGATCTTAAAAAAATTTTGGAAAAATTTAAAATGATATTTTGATGAGTTTTATTGATTGTGTCCAAAAATGGTGATTTTTGGATGTATAGATTAAGAGTTATGAATTTTACAGGAAAAAATTATTTTAAAAGTAACCGCTTATAACTCCTTGTGGTTAACTCCAAAATTGATAAAATTTTTATTTGAAGTATATCTATATAATATCAGTATACTATGTGAATTCTGGAATTTTTGGATAAAAGTACAATTTATGATAAATGACTGAATATTCGGTGGTTTTGGCCATATGAAAAATAGTAAATAAATTTTAAAATTTTGAGAAAAATATATGTTCAATATGAGACTATATTCTGCTAAATCCCAGAAAACAAATATTTTTGGGACTGATTTGGTATTTTTCATGAAAATGGTATAGTTATGAGTAAATGAATTAAATATGTTATGTGAAGTAAGAAAATTGGAAAATAGGATTTTATGGCTTGAGAATCCTATATGAGGTATATGCAGATTTTTGATGAGGGTTTTTGGTTATTGGTGATAAAATCTTATGCGTTTGGCATTTTAAGATGATTAAATGCATTATTTAGAAAAGTGTAAACAATTAAAATAAATTATTTATAAGCTTAAGAAATATTATTCTTTCAATATCATTATACCGAAATATTGGTATGTATATTATTGTGGAATTTCTACCTTTTTCATGTCGGATTTACGATTCACGAGTTACTATTCACGAGTTACTATTCATGAGTTACTATTCACGAGTTACTATTTATGACAAAATTGGTTTTTTTTTTCTGACCAAATTATAGTTGATTTATGAATATTACTCTTGAAATTAAATCAATATTTTGATCATATTATTTTTATTATCATATATAACATTTTTATAACCATGATGTTGAAATTCTCTTTCACTTGAGTGTAAAGATGGGTAGATTGTTGGTATGATCACGACTATGGGTTCTCTTTGGCCAGTAGTGCAAAGATGAATTGTTAATTGGTATGATCGTGACCATTGAATTTATAATTGAATATCTTTAGCTTAAGTGTAAGGATGAATTGATTAACATGGTTATAATTATTGTTTATATAAATTTTGAAATGATTATATATTTGTTTGAGATATTAATATATTTGGCCTGTAGTGCAAATATGAACCGTTGAGGAATATCTTTGGCCTGTAGTGCAAAGATGAATTATTGATGAATATCTTTGGCCTGTAGTGCAAAGATGATCTGTGGTTGAATATCTTTGGCCTGTAGTGCAAAGATGACCTGTTGATGAATATCTTTGACCTGTAGTGCAAAGATGGTCTGTTGATGAATATCTTTGGCCGTAGTGCAAAGATGAATTATTAGTATGATTATGAACAGAAAATGTGATTTGGTGTAACCATGATCTTTGATGTTTCAGGTAAAGATAGGTGATGAAAATTATCTTCGTATTGGATGAGAAGAGGAATGTAGAACTACAACTATGATTATGAGTTATTCATATGATTGTGGACCAGAATTGTTGATTGATGTTACAGGGATAAAACATTGGTGGTGAATTTTTAACATGGAGAAGATAATAGACTTTATAGTCTATTTGACTCTTCTAATGGATTGCTCGTTCCGCTGCAACTATGGTTGAAAATTTTTATCATCTACCAGATGTTCTAAATCTCTGATTTAATTCTGTTGAAGGCTATTGATGACTTATTTATCTTTAGTCATGATATTCTTTACTGGGCTAGTTGTGCTCACCCTTCTGTTTCACAATTTCTTTCAGGTAATAAGAGTGTAGCTGGGTCGAGCGGGGGTAATAGGGGAATAGAACGGTGGTCATCATTTAGTAGTTATATTTGGTGAATCATCTAGGGTGAAGCGAACCCAACGGTGAAAGGGTGTTTTGTCACTATCATACAAGATGTCTAATTACATACAACCTCGTATCATCATAAGACAGGGTTGTGCTCATCCACTTGTTGAGTAACTTTACGAGCACTACCTATACAATCTTGGTGTTTGTTTGAAGTATAATTTTTAATTAGAGACAGTGGAGATAATGATATGTCAAGAGAAGACTCACCATTGGGAAGAATATGATAGTAAACTTCTCGTTTTTCTTTGGGGTCTATTGGGTCAACCGAGGATAATTGTGTGGCCATATGATACCTATCATAACTTAGATGCATGGCCTCCCATGTACAAGGGTTTCCTTGAGCACTTCCCAAAGATTCTAATTTCTAAAATAGTTTTTGACTATAACTTTATGTAAGGTGTCAATGTGAGGTGATGTCCACGGTTGGGACATGTGTCACATTTGGTATATATTTGTATCCAAACTCACAGCATATGTGTTGTTGTATTTAATACGACAATTGTTGTAATAAAGTTGTAGTTATTTTCTGTACCATGTATTTGGCGACTCAGAATGGGTTGGATGGAATGGACCTATTTTGGGGTCGTTACATTAACCCAGTGATGTGACACTGCTAAACGGGTCGGTGAAACCGAGATTCAATTTGGGTCTGGGGACTTGCTTATGCGGAGGGAAGGTGTTAGGCACCCCCCAACATCCGTGTTGCCACGGTGACCACCACTTTTCAAGAAACTATTATATGAATATGTGTGTGTGTGGGGGGGGGGTCAATGTGCTGTTATTTGGAAGTAGTGCTATGCCTCGTTTGCACCTATATACAAAGGGTTTGAATTTATGTAAAAATATTCAGTTTTAAACAAGATATAGCAATGATGTTTTAGAAAAGAGGCTTTTCAAACCCTTGTGCTCAATAGTAATTGAGGCCTTTGATACTTCCATTTTATTCCGTATTCGGCTAGATTAATTTTATTTTCCAAATGCGAGGCATCTATAAGAAAATAATATACAAAAAGGTGTTGAACTCATCGTGGGTATGAAAACCATCTGAGGAGATCTAAACATCACAGATAAATTTACAAGCTGCTTAAAGTTGAAAAGTTCCATCACGGGAACCGAAGCTAGATTCAGTAAACTGAATCTGTGATCATATGATTCCTAGGCTCACATGATGCCGCAATTGATATAAACGCAGTAAGCAGGTATATACATTAAAGATGTAAATATATATATATATATATATATATATATATATATATATATATATATATATACAGACACGATCGCCAACCATGAAGCACCTCCATGGGGGATCAAAAATATAAATAAAACTGTAAAAGCTATCTACCGCCATGGAGGAAACCCTAGGCGGGACAAAATATACAGAAAGCAGTAAAAACGGTCAACCACCACGAAGTAAACTCCAGGTGGGACGAAATGTAAATATATATATATATATATATACATAAAAGCGATAAACGCACCAGATATAAAATTCAGGCTCATCGGACAAAGTCCAACAATAGTTAATATATATATTATATATATATATATTAAAGCGGTAAAAGCACTGGATGTAAAATCCAGGCTCATCGAACAAAGTCCGACAACAGTTAATATATATATATATATATATATATATATATATATATATATATATATATATATATATATATATTAAAACAGTAAATGCTCCAGACCGAAGTCTAGGCTCATCGAACAGAGTTCGACACGCAATTCATATATATAAATGTATATATATACAAAAGTAAGTAAACGCTCCAGACCGAAGTTTAGGCTCAATAGAGGAATAAATCGATAATGCTAGTCCATACATATAAATATATATAAATATATATGTATATACAAACTGAAATAATACCACAGACCGAAGTCCGGGAAAACACACGCAACACTGCTCTCAACGTGAAGAACTGCGTGCGTACAGATGAAGAGAAAGGCTTTAAAGTGTGTGAGAAGGCTTACAGTTGGCTGTCAAAGAAGACTTCTATATCTTTAAAGTAAATAAACAATAGCTTCCACAGGTACAAAAATAACTATATGTGAGCTCACAAGTGTTTAAAATGAGAAAGTACTCAATATAGGGTGATTACAGAGCAAATTGGGCAGGCCTTCCTCGCGGTCTCTTCTCTTAAAACGGCCACCCCAATCCCTCTATTTATAGAGGATGGAGCCATATGTTTACATGCGGCTGGGTTGCAGGTGTACCAGAGACTGCCCGGGGTGCCCCAGGCTTCGCGGGTCTCGCTGTCTCGAAGTACGTGTACGAATGCAACGTGATGTCCGCTCAAACTTTCAGAATTGCATTCCGGGCAGCCGACTGAGGTATATAGGACCTATTTCAGACCGCCGTTGTCGAGAGTTACGCAATGACATGGGATTAGAGGTTGTACGAAGTCATGAATATGGGACGATGCCCTCCGGTCTTCAGCTTCAAATTCTATCCGTTATCTTGCGCAATAATCACTCGGGATTGGTTTTCCTTGGCTTTTGTGGGACATTGTGTATGTATGAAAGCATTGAGACGGTACGGTGTGGCGTCATGGTGGCGAGATAACGACTTTGCCCCTCACCGGGGTTATCGCCGATTGGGCTGATAAAGTAGATGTTAATTAGAGTTATCACTGAGATTGGACTGCTGCAAGTGTTGAAGGTCCTCAGTGTTATCTCTGAGGTGTGCATGTCCTCCTGGTGTTATCTCCAGGTTGGTACTGAGTATCTCGTTGTGAGCTCTGAGATGGAAGCTGATTGCATTTGAAACAAGCATTTCCGGGGTTATCGCCAGAACTGCATTCCTTGGGGTTATCGCTAAGGTTGGTAGCTACTCCCATGGTTGGGACTGAGACTGGAACATCTTGGGGTTATCTCCAGGATGAATCGGTCTTCTCCTATGTGTATTCTGGTATTGGAACTGCAGGCCTCGGTGTCATCGCCCAGTTTGGAACTGTTACTCCCGGTGTGTGTTCCGGGGTTGAGGCTGTTACTCCCAGTGTGTGTTCTGGGGTTAAAACTGAACTTCTGATAGTATCCAGACTGGATGTGAACTATCTTCCAGGGTTATCTCTGAAAGATGAATCTGCCTTCCTGCAATGTCAGTAACAGGTGTGCAGAAAATTTCGAGTGTCGACAGATGCCCCTCTTTATCATATTCATGCAATGCAATGGCATGTATAGGATAAAGAATCCTAGACACTTGAAATATAACATGATGCAACTGGGTGATGCATGTGTATGGGGTCATTGCCCAACATGCTGAGGATGATTGCTATCTCCCTATAGCTTTTACTAGGGATTTGGCAATGATGACCAGATTGAATGTGTGATCCAAATCTTTAAGGATATTGACGTTGGGGTTATCACCGCAGTCCTTAATCTGTGATACAGACTTGATTCCAAAGAAGTGCCTCTTATGTGTAAGAGATCTGTGGGGATAAAGCTTTTTCTGTTTGAGGGTGTGTATAACATATTCCGTTATCAATCCCTCTTGATGACGTTGACGTTTCCTGGTTTGTATCGCCAGAGTATGTCAATGTTCTGTTGGCTTTACTGTCAACAGAAAATGTTGTCAGGGCTGGCCGACCTTCGTTGACGTGTGAACCAACGGTTTACCACGTGTTGTAACCCCCGTCGGGGATACATTTGATCCTCTGTTGACGTGTCGATCAACAGATGAACTCCCTGCTGGGGATAAATGCTAAGGCTGCTTGGACATTGTTGATGTGTGTATCAACTGATGCGACGTTGGGTTTACTTGCCAACGGCTGATCTGATGTCAAGGTTGCTTGACCTTCGCTGACATATGTATCAACAGCAACCATACGTTGTAGCCCCCGTCGGGGAGATGTGTTGGATCATCATTGATGTGTGTGTCAATGGAACATGCACTGTAACCCCCACCGGGGAGACGCTGGGGAATATGAGTACCCGAGTATGAAATCCTCGAATAGCTCTTGATGCTTCGATGGGTTTACTTGCCACCGGCTGAAATAACATCAAAGCTGCTTGACCTTCATTGATACGTACATCAATGGATGACAATGCGTTGTGACCCCCACCGGGGTTGTTGTATTTTTATGTTGTAAATGAGGATGACGATCCTGAGTGATCGGTATTGGACCTGTGTAAGGTATTGCCGAATGTAAATTGTAATGTCTAAGATCATTGGCATAGTATACCCTGTGATTGGGCGAATACCAATGAGTGATATACAGACCCAAGGTTCAATCTGAGGAGACCAGGATTATAAGCTATTCTGCTCAATCGCATAGCGTTTTTATCCCTAATTTGGCCTCTTCCTTTGCAACTCGAACTAGACCGAGTCGAAGGGCTCGGACCCACGTAGGGGTGCCACATAGATCACACTCCACTATTATTGGTAGCATTCCGTCTGAGATATTGGTATAATAATATGTCACCCCAGATAGGGTGACCGTAGATCATTTATTGCAGCATACTATGACCCTGTTGATGTTTTAGGTTCCCATAGGATTCGTGGATGGCATGCTGGAGCATTGGGTATCGGAGAGGCAGGTTTTCGGATTTGGGACCCAGGAGTTGACTCCCACTCTGGAGGAGTTTGCACGGTTGACGATGCTGCCATTGGACAGACCTTGCGTGCATATGGCTTTGGGGGACATGAGTGGACGGTTTATAACCCTCACTGGATTGAGGCGTATGGTATTGCAGGATGAGCTTACATCTGGCCACGTTATATCCTAGCATTTTTTGTTTGACAGATTTGGCTCTGAGGATAGTTATAGACGACATTCTGGGAATTTCACCACACCGAGGATCATTGGCATCTTGCCAAGGTAGATGTACTGCTTATGTGCGTACTGTTATATGTCTACATGCCACTGTATATGGATGAGTTGGACATATGAGTTATCATGGCGGTATCGTACCATCATACCTATGATTATAGCTGAGACATTGAGGTCAGCTACATACTGCTGCACTTATCCGACAGGAGTATTTACGGACAGTTCGGTCATGCTATACGTGTGGTTTATGTCACACCTGAGACCGATTGGCACTTTTAGATGGCATGGGTATTGTTTCACCCATGATATAGCCATGTCATATTCATTTTAGCCTGTGGAGTGTATAAATGTTGCATCTTGGTCCGTATTCTTAGCTGATATTGTAGAACTGTTTAGTATATTGTCGTGCTCAGGGCTCAGCTCTCCTTATAGCTTTATTACTCATGCTCCGGGAATGGATTACATCGCTCTGGCTGATTTGAGGGGCATGACTACTTACCATCCACTGGCTGTGATGTCGCAGTTTGACCAGTTTCAGGATTTTCATCCTTTCGAGGGGGCGCTGGGGCAGCGTTTAGCTTCTTGCTATCTTTCAGCAGAGGATAGATCCCGTGTATATGCATATTGGGATCAGCGCGAGATAGTCGCTTTCTCTATTAGTCATCCAGGTAATTCTACAGAGTATTCCACATGGATGGAGACGGAGACTGCACTGGCTGAGGTAGTATCCACATTATCGAGTATTAACTCAGATGGTGGAGAGCCCATGGAGGACATTGATTCTCACACCGAGGAGGAGCCATCTATTGGGTTGCCAGTATTTCCTTTAGATTCTCCTAGTACTAGCACTGTCGTGATTCAGCATTCAGCACAGTACTTGTAGCAGAGTCTTCATCTGATGACCTTTGAGAGGGATCAGGCTAGAGACCTGATGTTGATAGATCTTGGTGGGAGAGACGCAGCCTTGTTAGAGAGGGACGAAGCATTGGCTTGTAGAGATACCGCTGTTGTTGAGCGGGATGAGGCCAGATCAGTCAGAGATACAGTGATAGTTGAGAGGGATAGTGCCATATCTGCTCGGGATGTAGCCATCACAGATACTGCTATAGTGAGGTCCCTTACCACTGGCATGCTTGCAGAGATGAGCACATATATTGATGAGCATATGGTCACCATGCAGATGGCTGCAGATCTGTTGAGTCGTGTGGATATCCTCGTACAGGAGACCACAGCTTTTGTGACGCCCCCAAAATAGGTATACAACACCCATTCTGAGTCGCCAAATACATGGTACAGAAAGTAAACTACAACTTCAATAATACAATTATCGTGCAAAATACGACAACACATACTGTGAGTTTAAATACAAATATTGTCTTCAAGACAATATCCACACTCAAATAAGTCCTCAATACAATTACTCAAACACTTTTTTACAGAAATAGTGAGGACTGCTAAAACATCTTTCTAGAACCATCACTCCATACCCCGACTAGATCCTGCTATGTTCTCACCTCTTGAGAAGAAAAATGGAACAAAAAGGAAAAGGGTGAGCTAAACTAGCCCAGTAAAGAATATTATGACTAAGATAATATACAATAAATTATCATTAGTATTCAACAGGGAAAAATCTGATAGAATATAATCGACAACAAGTTTTAGATCAACAACTGCAGCGAAAACATTAAACCATTAGAAGAGTCAAGTAGAGAATGAATTCTACTATCTTCTACGATTTAAAAGTCCATCATCAATATTTTATCCCTGTAACATCAATTAATAATCATCTTTATCCAAATATTTATCTTTGCACTACAGGCCAAAGATATTCATTTGTATCACCTGTCAGTCATGTTCATCTCAACACATGTTCATCTTTGCACTACAGGCCAAAGATATTCGTCAAGTAATCATACATCTTTGTACTACAGGCCAAAGATATTCAGTAATATCATCATTTAGGACTGAGGATGATGAAAAATATCTTAAAGAAAACGAATCCAGTGAGACAGAAGGACAAATAGTAGGGATTCGTATAACAGTTTATCCAAGATCAATAATACTTCATAATAATCAATTGTGAAGAAGAATTCAAAAATAAAGATCAAAACATAGATACAATCAAAGATAGTAACCATAATAGACATCTTGGACAAAAAGGGAAAATTTTATTTTTCGGTGAATACCGGTATAAGGCTGAAAGAAACTTGCTCTGATGAATAGAAACTCTCAAAGTATCTAAATACTCACAAAATATGCTTCATAATATAGAGAGAGAAAGAGAGAAAGCTTATGTTTCTGGTGTGATTTTCAATTTTAACTTAGCCTTCTATTTATAGGAAAATGTTAGCACGCCGAAGCAGACTTAACCTACAACCTGATGGCTTTACCTGCTACTATTTCCACCCACCACATTTGAATAAAAATCTCAGCACATTTCTTCATCAACCAAGAGTGGGGCCCACCGATTCAGGAATTTTCCACCAAAATAATTAACTCCGAAAATTCAACAATTTCTGAACCAGTCATCTCGTAAAATTCATAATAAATCATACGTTCATTTTTAACGGTTCAAAATTTGTGGACATATACTCAACTTATATATGTATAACATATCCAAAAATTATCACGATCCAACAGTCGGATTAAAAATTATAACCCCCGCAAAATATCTCAAAAACCCTGATTTTTAATACCTCCATTCCGACAAAAATACTGATAAAAACCTCAATATTAACTCCTTCATTTTTAACCACAAAAATATATCCCTCATTTATATCCACATAAAATAAATATTTCCTTATCTTATGAATCAATAATTAATTATTCACAAATAATATTACATAATCACATTTATGACAATCAGGCCGTTCCCAGGAAAGAGGGGGCTTTCCAATAAGGATTTCTCCTTACTGGCGCGCAATTAGATGACCAACCCTCTCCTTAGATAGAACTTTCAAGATATTGCCAATAATGTTATCTAATAATATTATTCAAATAATATGAATTATTGATCTGATAAAGGAAAATACTGTGCAGCAATAATTATTGAAACAACAATAATATAAAATATCAACGCAACAATTATTGAATCAATAAAATAAAATATTGAATAATAACTACTGTAACAATTATTGAGTAGTGCCTTCTTACGCAAGAATCAATAATTAGTGCAATACCGCGTGCTACTGTATTTTAATCACCGGGTATTCCAACAGTATTAACGGTAACAACTACGCCGTTATTTATAAACAACTTATACTTATCGTTTTCTTCATCCAATCGTTTTTCATTATGGGGCCCACACAAAGCTGCGCCGTCGTACGAATATTTCCCGACAGCAAGAATATTCCAAACGAATATTCCCCGACAAAATGAATATTTTATAACCACTTGCTTATTTAACAAAATTTGCACATTTCACCCGTAACCAAAGTATTATATTAAATTAACCCCTTATTATTCACAATAATATTTAGAGAAAATTTGATTTTATTCATTAATAAGCTGGGGTCTTACAACCTTCCCTCCTTATGAAATTTCGTCCTCGAAATTGACGTACGTACCTGATATTTCGAAAAGGTGAGGATACCTCGCTTTTATTTCTGATTCCAACTCCCAGGTCATTTCTTCAATAGCATGGTTTCTCCACAAAATCTTAACTTGTGGTATAACCTTTGTGCGTAGGACATGCTCTTTCCTATCCAAGATCTTAACATGTACCTCCTCGTATGTTAAATCTTCAGCTATCTCGTCTGGTTCTAACTCAATAATGTGGTTCGGGTCTTTAACATATTTATGAAGCATAGATATGTGAAAAACATTATGAACACGAGACATGTTTGGAGGTAATGTGAGTCTATATGCCACATTTCCTATTCGCTCAAGAATCTCAAATAGACCAACAAATCTTAGATTGAGCTTTCCTCTCTTCCCAAATCTTGTAACTCCCTTCCATGGTGCAACACGTAACAATACATGATCCCCAATATTAAATTCCGCGTCCTTCCGATGAAGATCCGCATAACTCTTTTGTCGATCCTGTGCCGTTTGTATACGTTATCGAATCGTTTGGATCTTCTCTGTAGTCATGCGTACCAACTCTGGTCCCAACAATGTTGCTTCACCCACCTCGTCCCAGCATATTAGAGAACGACATTTTCTTCCATACAACACCTCGAATGGAGCCATACCTATGCTCGCCTGATAACTATTGTTGTAGGAGAATTCCACCAATGGTAGGTACTTATCCCAACTCTCTTTGAGATCTAGGACACAGAGTCTTAATAGATCTTCAAGAGTTTGAATAGTCCTCTCTGATTGTCCGTCCGTTTGAGGATGGTATGCCGAACTAAATCGTAAATCCGTGCCCATAGCTTTCTGCAAGCTAACCCAAAATTATGAAGTGAATCTTGGGTCACGATCCGAAACTATGGATACTGGCATGCCATGCAATCTCATAATCTCGTTCACATACATACTAGCAAGACGTTCAAGGGAATAAGTCTCTTGTATTGGTAAGAAATGAGCAGGCTTGGTTAATCTATCAACAATAACCCAAATCACATCTATGCCTTGAGAAATCTTGGGAAGACCTGTAATGAAATCCATGGTGATGTGTTCCCACTTCCATTTCGGGATCTCAAGTGGTTGCAATGGACCCTTTGACACTTGATGCTCCGCCTTTACACGTTGACAAGTTAAACACCTCGAGATAAACTCCGCGATCTCTCTTTTCATATTGCTCCACCAAAATGTATGTCGAAGATCGTGATACATTTTGGTACTCCCAGGATGAATTGCAAACAGTGTGTTGTGTTCCTCCATCATTATTCTATGCTTCAAGTCAAAATCGTTAGGAACACAAAGTCTGGAGTTGACTCGAAGTATTCCTTCTTCATCGATTCTTATTTCTGGAATAGCACCTTCTTGCACTTTCTTCTTCATACGCATCAGCTCTATGTCCGTAGCTTGAGCAGCTTTAACTTTATCAATTAAAATCGGTTCTACTCGTATATTTGATATCATCATGTGGGTACTTGGAGCCTTCATCTCTATCTCCATCCTTTGCAAGTCATACAAAATGGGCCTTTGTGTTAACAACATTGCACTCGTACCCGCATACGATCTTCTACTCAATGCGTCATCTACTACGTTTGCTTTTCTAGGATGATATTGGATGGTATGATCGTAATCTTTCAACAGCTCGAGCCAATGTCTCTGCCGCATGTTGAGTTCCTTTTGGGTGAAGAAATATTTGAGGCTTTTATGATCTGTATAGATCTCCACTTTCTCCCCATACAGGTAGTGTCTCCAGATCTTCAACGCGAAAACGACTGCTGCCAACTCCAAATCATGATTAGGATAATTTATCTCATATTCTTTGCATTGTCGCGAGGCATAGGCTATGACTTTCCCATGTTGCATGAGAACACATCCTAACCCTTTGCCTGAAGCATCGCTGTGGATAACAAATCCATCCGAACCAGAGGTATATGTCAGAACAGTGCCGAAATGAGTCTCCTCTCGAGTTCTTGGAAACTCTTCTCGCATTCCTCACTCCATACGAATTTTGTATCTTTTCGAGTCAGCTGAGTTAACGGAGTAGCGATTCGAGAAAATCCTTCCACAAATCTCCGATAATAACCAGCTAAACCCAGAAAGCTATGTACTTCGGTTATCAACTTCGGTTGCTCCCAACTTTGTATGGCTTCAATCTTCGCCGGGTTGACAGATACTCCATGTTTTGACAGCACGTGCCCAAGGAATGCTACTTGCTCAAGCCAGAACTCGCATTTCTTCAGTTTGGTATATAGTTTATTTTCACAAAGCCTTTGGAATATCAGCTTCAAATGGCGCTCATGATCTTCACGGCTTTTGGAATAGATGAGGATGTCATCAATAAAGACAACAACGAACTGATCCAAATATTCTTTAAATACATGGTTCATCATATCTATAAAGGCAGCAGGAGCATTAGTCAATCCAAAAGAAATGAGTAAGAATTCATAATACCCATACAGAGTTCTGAAGGCTGTCTTTGGAATATTCTCAGTTTTAATCTTCAGCTGATGATATCCAGAACGAAGATCGATCTTTGAAAAGAATTGTGCTCCTTGCAACTGGTCAAATAGGTCATCAATGAGAGGTAGCGGATACCTATTCTTGATAGTGACATGATTTAATTCTCGATAGTCGATACAAAGTCGTATACTCACGTCTTTCTTCTTTACGAATAACACAGGAGCACCCCAAGGAGATGTACTAGGACGAATAAAACCGATGTCCAACAACTCCTATAGTTGGACTTTTAACTCCTGAAGTTCAATAGGAGCCATTCGATAAGGGGTTTTAGAAATGGGCTTTGTACCGGGTTCAAGGTCAATAAAGAATTCAACTTCACGTTCGGGGGTAGACCAGGAAGTTCTTCAGGAAATACATCGGGAAATTCTCTAACAATAGAAATATTATTCAAATCTGACTTGTCTTTGTTCAAATCCAAAACAACGGGCTAAAGAAAGATTGACATCCATTTTTTCAATAATGAATAGACTTTGTGGCTTGATATGACAGTGACTGATTTTAGTGTTTAG
>CM029020.1:87997182-88145792 GCA_016801055.1 Panax notoginseng | reverse complement strand
TTTTAAATCTTGAAAAATAATAACATTAGTATGTTTTAACTGATTTATTTCAGATTTTAAAATATTTATCTCACCTTTAAGATCCTGGATAGTAATAAGCTTTTCACTGGTAGAAACGTTTTGCATACGTTTCAAAACTTCTCTCATACTATACTGATCAATGGGAAGAATATCTTCTATTTTTTGATTTTTATAACATATTTCTAAGAATTTTAATTTAATTTCTGGATCTTTAATTTGATCTGCTAAGTTGAGAAGAGATTTTTGAGTGTCTGTTAAGACATTGATACTGGGTCCTCCAATATCTAAATCGTTCATTTCGACGATCGCTTTCCAGTAGTCAGCTTCAATAGTTGTATTACAGTTATTTATTGTACAAGTTTGACATTGTTCATTACCAGAATCATTGCCAGATTTAGAATAGATTTCAGCTAAATCATCTTCTGAACTTGGTTCAGATTCACTGTCAGATAAACAATTAAGAATTTGCTGCTGAATATCCTCATCAAGGGATATTTCATTAAATTTATATTTTAATTTTGATTTGTATTTATTAGCAAAGTGCCCTGTTTTCCCACATTTGTAACATTGAATTTTAGATTTATCTTTTCTACTACTGGTCTTTTTCTTCTTAGTAGAATTTTCAGGGGTTTTATTATTAGAAGTTTTTCTAGAAGAACGTCTTCGGTAAGATATAGAAGGTTTAGAACTTTGCTGTTTTTTAATTTTATGGGGATACTGTAATTTTGTATCATAAGATAATTGATCGCAGAATTCTCCTAGCTCATGTCTTTTAGTGAGATTTTGCTTTTTCATTAATTGTTGAAGTTTCATATCATTACATAATGATAATCCTTCTTCAATAATTACTGAAATCAGATGGCCATAAGAGTACTGATCATAAGGAAAACTCATACGGTCATGCTTATCTCTAAGTTTTTTTACGAATTTTTCACCAAAGAAAGTAGGAAGGCCATCAATAAATTTGGCTTTCCAATATTCACTGTTGGCATCCGATCTTTGCATGACTTTCATCAAAAAGATATCCTTATACCTTCTAAAATGGGTTAAGGATGGGCAACACAGGTTCTGTAAGAGTTCTCCACCCCTATCATTATTCATAATTCCTGGTCCAACAAAATGATGAAGAACTGCTTCAACAAGGGTGTAACAAGCATCTTCTCTTCTTGTTAAAAGGTTTGTAATAGGATCAGTTTCATTCTTGTAGGATTGAAGAATTTCAGTTCTTTGGTTATCAGTAAGTGCATTATCCCACCATCCTTTAAGAATGCCGATAAATCCATTTACTAAGAAACGACAGATCTGATGGTCTGTATTATCATTCTGTTTTATAGACTGTTGCATACATCATAATATGATGGACGGTTTCAAAAATCTGATATTCTGTCTTACCATCAATATTCCATTCATAAATGGTTTTACTATGGTAAGATTTTTTAGAGTGAAGAAAATCTTCCTCATACAGAATATCTTGGGGAGTAGGTCTGGGGTAATAATACTTACTAGGTCCAAATAAAGCCATTCGATTTATAGGCTTGCTACTGTAAGTGGTTTTATTAATATTTTGCATTTCGTGAAAGTTATTTTGGATTTCCAAAATATGAATAGGAGAAAACGTATCAGAATTATCTTCATCATTGTCAGTACTATTATTATTGTCATGAGAAGAGGGTTTTCCAGATATCATATTAATTTGGGACGAAGATGCAGTTGTAAGCTTTAAATCTTTCATTTTATTTAAAAGATTGTCAATAAACTCATCATCAGATTTAGAAGATTTCATTTTAAAATTACTATCTTCTAAAGGTGGTTTAATACTTACAGATTGAAGGTCAAGATGTTGAGGAATTACTTGACAATTATTATTAATGTGATCAATTTGTTCTTCTATCCTAGTTATCTGTTTTCCTACAGTTTGAAGGAATAAATTAGTATAATTAATTTATTTAGACAAGGGTAAAATATCTTTTATTTTTACCTCTTCCTGTTGATGGGGTATTTCAAAAATATCAACATAAGGATTGATAACCAAGGGTGTTAAATTCTCATTCCCAAAACTAAGTTCAAGGCGCTTAGGAGGGGGGATGAATGGATTGGATAATATTATCACTTGTGGTAATCCAGTCCTTTTGAATTCCAATTAAAACATTCAGTTGACTTTTAGTGTACAATTCTAACTTTGAAACAAAATCATAATACCACTTTATAAATGATAAAATACACTGGTTCTTATTTAGATAATCATAATAATTAACTTTAATATTTACTAAATTTTTATTATCATGATTTTTAAAATACCAATGTCTAAAATTCTGGTATTTTTCCTGCATAAACTCCTGGTTTAAACGTCGATGAATTTTACCATTAGGAGAAAAATCCATTAACATTCAAAATTCATATCACTAGCAGTTGGACTATAAGGTCTTCTGTTTTGAGGAGTGTTTGTTTCATAAATACCATGAGGTATTTGATTTTTAGAAATATGAATTCCTCTAATTAAGTCTTCATTTTTGACAGATTCATTGCTGGGATTTTTAGACTCTTGATAAACAGATTCTAAGGGATCAAAAACAGATTGTCTGGATGATTCAGGAAAATCAATATTATAAGAAACATTATTAATAGACCGACTTCGGGTAAAAAGTCTCTGAAATTTTAAATAAACATTTCCATTACTGGTTTGGACAACATCCTGTATGGATTGTCTAATTATAGGTCTGGTAGGAACAGCGTTAGTAATCTGCCACTGTTTTGGGAAAGTAATTTCTTCCCAAGGAATCATTCTGGGAATAGCCACTTGACTACTAAAAAGATTAGTGTCTATAAGGACAATATGTCCTTGTTGGCTTTGCTTTCGGATATAAGGGTTTAAAGTAGTTAAAACTTTAAGACGAATACGAAATAATATAACAAAAGGAGGAGATCCAGGTAGATACTCATAACCATGAGATATAATTCTCATCTCTAATACTTTTGACAAATTATTATCAGTTAAGGCAACACATAAATTCGGGTAAATATTGAAATAAACTGGTCCATGGCCAAGACTAGTTTCAATAGCTTCCATAAGAGAGGCTTTCCAATTAAGACACCTACCATCTCTAAGGGTGCACTAAATACTGGTGTTTTGGCCAAGTAGAGTCAAAGGTTTAAAAGCTATTTGGACAAGTCTTATATGAACACATTTATATTTTTGTAAAAAAGGATATAAATCTTCAACATGCAATAAATATAATATTTCATCATTATTCTGTAAAGGAACAACATGTTCAAAGGTTTTAATTATTCTTTTACTGATAAAATCAAAGGTTCCAATTTTATAAATTGTTTCTGGTTTGATTTTAGGAATGGTCCATTTATCCAAGGCTTCCTTTACATCCTGATAGGCAATAAGTTCGGTTGCTTCCAAAGTAGAAGCTGAGGCATTAGCTATTGTTGTCACATATGAAGTGGAAAAATCAGTCATTTTTCAAAGTGATCATATATGCATAATTTATAAGTAATATATTCATCAATATGTCAATAAACCAAAGATGGCTCTGATACCAAAGGAGGGCAGGATCGAGAGAGATACTAATTAAGCACGTCTGTCAACGATTTAAAGAGGATAAAAGTCACAACGCCATAACACGGCTAAAGGCAAAGTTCTAAACGCGACTTGGGTGACGTTCCACTTAATCAAGTATCAACCTCATTCTGTCTCATTTAATAAAATGGCATGAATATTTTAAAGGTATATTAAATATATATTAACAGATAAATTATTACATATATGATCTCATAAAGTTACTGTTGATTTGTTAAACTGTTCTAAGAAATAAGAACGATTATGGTTATTTGTAGCAGTTTGATATGCTGTTTTTATAACGATTACTGTTTTCGATATGATAATCTAAAAGTTCAAGCAAAGAAACATAATAATTGACATAAGCAATAATTTAAACTTACAATAGAGCTCTGCAGATCTTTAAACTTCAAACTTTATATATATTTCAAATATTTTACAAGAGAGAGAGAGAGAATAAGAAGGAAAACTCTGCCTCAACAACGGGTGATGTCTCCCAATTTATACAAGTGAGAATATAAGAAAGGATCAGGCGTGTCCTTGTCAGTCAAGTTGATCAGTAATCCTTATCTTTTCTTCTTTAAGTCTCAGGTGTAGGAAGTGGAAGGCGTGGGACAGGTTGTCGGTTAGTGGAGCATTATTAGGGACAACTGGTGTCGTTTACTGATAATGAAGAGAGCAGTTGGCTCGACTTTTTTGATGGTGGAGGTACTGTTATTGTCTTTTTCTGATTATTAGTTCACCTTTATATAGTGGAGAATAGCTTTATGCTTTTCCTTTACCTTTCTTGTCCTGTTCCATTTTTTTAGAAATCATGGAGGTGAGAGAATCCTAGAAGTCTCCCATAGTGGGTTCTGGCTCTTGGCTTTCACCGGCTAAGACACTAAACACATTGTCATCCTGTTCAGATCCTTCATCACTAACTATTTTCATAGAAACATCATCCTGGACTAAAGATTGTAAGAATTAAGTTTTCATATAATCCATAGTTTTGACTAACAATTCTGTTTCAGTTAGACTTGGGAATTTCTGTTTCAAATCAGTTTGAATTTTGATAAAAGGATTAACTAGTATTGGTGAAGGAAGGCTTTGAGGGATAACATCAAGGCATTCCTGAGTATGATTTTTTACGATTTTGAGAAGTTATGGTAATGTAGGGTTAAGTCCTTTTTCCCACCATTTGGTAAAGAATACCCTTTTGAGAGGGGGGATTTTATTCTGATAATCGCATTGGAAATCCCATTTTCAGATCCAAGGGATACCAAAACGGATTATAACATGGGCAAGTAATTTGAGCATGGATAAATCTTTATTTACTGGTATATGGGCATAAGCAACTTGCCACTCCTTGAATGCTGTTTGGACTGATTCCGGTAAAGTTTCATTAGTAATACCGAATTTATCCCACCAAATGAAAAACCAATTGGGAATTTCATTTTTAAGGACATCAGGACAGATACGGATAAACCAAGTATGGTTATGGATAGGATTCTGATAATAGAATACTTGCGTAAAGGAATCAATATAATCCCAATAGCTGTATCTGGTTTCTGTTGTATGACTAGAGTCAACAGTTCGGGTGGTATAAGGATTAATACCCCAATTAGCAAGAGGCATGATGCTCTTGATAGTCGTTTTACTGTATTGGATTGGACTAGTTGGCTTAGTAGGATCATGAAGCGTATGCTTAATGTACATTGATGTTGTTTCAATGATAATTTGTTCACAAACATAGCTGTACTGATTAAAACGAGGAGGAGACTGTTGAGTCGTTAAATAACGTCTCTTTATCTCCCATGGATCTTTCATCCATTTCTCATCATTCTAGTCAATGATCAATACTGTTTCTTCCACATATTTGTTTGGAATATACTGCTCTGGTAATAGAAGAACATCTTTTACTGTAGGTTGTCTAGAAGAAGCCGAAGAATTACTGGTTTGAGTATTCAGACCCGAAAATTCTGTATAATAGAAATTAGCTCTGCCTCGGCCTCGTTGACCGTGGCCACGGCCTCTACTGATCATTCCTGCAAATATTCTCTGGTTAGAAAATCTGGTAAAGAATTCTGTTTTCCTTTTATATATTCAATATCAAAGTTAAACACGGATAAAGTACTTTGCCAAGTTGCAAATATCTGTTTAGATGCTAAATTTTGAACATCTTTTTTAAATATCTATTTTGCAGCTGAGCAATCGACTCAGATTAAAAAGTGCTGGTTTAAAAGATCGTCCTGAAATTTTAAAACACATTTAACAATTGAAAGGCATTCTTTCTTTATGGTAGGATAATTTAAAGAAGGTCATTTCCATACTCCTGAAGTAAAACGAATAAGATTCTCTTTTTTACTATTAGGATTAAATTGTTTCAGAATACCACCATATCCTGTATTAGAAGCATCAGTCTAAACGATCTTCTTCCATTTAGGATTAGGTAGAGAAAGACATGGTAACTGTTTAACCCTAGTTTTGATCTTTTTTACTGCATCAGTATGCTCAGTAGTCCGCGGTAAAGGATTTTTGCCCAACCGAGTATACAGAATAGTTGCATCCTGGGAAAGATTCGGATAATAGTCTCGAATATAATTTAGACTACCCAAAAATCTTTGCAGTTGGTTAATGTCTTTAATTTCATCTGGAAATTTAGATGCAAATTCAATACATCTGTTAATTGGAATAATAGTTCCATTGGAAATATTATGTCCAAGAAATCTGATCTTTGTTTTGAAAAGTTTCATTTTAGGGGCAGAAACTACCAAACCATTTTTTATGATAACATTTTTGAAAATATTTAAATGTTTAATGTGTTGTTCAATAGATGAAGAGAAAATTAAGACATCATCAATGTAACAAATAATAAATTCAGTAAAAGGATTAAAAATATCATTCATGATATGTGTTGAAATTCAAAAGGTCCGTTTTTGACACCGAATGGAAGAACATTCCATTCATAATGGGCAAAGGGTATCTATAAAAGCAGTTTTATAAGTATCCTGTTCTCTAATTTGTATTTGCCAAAATCCTGATTACATGTCAAACTTAGAGAAAATAGTGGCATCATGAAGTTTGTCAAGGAGGTCTTTCTTGTTTGGATTCGGATATCTAATCCATTGAAGGGCTTCATTAAGCGGTTTATAATTGATAACGAAACTAGGAGTACCTCGCTCAATTTCTGAATTTTTATTAACATAAAAGGTTGTACAACTCCAAGGAGAAGTACTAGGTTTTATTAATTTTTTCTATTGGAGAGACTCAATTTCAGTTTTGCAAAGGAGCAAATATTCTTTCTTCATCTAACTGGGTCGAGACTTAGTAGGAATATTTTTTTCGTTGAAATTAGGGATATAAGGAAGGGAAATAATATGTTTCTTCCTATTCCTGAAAGCATTCAGAACATCACTACAAATTTTAGCTTAAAGAGTCTTGTAAATTAATTTTATTTTTTTCTGTAAATAAGGTTGTAAAATTCTCTATTCTGTAGTAAGAATTTTTATCCAGATTTAATTTTTAATGAGTTAGTTTTATGAGTCTATTTAAACCTTACATGGTTATGCGAATTTATGAAATGATTAAAGGGAGTCACTAATTGTTATTTAAATTAGTGGACTAACCCTAAGAGTTTGATATCAAAGAATTGATAGGATTATTAATAATTAAATATTCAATTTATTTGAATATAGTGGCAGAATTTGAACATATTGATTAATTACAATTATGAGTAATTAATTGATAATGTGTTGATTAATAATTATTATTATTATTAATAATTAATGAGTAAGAGATTAATAAATATAATATGATTTTATTGGCTTGATTAATTTGTGCAAGCATGCAATAAATTAAACCTTTATTATATGGTAGTTAACTATATTTTATATGGTACAAGGCGACACATTATATTTCTATATATTATATATAGACTATATAGTAAGAGTTATTGCATTCATGGGAGTACATAAATAATTCCGAACTTGCCATTGTATAGTAGCATTAACACATTAAAATTATATTTTGGGGATATAAGAGAACAAAGTAAGCATTATAAACACATTGCTGGGATTTAAAAGTCTGTGTCCCATATTAAGAGTCCCAAAACAGTAACCAAACAGTAGCCTACTTTCTTCATTGCATAAAACTCCAGCTTCATAGCATTAGCAGTGATGATGGCTAGGATTTGGCAGTTGGCCAACCCTTCTATACCTAACATTTCTTCCCAATCTCTATTGAATTAAACCATGGTTTAAGAGTAATGTCTGGACAATGAGTTCTCTATATATAGCCCCTCCTTCTTCATTTCTCAGTTGCTATAGAATTTTTCTAATTAGTGTAGAAAGAGAGTGAGCGTGGCTGAGCATTGAGTGAGTTGCGGTCCAAAGAGGAGGTTAGAAAATTAAGAAGGGAGTGATTAAGCAAGCTAAGCTTTAAAGAGGTATAAATTCTAACTTATGTTCTTGAATTGGGTTTTGGCAAATTCTTACAATTCTCAAGAATTCTCTGTTAATTGATGTAGAATATCATGTCATTATGTTGTCTGAGGTTGTTTGCATGCTTAGAAGCATTGTAGTTGGGTTGGTTGCAGTTTTAGCATGGTTTATGTTAAGGCTCTGCAAATACAGACCCATTATTTTTCATACTGCTCGAAGTGGCGCGGCCGCGCCACTTCTATAGTACATGACCGCATGGTCGCGCATACTACCAGTCATGCGTACTAATTTTTGTGACCATTTTCCATTCTGAGCATGTTACTTTAGAAAGAATATGCATACAAATGACCTGAATATGAGGACTAAGGTAGTTATGTATATAGTAAGCCATAATAGGTTTGTTTTGACTTGGTTATTCAAAGAAGGCTTAAAGATTTGAAAACTAGAAATTGTGGTTATTCAAAGAAGGCTTAAAGATTTGAAAACTAGAAATTGTATACATGGAGTAATATACATTCTGACCTTGTGAACATATGTAAATAACTTGAGTATGTGCACAAATGCATATGAAAGCATGAATTAGACAATATAGACGTATCTTGCATGCTTGAATGAATTTTACTAATGGAGACTTAAAGTTTTGAAAATGAACTTGATAAACTATATATACATTAAGTTGAGAACTTGTATGTATGCTTTTGATGTCTAACATGTATATATAAAAGTATGATGTATAGTAGGTAAAGTGGCTTGCATGATTGGTAGCTTAATGTGAAGTTTTCAAAGGAAACCTTAAATACTAATTTTGTCAATAACTATATTACAATTATTCTAGAATCTGATATCATGATTAGAGGTGTCATGCATGTAGACATGAAGGACAAGCATGCTAACTAGTCATGTGGATTGTAAAATAGTTGAGCATGAAATACGATAAGTCTAAGTGACGACTTCATACTTGCGATACATGATGTATCTAATATAAGCATGCATAGTTGAGGCCAAAGGACCATGTAGCATGAGTATAATAACTAGACATAATCAACCTTATTAGCTTAACATGTGAAGTCTTAATTACATGAAAATGAATAATGACCTATGATATGTTTTGATGAAGGGTTAAATTTAGTTATTCACATCATAACATGTGTGTTGTGCATGATTATTCATATATGTGCAAGACAGGAGTACACTAACCTTCTGCAGAAAACATCAATGTCTTAGTTTGCACCAGGACCAGCGCGGCCGTGTCACTCCTTAGTACAAACCAAGCGCGGTCGCGCCAGTCAACAGTAAGACCAGATTTCTATTTTTTATCTGAATTTCAAGGCATGCTTATATGATTACTTTAACTTGTAATATATGACCAATATACTATATAATGTGTTAAGAAGCATGCTATGTGATGATTTGATTCTTGTAAGTGTATACTCATACTAGTTTACACATATTAATTGAAAAGACCGACTTGTTAATATTAGGTCGTTTCAACGCAAGTTAATTAAAGCTAGAATTAAATTGTAGCTGAGCAAAAAGGTAAGTTTCCCTAGCCTTACTCAAATTTATATTAAAGCAAGTCTCCGAACTTCACTATTTAATTATACAAATTCTCTAATTTACAAAACTTTGAATATTGTGTAAGTTGTTAAACTTCACTTGTTTTGTGAAAGTTTCATATCCTTCTCATATTGTATTGAGAAGGTTATTATTGAATTGAAAGTTATTCATTTAAGCTTGAACTTTATTTCCAAGCATGTTATTAAGTGGTTTAATTACTTTACAATTATTTCACATCAATATTATTGATATTCGCACTTAGTGCATTGAGTTCGTACAGTCTTGGACTTGTACATCATTTAAAGTTCTATAATTCTTGAACTGTGTCATATAGAGTCTAAACCTTTGTTCCGTCAGACAAAGTGTATAAAGTTTTATAAAAGCTATCTAAACCAATTGATGATAAGAATTCTTAGACTGAAAAAACACCCCTTTTTATGATAGGGGAGTACCCCAGGTATCTAATATAAGATACAAAGAACAAATTTAAATGTTATGCATATACATGGTGTACGCGAGGCTGATCCCCTCAAGTACTTATTCTGTAGCCAGTAACCAAAGGGTCAATTAGCTATTGATTCCATTGGAGTGTTATAGTTCAAAGTCTACTTGACTAGCAATTATTCTAAAAGAAATCATTATCTTTGCTTTTAATATTCATATTGTTGAATCCTTCAGATATTTACATTGTTGAATTCATTGTCAGATATTTTTCCATTCATCATGATATACCCTTATTGTTATATTTAAACTTACTGAGAAAACTCGTTGCTTATCCTTGCTATATCATGAATTATATTGCAGCTAAGCTCGAGACCTCAAGAAAGGACAAGGGTAAAGGAAAGATGTAGAATAGTCGCTAGGAGTAGACTTTACTATATGCCAAGTTAAAATTATTGTTATGTAATAAGAACCCTAATTATTATTTTAGGGTATGTTTGTAAGATGATATTAAGGTTATCTAATCTTGGGACTAGTAACACCTTTTGAATGAACAACGTATATTTATTATATTCTGCATTTTTGTTATTATATGTTGTTTAGAGGTGGATGCTTGTATTTTATTGTGATGACTGAACCGGGTTCAGAGGACCCGATTTCGGGGGTGTCATACGTTGGTATCAAAGCTGTAGGTTATAAACATTAGGAATGCAAAACCTAGGTTATAACCTTAGTAGAAAACTCAAGAAGAGTATATAAGTGATGGGTGGAGGAAATCCATCGAGGTTTGTTGTGATACTGAAGTTGTTTATTTCATTCAAAAATGATTAATAGACGTCTTAAACTTCTTAATGTTAACATGGATAGCTTATCACATAAAGGCTAATTGTTTCTTCCTTTCCTCAGATCATGTCGCCTAGGAGATACACAGAATCAGAGGGAAGAAGGATCCGTTAACAAGGGTGGAGGGGAAAATGTTGATCCGATGCAGAACTTCGTTAACCTGTTAACTGAGGCAATGCAAAACAGACCCCTGCCAACAGCAGGGCAGCCAGGACAACACTTGGCTAGCTTTAAGGACTTTAAATTGGGAGGACCACCGGAGTTCTGGGGAACCTTGGACCCAATTGAAGCCCATACATGGATAGAAGAAATGGAGAAAGTGTTTGAAGTCGCACGAGTGGCCGAAGCATAGAAGACGAGTTTTGCCACTTTCATGATGAAGGACAAAGCTAATTATTGGTGGAAAGCCAATAAGGGCCGATCAGACGAAGGAGTTATTCCTTGGGACAGATTTAAGGAGCTATTCTTCGAGAATTACTTCTCGGAGAATACGCTATAGGATATGGAGGTTAAGTTTCTGGAACTAAAGCAAGGTAGTATGTCTGCCGCAGAGTACATGGCAAGATTTAATGAGTTATCCCGATTCGCTCCGCATCAGGTTGACACAGAGGCCAGAAAAGCAAGGAGGTTCGATTTAGGATTGAAACCATGGATGCAGAAAGCAATGACTGTATTGAAGATTAAGACTTACTCTGTTCTATTGGAAATGGCTATCATTGCCGAAGGAGTCAATGAAGCCATCGCTCGATTCAAACTAGAAAAGAAGACCCGGTCAAGAAGGACAGAAAGGGGGAAGTAGTGGAGGAAGCAACCCCAACAAGCGTAAATGGAAGGAGAGCTAATCCTCTAAAGGTAATAAGTCCGGGGGGTGGCCAAGAAAAGTATAAAGTGCAATAACTGTAGGAGGAATCACTCGGGGGAGTGCGTGAAGGGAAAGAGTGTTTGTTATCATTGAGGACAACCAGGGCACATGGCTCCCCAGTGTCCGAAAAAGCAGAAGGGATGATGTTTCTCGTGTGGAGCCACAGACCATCAAATCAAGGACTACCTGAAGAGAAAGGGTTATGCAGCGAGCGGCAACCGTAACAACAACAACAATGGGTTGAACATTGGAGGGCAAGCTAGTCAAGCCAATAGACCAATGGCACGAACGTTTAACATGACCATATAGGATGCGATGGAATCTAAGGACGTGGTGTCAGGTATCATTTCGATCAATAATATAGATGCATACGTGTTATTTGTTTCGGGTGTTACCTGCTCTTTTGTTTTTGAAGAATTTGCTAAACGGTCAGACTTACCCCGTGAGAGATTAGAACACCCTATGAACATAGAAGTAGCGAACAAGGAAATTATCCATGTTGAATACATTCATAGGAATTGTTATACCGAATTATGAGGATTTAAGCTCAAAGTGGATTTGATACCGATTTGTTTAGCGTAGTTCGATGTAATCCTTGGAATGGATTGGTTATCGGTTCACGAAGTAGTTATAGATTGTAAGAAGAAGTGGGTACACCTTTGACTCTGAATAAGTCGAAGGTTGTATTTTATGGTAGTAAATCGCCGAGACAATCTCATTGTCTGACGATGGTGCAAGCGCAGAGATTGCTTAGGAAGGGTTGAGTATGCAAATAAATTTAGTATGTGCACAAATGCATATGAAAGCATGAATTAGACAATATAGACGTATCTTGCATGCTTAAATGAATTTTACTAATGGAGACTTAAAGTTTTGAAAATTGTGACGCCCCTAAATCCAGGTTCTCTAACCTCAGATTCAGTGCTCACGATCTATCATCATCATAAGCATTCTATAACTATTACGGAATAATAAACATACATTGTTCATTATAATAAAGTTTCATAAGATAGTCCCAAAGTCTTCTTAACCTTAACTTAAACTCACAATTCATATTACAAAAGGTTTACATAAGAAATTGCATCAGATAATAATAAATATCATTCATTCTAAACTATTCTTGGAACTTGCCCTTGCCTTTGTCTTTCGAATTGGATCCTTCAGGCTTAACTGAAATAAATGTCATAATATAGCAAGGGTAAACACTAATTTTCTTAGCAAGTTTATATACAAGGGAGATATATCATGACTAAAAAGAAGTTTTGCTTTCAATGTTCAACAATAGTATAAGATTGTGAAGGAACATGAAGTAATAATCAACAATTGAATATTCGAATAATTGAATAACATGTACTGAGTGGTTTTGAAATAACCATGAACATTTGCCAAGGTTCTCAGTCATTTAAACTGGACCTCTTAATAAGTTTTGGTATTTAAGGGTATCAACCTTTCATACCCCATGATTTATGAATAAACACTTAATAATCCAGCATCATGCCTTAATCAAATTCGTCCCTTTCTCAGTCAAGAGTTCTTACCATATCAATTTAATAAGAACAACTTTTTAAAACACATTTGATTTAATAAATTTAAACATGCTTGATCTAGCTGATACAATTAGGATAGATCTATCTCATAAACAGTTCATGAATGAAAGAACTTTAATTTAATTCGCAGTTCAATAATAATAGAAAAATAATTCAATTGCACCAAGTGCGAATCTTAATAATCAATATAGATGTGAATAATCATCAATAATTATTCACTAACATGCTTTGAAAATAATAACTCGAGTTTGAGTTAGGGAACTTGCCTCGTTTGTAGTATACGGCTACACAATTAAATTATATCCACAAGGCAATTTAATTATCTTCCTTTGAGAGACATATAGTTAATCTTTCAATTAGTCATACCATAACATTAGATTATGTAATCACATAGATATTATATGCTACATTTAGTTCTTAGAAATATTATCCTGCCTCGATAATATTAAATAACAAATACATTTAATTCACTTAATATTATTACTCTTGGTAATATTTAATTTACCTCTTAGTATTATTACTTCACTAATAACACTTTTATTCGCTTACTAATATTATTAACATCTTAATAATATTTTAATAATTTACTAATATTATTAATCCTCTTAATAGTATTTTAATCATGCATTAATATTATTACTTTAATAATATCTTACTTATGCTTTAGTATCATTAACCAATTAATAATACTTTATTCATTTACTAATAGTATTAACCTTTTAATATATTTTATTTATTTACTAATATTATTAATTATTTAATAATATTTTATTCCTTTACTAATATTATTACATTTTTAATAATATTTTATTTAATCTCGAATATTATTATTTACTTAATAATATTTTAATCATCCAATAATACTTTAATCTAATATTATTAATCATTTAATAATACTTTAATCATTTGTTAATGCTTAAATCAAATATTATTAACTATTTAATAATATTTTAATAAAGTTTTAATCTTAATATTTTTATTTACTTAACAATATCAGATTCTAATATTATTAATATCATAATAACATTTTAATAATTTATTAGACCAATAAACAATTTATTCTAATTGTTCACCCTTTATTAAACCACTTATTTAATACCCATAAAAGGTCATAAATAATATTTTTTATTATAAATTACCAAAATACCCTAAAATAGTCAGAATATTATATATTAGGAGTATCCAAGCATTAAAATTACATTTTTCTTAATTATAACATCACTTAACTATTTATTTTCTTTTAGTCATAACTTTATCATTTTTAGGAAAAATACCAAACCGATTCCAAATTTTTTTTTTTTCTGGATTTGGATAGTATATGACCCAACAATAATCCCCACATTTTTCTGGAATTTTAGAAAGTGATTTACTATTTTTAAAGTGCCTAAAACACTTGGATCTTGTTTCATTTTTCATAAATCGACTTTTGCTCAAAAAATAATGAAACTTTCAGGGTATACTCTCATAACATATGAATACTGAAAATTTTTCGAATTTTCCAGTGTATACACTGTGAGAAATCTGGGTGTTAATAACTAGGAGTCCTTTACGAAAAAAGTCATTACGCACAACCTACACATCGAAACGTGTCCGTTCTTTTTCCTACACGTAGATAACCTCTTAAGGTACCTCTGTGATTTCTGCCATATTTTTAAAAGATTTGAAACTGTCCAAAACAACCTTAAGAAAAATGGGGATAGTAGCTTTTTTTTAGGGTTTAAAGCTTTAATTCTCTATGTGGACTTTTTTGGGGAAAACAGCCCCCATGGCTTCAGTGTTTGTTAGATTTGTGTTCTACCACTTGAGTTTACTAGATAACTCAAGTATCTAGCACTCCCCTTTGACGGATCACAAATCCAAGTTGTAAAACTTGAGTTACACAAGATTTAGTGGAAGAAAAACAAGGGTTTCACCCCTTGGAGAACATATGCTCATTTCCTTCCTCTAAATCTATATTCTAATACACAAGATACTTAGTCCTACACATGAGACATGTAGAACTAGGGTACTTTGAGTATTAGACCATAACCCCCAAATATTTTGAGGTAAAAACCAAAATAGAAGAAGAATAAGAAAAAGAATGGAAGATAACCTCACCTAGTTTTCTTTGCTATCCTACTTGTTCTTCCAAAGTAGGTTATAAATTTAGGATGCATGAACAATAAACTCCTCTCCCTCTCTAGAATATGAACTTTTCCTCTCTCTCTTGCTAAGCTTTGTGTTTTGATGGGTTGGGAGAAAATAGAAGAAGAAGAAGAATGGTGAAGGAGGAAAATGAAATGAGATAGCTATAATTTGGTGAATTGGAGTGGAATGCTAATATCCTCCATGTTTCTTTTGCCCCTTGGACAAAAGGGTTAGCCTTATCCCTTCCTAATCATGCCATTAAGGTTGCTAAATAGGCTTTCCACCAATGGGAGCAAGACACACTTGCCCTTGTGTGTAAGACTTCTACTTATGGAACTTGATTAGATTAATATTCTTGCCTTAAAAAGGCTAATGTGGCCAGCTATATATATGCCAACGAATTCCTTCATTTAGCTTTTATTTTAATGCATAAATTAGATAAATCAAAGGTCTAAAATAGCCTTAATCAAGTGGGCTAAGTTTGGGCTTGCATTTTATTTCTTTTGGGCTTCTCCTTTAATTATTTTGGGCCATGTAATAAACATAGTTAACAAAATTTTAATATATGTTACCAAATTGTTTATTTATGGTTTCCATTCCCAATTTTATGAAATTTAATTACTTATACATGTGACTTTAGCTCATAACCTAATTAGGTTTACTAGAAATAGGTTTAAAATTATTAGTCACTTGAAATAACAAAATTATCACTTGAGTTAATATACATATTAAATACTAACTTTTCCTTAGTACCATAACCCTTAGGTTATTTAATTGTCTCACCTAATGTATAATTAGGTTATGAAGCTTTCATTTTTAATGAAATCTATAAATGTATATATCCAAAACTATAGTATATATGTTTATTGATCCATTCAGCACTTCACATATGTTGTCACATATTAAATCACTATACAGCACACAGTTTTAAATATCAATAATGTACATACATATATATTGACATGAAACTCACGGTTATTACATCCTCCCCCCTTATAAGAATTTCGTCCCTAGAATTACACATAGGGTTACTAAAAAAGATATGGATAATTTTCCCTCATCTTTTTATCGAGTTCCCACGTAGCTTTTTCAGCATTGTGGTTCCTCCAAAGAACTTTTACAGAATGTATAACCTTATTTCACAATTTATGCCCTTTTGTATCTAAAATTTCAACAGGAATTTCCTCGTACGACAAATCCTTTTCGACCTGAATTGGCTCGTCACGTGCTTGTAATCAGGCATATATGGTCGTAGCACTGACACATGAAACACATTATGAATATGTTCTAGTTTAGGAGGTGGAGCTACCTCGTACGCCACTTCGCCTATCTTCCTCAAGATCTGTGACACCCCCAAATTCAGGTCCTCTAACCTCAGATTCGGTGCTCACGATCTATCATCATCATAAGTATTCTATAACTATTACGAAATAATAAACATACATTGTTCATTATAATAAAGTCTCATAACACGGTCCCAAGGTCTCCATAACCTTAACTTTAAATACACCATTTATCATACAAATAGTTTACTTAAGAAATTCCATCAGATAATAACTAAATTGACATTCAGTCTAAATTACTCCTGGATCTTGCCCTTGCCCTTGTCCTTCGTGTTTGATCCTTCGGGCTTAACTGAAATAGATGTCATGATATAGCAAGAGTAAGCAACTAATTTGCTTCACAAGTTTATATAGACAAGGGAGATATATCATGACTTAGAAAGAAATATTGCGTTCAATGTTCAACAATAATATAAGATTGTGAAGGAACATGAACTAATAATCAACAATTGAATATTCGATAATTGAATAACATGAACTGAGTGGTTTTGAATAACCATGAACATTTGCTAAGGTGCTCAGTGATTAAACTGGACCTCTTAATAAGTTTTGGTATTCAAGGGGATCAGCCTTTCATACCTCGTGATTTATGCATAAACACTTAATAATCCGGCATTGATATCATGCCTTAATCAAATTTTTCCTTTTCTCAGTCAAGAGTTCTTACTATATCAATTTAATAAGAACAGTTATTTAAAACACATTTGATTTAACAAATTTAGACATGCTTGATCTAGCTGATACAATTAGCATAGATCTATTTCATAAACAGTTCATAAATGAAGAACTTTAATTTAATTCACAGTTCAATAGCAGTAGAACGGAATTCAATTGCACAAAGTGCGAATTTCAATAATCAATATAGACGTGAATAATCATCAATAATTATTCACTAACATGCTTTGAAAATAATAACTCGAGCTTGAGTTAGGAAACTTGCCTCGATCGTAGGTTACGGCTACGAAATTAAATTTCTATCCACTATGCAGTTAAATTATCTTCCTTTGAGAGACCTATAAATTAATCTTTCAATTAGTCAAAGCATAACATTAGATTATGTAATCACATAGATATTATACATTACATTTAGTTCTTATAAACATTATCATGTCTATATAGTGTTACTATTAATTAACGACTACCTTTAATTCACATAATATTATTAACTTAGATAATATTTAATTCACCTTCTAGTATTATTGGTTTACTAATAATACTTTCAATCATTTACTAATATTTTATTCACTTACTAATATTATTAATCATTTAATAATATTTTATTCCTTTACTAATGTTATTATATTTAATAACATTTTATTTAATCTCAAATATTATTATTTAATAATATTTTAATCATTAATAATAATACTTAATCTAATATAATATTATTAAATCTTTTAATAATATTTTAATCTAGGATTAATATCTTAATCTAATATTATTAATTATTTAATAATATTTTAATAAAATTTTAATCTTAATATTTTTATTTACTTAACAACATCTTATTATAATATTATTAATATTATAATAATATTCCAATGATTTACTAAATTAATAAATAATTTATTCTAATTGTTCATCCTTTATTAACCCCTTATTTAATATCCATAAAAGGTCATAAATAATATTTATTATTATAAATTACCAACATGCCCTAACATAGTCATGATATAATATATTATGAGCATTCAAGCATAAAAATCACATTTTTCTCATTAAAGACATCATTTAACTATTTATTTCTTTTTATTCATAATTTAACCATTTTTAGGAAAAATAGCAAACTGATTCCAAAAATTCTCAACTTCTGGATTTTGACAGAATATAAACACACAATGATCTCCTAATTTTTCTGGAATTTTAGAAAATGATTTACTATTTTTAAAGTGTCTAAAACACTCGAATCTTGGTCCATTTTTCATAAATTGAGTTTTGCTCAGAAAACTCTGAAATTTTCAGTGTATGCTCTCGTAACATATATGAAGCTACTGTAAAAATTTCGGAATTTTCCAGTGTATACACAGTGAGACATTCAAAGGTTAATATTTCGGAGTCCTTTACGGAAATAGTCATTACGCACAATATATAACTCGAAACGTGTCCGTTCTTTTTCCTTCATGTACATAACTTCTCAAGGTACCTTTGTGATTTTTCCCAGATTTTTAAAGAGAAGAAACTGACCAAAACAGCCTCATGAAAAACGGATCAGTAGCTAATTTAGGGTTTTCAAAGCCTCAACATGCAAAGCGGACTGTTTTGGGAAAAATAGTCTCAAAAGTTTCAAAATTTGCTAGATTTGTGTTCTACCAATTGGGTTTACTACATAACTCATGTATCTAGTACCCCCCTTCGACGGATCATAATTCAAGTTGTAAAACTTGAGTTACTCAAGATTTAGTGGAAGAAAAACAAGAGTTTTCACCCTTGGGGAACATATGCTCATTTTTCCTCTAAGTCTTTGATCTAACACTCAAGTTACTTAGTTCCATACATGATGATATGTAGAACTAGTGTATCTTGAGTATTTGTACATAACCCCATCAAAACTCAAGCTAGCAAAACAAAGTAAAAGAAGAAGATGAAGGTAAGTTATACCTTGACTTAGTTGCTACCTTTCTTGATTTTCCAAAGTAAGTAATATACTTAGGAGGCATGAACAACTAGTACTCTTATCTCTTCTCTCTATAACCAGAACCCTCTCTCCCTTTTCTCTCTATGAAGTTGACTAGCTTGGGAGCAAAAGATAGAAGAAGAAGATGGAGAGAAAATGAGATGTTGGAAGAATGAAATGTGATTACAAAATGAAATGGGCAATTCACTAATAATCCTCCCATAACTATTTTGTTGTCCATTGGGTAAAAACTTTGTATTATTATTTCCATTAGGCTAGACATGATTAAATGTGCATAATGGAGTGGCATCCAATGGGAGCTTGACAACATTGTCCTTGTGTTTAATAATTTCTACTAATGGACAAGTTAGCTTAATTATTCCACTTAGGATCCTCTAGCCCACAATATCCTCCATTTAGCTTTTATTTTAAATGCCCAATTTTGATTAATCAAATGTCTAGAATGCCCCTAATCAAGTGGGCTAAGTATTGGATTGTGTTTTTATTTTTTTTGGGCTTCTCCTTTAATTGTTTTGGGCTATATACTAAACATAGTCTAGCAATTTTAATAATGTTACCCAATTTGATTATTTAGGGCTTCCATTTCTAATCATATGAAGTTTAATTACTTATACATGTGACTTTATCTCATAACCTAATTAGATTTACAAGAATTAGGTTTAAAATTATTATAGTCACTTGAAATACTATGTTTACCCACTTAAGTTAGTATACATATTAAATACTAACTTTTCCGTATTACCATAACCCTTAGGTTATTTAATAGTCTTACCTAATGTATAATTAGGTTACAAAGCTTTCATTTTTAATGAAATCTATAAATGTATGTATCCATAAGTATAGTATATATGTTAATTGCCACATGCACCACTTCACATAGGTGGTCACATATTAAATCCTTATATAACACAAAGTTTAAAAAAAATGGATAATGTACATACATATATGGTGACTTAAAATTCACGGTTATTACATCCTCCCCCCCTTATAAGAATTCCGTCCCCGGAATTTCATATAAGGTTACTCAAAAAGGTGTAATAATTTTCTCTTATCTTTTCTTCGAGTTCCCACGTGGCTTCTTCAGCATTGTGGTTCCTCCAAAGAACTTTTACAGAATGTATAACCTTATTTCGCAATTTCTATTCCTTTCTATCTAAAATTTTGACCGGAATTTCCTCGTACGACAAATCCCTTTCGACCTGAATTGGCTCGTACGATATCACGTGCTTGTAATCAGGCTTATATGGTCGTAGCACTGACACATGAAACACATTAAGAATATGTTCCAGTTTAGGAGGTAGAGCTACCTTGTACGCCACTTCGCATATCTTCTTCAAGATCTCGAAAGGTCCAATAAATCTCAGACTTAGTTTACCTTTCTTTCCAAACCTTATCTTCCCTTTACAGGGAGATACTTTCAAAAATGCATAGCTTCCCACCTCAAAATCTCTCTTCTGCCCGATGTAAGTCTGCATACTTCTTCTGGCGATCTTGAGCTGCTACCAGTCGAGCTCTAATCACCTTGATGGTCTCTACGGTCTGATGCACCAGTTCTGGTCCCAACAGTCGACGTTCACCTACTTCATCCCAGCATAAGGGCGTTCTATATTTCCTTCCATACAGTGCTTCGTACGACGACATCCCAATGCTGGCGTGATAGCTATTGTTGTATGCGAACTCTACTAATGGAAGATGATCCTCCCAGCTACCCTTGAAGTCCATCACACAAGCTCTGAGCATGTCTTCAAGTGTTTGAATCGTTCTCTCGCTTTGCCCATCGGTCTGCGGATGATACGCGGTGCTCATCCGTAGCTGCGTCCCCATTCTTTCTTGAAGACTCTTCTAGAAGTTTGACGTGAAACGCGGATCACTATCCGACACAATAGATACTGGTACGCCATGTCTCGAGATAATTTCTTGATATATATTTTGGCTAGCTGGTCCAGACTATACCTGATCTTGATCGGCAAAAAGTGAGCCGACTTCGTAAGACGATCTACGATCACCCATATGGCGTCGTGTCCCTTTGCGTTGCTGGAAGTCCCACCACAAAATCCATCGTGATGTGCTCCCACTTCCACTCCGGAATCTCTAAAGGCTGTAGTAATCCACTCGGTCGTTGATGCTCTGCCTTGACTCTCTGACAAGTTAGACATCTACTGACGCATTCTGTAACCTCTCTCTTCATGTTTGGCCACCAAAAGTGTTGACGTAAGTCTTGATACATCTTTGTGCTTCCTGGGTGTATCGAGTACCTCGTACTATGCGCTTCTTGCAGAATCTCTTCTCTTAGTTCTGGTACTAACGGTACCCAAATTCGTCCTTCAAATCTCAGCAGTCCGGTGCCATCAATCTTATATTTCAATTCATCCCCTTCAGCTAACCGCTTCTTGATGTTGTCGCAATCCTCGTCCTTCTCTTGAGCCCCTTTAATCTTATCTAGTAAAGTAGGGCTCGTTGCCACTGTAAATAATTTCTCGTTGGTCTCTATCGGATACTTAACCTCTAAGTTAAGTCGTTCGAAATCTTTCACCAATTCCTCTTGAATGGTCAACTTCAGTAATTTCTCTCTGTCTTTTCTGCTCAGGGCATCTGCCACTACATTTTCTTTGCCTGGATGGTACAGAATCTCACAATCATAATCCTTGATCAATTCTAGCCATCGGCGCTGCCTCATATTTAGCTCTTTCTGTGTGAAGATATACTTCAGACTCTTGTGATCCATATATATCTCACACTTCTCACCATACAAATAGTGCCTCCAAATCTTCAAGGCAAAAACTACTGCTGCTAATTCCAGGTCATGAGTCGGATAACCCTTCTCATAGTCCTTCAGCTGACGTGAAGCGTACGCAATGACCTTGCCATGCTGCATCAGTACACAACCAAGACCCTTGTGTTACGCATCACTATACACTACAAATCCTCCCGTGTTGTCCGGTAAAGCCAACACAAGTGCTTGACTGAGCCTCTTCTTCAATTCTATGAAACTCTGTTCACATTTTTCCGTCCAAACAAACTTAACTGTCTTTCTAGTAAGGTTGGTCAACGGCGATACTATCTTTGAAAAATCTTGGATGAATCTTCGATAGTATCCTGCTAATCCCAAGAAACTCCTAATTTCTGTCGGTGTCTTTGGTTGTTCCCAGTTGATAACCGCTTCTACTTTTGCTGGATCTACCGAAACACCATCCTTGTCGATAACGTGACCCAAAAACTACACTCTCCGCAACCAAAATTCACACTTGGAGAACTTTGCATACAACTTCTCCCTCCTTAACGTCTCTAACACTTTCCTTAGATGTTTAACGTGATCTTCCTCTGTCTCTGAATATACCAGGATGTCATCAATGAACACGACAACAAACTTATCCAAATACTGTTTAAACACTCTGTTCATCAAGTCCATGAATGCTGCTGGCGCATTCGTCAACCCAAAAGACATTACCAGAAACTCAAAGTGTCCATACCGAGTTCTGAATGCCATCTTTGGAACATCATCCTGTCTCACCTTCAGTTGGTGATAACCGGTCCTCAAGTCGATTTTTGAAAAGTATTTCGCCCCCTTCAACTGATCAAACAAATCGTCGATCCTGGGCAATGGGTACTTGTTCTTAATGGTGACCTTGTTCAACTCCCGGTAGTCGATACAAAGCCTTAATGACCCATCCTTCTTCTTTACGAATAAGATTGGTGCTCCCCATGGTGATACGCTTGGTCGAATGTATCCCTTATCTAACAACTCTTGTAGTTGAACCATCAATTCCTTCATTTCTACCGGAGCCATACGATACGGCGCTTTGGATACCGGTGATGTCCCTGGTGCCAAATCGATAACAAACTCTATCTCTCTATCTGGTGGCAATCCCAGAATCTCATCAGGGAAAACGTCAACGAATTCTCTTACAATAGGTATCTGACCCAGTTCACCCTCGACTCGGGGGGTATCCACAATGTGAGCCAAATAACCTATACAACCCTTCCTAAGTAACTTACTTGCTTGCATCATCGTCAGACAACAAGATTGTCTCGGTGATTTACTGCCATGAAATACCACCTTTGACTTATTTGGAGTCTTTAGGTGCACACACTTTTTCTTACAGTCAATGACCGCTCTATGACTTGATAACCAATCCATCCCGAGGATTACATCAAACTCTCCAAGATGAATCGGTATCAAATCCACGTTAAGCTTATACCCTCTTACATTAGCACAACAATTCCTATAGATGCAGTCTACAGGGATAATTTCTTTGTTTGCTACTTTTACATTCATTGGGCGTTCTAATAGTTCATGAGGTAAACTTAATCTTTGAGCAAATTCCTCAGATACGAAAGAACATGAAGCTCCCGAATCGAATAACACATAGGCATTTATATCATTGATCGGAATTATACCTGACACCACCTCCCTGGATGCCACGGCATCTTGCACTGTCATATTGAATGTTCGTGCTGTAGGCTTGTTTGGCTGGGCTGGTCCTCCACTGGTTGTCTTAGTGTTATTGCCCCTGTTGCCATTTTCGCCATCCGTGCTTTTCTTCTTCGGGCAATCCTTGATTCGATGTCCCACGTCACCACAGTTAAAGCAACCTCCTTTCTTCACCTTAGGACAATTGGGTGAGGTATGCCCTTCTTGCCCACATGTATAACATACCGTTTTTCCTTTCAAGCACTCCCCCGAGTGACCCTTTCCACAGTTCCCACACACCGACTTCTTTTGTTGCACACTTCCGTGCTGCATCTCCAGATTACTACCCCCACTGCTCCATTTCCGCTTCTTGTTGTTGCTACCGCCACTGCTAACATTCTGATTCCCACCTTCTGCTTTCTTCTTGTTCTTCTCCCGATTGTATTTTGAGACAGCTTCGCTTCCTCCTTCCGCTATAAGAGCTTTCTCCAATAAAGTTGAGAATGATGTGATTTGTAAAACCGCTACCTTACTATAAATCCACGGCTTTAGTCCATTTTCAAACCTTCTCGCTTTTCTCATCTCTGTGTCCACCTGATGTGGAGCGAATCTGTCCAATTCATTGAACTTCGCAGCATACTCTAATACTGACATATTCTCCTGTTTCAGTTCCAAAAACTTGATCTCCATTCTTACTTGAATACTCTCAGGGAAGTAGTTCTCAAAGAACAACTTCTTGAATGCTTCCCAAGTCACGATTCCAGTTCCGGCTTTGTTCTGGTTGGCCTCCCACCAATAGTTAGCCTCATCCTTCATTAAGTAGGTAGCAAAAATTATCTTCTCCTCTTCTGCTACTCTAGCAATAACGAAGGCCTTCTTGATCTCCTTTACCCACGTATGGGCCTCTATCGGGTCTGTTGTTCCTCTAAACTCTGGCGGTCCTACTGCCTTGAAGTCCTTAAAGTTGACTAGTTGGTTGCCCGCCTGATTTTCTGCAGGTTGAGCTTGATTCCTTATGGCTTCAGCCATCATGTTGATAAAATCTTGCATTGGGTTTTGTTGAGCTCCCGCTACATTATTAACTGACTCTTCAATCTCTTGGTTCCTCAGTCCACGTCTGGGCGGCATTATCTAGTGAAACAAAATTCTAACACATGACTCGGGTTTATTATCATATGATTACTTAGCATGTAACACGCTATTTTATTTAAACAGTCAGATGATCATTATGTGAGAGTTTTAAATTACCAAGATTTGGAAGTCTTTTTCCCTGATTAGTGGGTTAAGTTTGTTTTTAAAGAACATTTTCCCAAATCAATCAATTGGATTCACATAACATTAAATAGACAATTTACTATTTAAAATTTTCCAACACATATCATAATAATACTGCATTTATATTCATACACCAATCTTCAGTGACTTACATGACTAATATATGTATATTTTATAAATGCTACTATCCCATTTTAAACACAAAAGATGGGATTAACTCATAATGATACCTCCCTACAACACAAATAGGGATAGTACCTAACTACTTACTACCTCACACCTGCTGAGGTTTACATCATCATAAAACCTTATTACACAAAAAGAAAGGTACTAATACATCTATTTACAACTGGGTCATCACATCATCACCACTGGTGGCCCTGCCGGGTCACCTGTACAGGTTCCTAGGGAAGCAACTGCTCCAGAACTCTACGTCGAACGGATCGACTAGACTCTCCTATCTCCGAGTGGACCCTCCTAGCCCCACTGCGCTGGCCCTCATACGCTGCGTCTAATGCCAGTCCTAAAGTCTCTACCCTGACCTTCATAGCATCCAGTGCAATCTCTAATAGGTCCACCTACTTGGCCGACTTATGAAATGCCTCCTCCACCCTTATCTTATCGGCAATCTCTACGTCAAGCTCACTCTGCATCGCCAGATGCTTTACGCTCAGTGCTGCGAACTTTGCCTTCTCATGCTCTAGCTGGACTCGCATCTCTGCTAGCTCCATCAGTGCCTGATGAGCATCATCCTTATACTGCTGCTCCATGTGCTGATGGTTCATATTCTCCGCCTCCAGCTGCAAAATCCTTTGCTCCTGAGCATGGTTTTTCTCTAACAGGTTACTGATCATCACATCTTTCGAGGTGTCCGACACCTCCTCTGGAACGACCTCCTCCTGGTCTACAGAATGGCTCCCCTGACTATCACCTGGCATCCTATAAAATAAGGATACAACATCAGTACTACAATAAAATATATTCATTGATGAAATGAAACAATATTTTATTAAGTACAACACATACTCGATGAATTTCCATAATCCATCTCCTAACATACTTTATAAGAGTTTTCTACTAAGGTTATAACCTAGGTTTCGCATTCCTAATGTTTATAACCTACAGCTTTGATACCAACCTGTGACACCCCCAAATCCAGGTCCTCTAACCTCAGATTCGGTGCTTACGATCTATCATCATCATAAGTATTCTATAACTATTACGAAATAATAAACATACATTGTTCATTATAATAAAGTCTCATAACACGGTCCCAAGGTCTTCATAACATTAACTTTAAATACACCATTTATCATACAAATAGTTTACTTAAGAAATTCCATCAGATAATAACTAAATTGACATTCAGTCTAAATTACTCCTGGATCTTGCCCTTGCCCTTGTCCTTCGTGTTTGATCCTTCAGGCTTAACTGAAATAGATGTCATGATATAGCAAGAGTAAGCAACTAATTTGCTTCACAAGTTTATATAGACAAGGAAGATATATCATGACTGAGAAAGAAATATTGCGTTTAATGTTCAACAATAATATAAGATTGTGAAGGAACATGAACTAATAATCAACAATTGAATATTCGATAATTGAATAACATGAACTGAGTGGTTTTGAATAACCATGAACATTTGCTAAGGTGCTCAGTGATTAAACTGGACCTCTTAATAAGTTTTGGTATTCAAGGGGATCAGCCTTTCATACCTCGTGATTTATGCATAAACACTTAATAATCCGGCATTGATATCATGCCTTAATCAAATTCGTCCTTTTCTCAGTCAAGAGTTCTTACTATATCAATTTAATAAGAACAGTTATTTAAAACACATTTGATTTAACAAATTTAGACATGCTTGATCTAGCTGATACAATTAGCATAGATCTATTTCATAAACAGTTCATAAATGAAGAACTTTAATTTAATTCACAGTTCAATAGCAGTAGAACGAAATTCAATTGCACAAAGTGCGAATTTCAATAATCAATATAGACGTGAATAATCATCAATAATTATTCACTAACATGCTTTGAAAATAATAACTCGAGCTTGAGTTAGGAAACTTGCCTCGATCGTAGGTTACGGCTACGAAATTAAATTTATATCCACTATGCAGTTAAATTATCTTCCTTTGAGAGACCTATAAATTAATCTTTCAATTAGTCAAAGCATAACATTAGATTATGTAATCACATAGATATTATACATTACATTTAGTTCTTATAAACATTATCATGTCTATATAGTGTTACTATTAATTAACGACTACCTTTAATTCTCATAATATTATTAACTTAGATAATATTTAATTCACCTTCTAGTATTATTGGTTTACTAATAATACTTTCAATCATTTACTAATATTTTATTCACTTACTAATATTATTAATCATTTAATAATATTTTATTACTTTACTAATGTTATTATATTTAATAACATTTTATTTAATCTCAAATATTATTATTTAATAATATTTTAATCATTTAATAATATTACTTTAATCAATATTATTAATCTTTTAATAATATTTTAATCTAGGATTAATATCTTAATCTAATATTATTAATTATTTAATAATATTTCAATGAAATTTTAATCTTAATATTTTTATTTACTTAACAACATCTTATTATAATATTATTAATATTATAATAATATTCCAATGATTTACTAAATTAATAAATAATTTATTCTAATTGTTCATCATTTATTAACCCCTTATTTAATATCCATAAAAGGTCATAAATAATATTTATTATTATAAATTACCAACATGCCCTAACATAGTCATGATATAATATATTATGAGCATTCAAGCATAAAAATCACATTTTTCTCATTAAAGACATCATTTAACTATTTATTTCTTTTTATTCATAATTTAACCATTTTTAGGAAAAATAGCAAACTGATTCCAAAATTCTTCAACTTCTGGATTTTGACAGAATATAAACACACAATGATCTCCTAATTTTTCTGGAATTTTAGAAAATGATTTACTATTTTTAAAGTGTCTAAAACACTCGAATCTTGCCCCATTTTTCATAAATTGAGTTTTGCTCAGAAAACTCTGAAATTTTCAGTGTATGCTCTCGTAACATATATGAAGCTACTGTAAAAATTTCGGAATTTTCCAGTGTATACACAGTGAGACATTCGAAGGTTAATATTTCGGAGTCCTTTACGGAAATAGTCATTACGCACAATATATAACTCGAAACGTGTCCGTTCTTTTTCCTGCATGTACATAACTTCTCAAGGTACCTCTGTGATTTTTCCCAGATTTTTAAAAGAGAAGAAACTGACCAAAACAGCCTCATGAAAAATGGATCAGTAGCTAATTTAGGATTTTCAAAGCCTCAACATGCAAAGCGGACTGTTTTGGGAAAAATAGTCTCAAAAGTTTCAAAATTTGCTAGATTTGTGTTCTACCACTTGGGTTTACTACATAACTCATGTATCTAGTACCCCCCTTCGACGGATCATAATTCCAAGTTGTAAAACTTGAGTTACTCAAGATTTAGTGGAAGAAAAACAAGAGTTTTCACCCTTGGAGAACATATGCTCATTTTGTTCCTCTAAGTCTTTGATCTAACACTCAAGTTACTTAGTTCCATACATGATGATATGTAGAACTAGTGTATCTTGAGTATTTGTACATAGCCCCATCAAAACTCAAGCTAGCAAAACAAAGTAAAAGAAGAAGATGAAGGTAAGTTATACCTTGACTTAGTTGCTACCTTTCTTGATTTTCCAAAGTAAGTAATATACTTAGGAGGCATGAACAACTAGCACTCTTATCTCTTTTCTCTATAACCAAAACCCTCTCTCTCTTTTCTCTCTATGAAGTTGGCTAGCTTGGGAGCAAAAGATAGAAGAAGAAGATGGAGAGAAAATGAGATGTTGGAAGAATGAAATGTGATTACAAAATGAAATGAGTAATTCACTAATAATCCTCCCATAACTATTTCGTTGTCCATTGGGTAAAAACTTTGTATTATTATTTCCATTAGGCTAGACATGATTAAATGTGCATAATGGAGTGGCATCCAATGGGAGCTTGACAACATTGTCCTTGTGTTTAATAATTTCTACTAATGGACAAGTTAGCTTAATTATTCCACTTAGGATCCTCTAGCCCATAATATCCTCCATTTAGCTTTTATTTTAAATGTCCAATTTTGATTAATCAAATATCTAGACTACCCCTAATCAAGTGGGCTAAGTATAGGATTGTGTTTTTATTTCTTTTGGGCTTCTCTTTTAATTATTTTGGGTTATATACTAAACATAGTCTAACAATTTTAATAATGTTACCCAATTTGATTATTTAGGGCTTCCATTTCCAATCATATGAAGTTTAATTACTTATACATGTGACTTTATCTCATAACCTAATTAGATTTACAAGAATTAGATTTAAAATTATTAGTCACTTGAAATACTATGTTTACCCACTTAAGTTAGTATACATATTAAATACTAACTTTTCCGTATTACCATAACCCTTAGGTTATTTAATAGTCTTACCTAATGTATAATTAGGTTACAAAGCTTTCATTTTTAATGAAATCTATAAATGTATGTATCCATAAGTATAGTATATATGTTAATTGCCACATGCACCACTTCACATAGTTGGTCACATATTAAATCCTTATATAACACAAAGTTTAAAAAAAATGGATAATGTACATACATATATGGTGACTTAAAATTCACGGTTATTACAAGATCTCGAAGGGTCTAATAAATCTCGAACTCAGTTTACCTTTCTTTCCAAACCTTATCTTCCCTTTCCAGGGAGATACTTTCAAAAATGCATAGCTTCCCACTTCAAAATCTCTCTTCTGGCGATGTAAGTCTGCAAACTTCTTCTGGCGATCTTGAGCTGCTACCAGTCGGGCTCTTATCACCTTGATGATCTCTACGGTCTGTTGCACCAGTTCTGGTCCCAACAGTCGACGTTCACCCACTTCATCCCAGTATAAGGGCGTTCTGCATTTCCTCCCATACAGTGCTTCGTATGGCGGCATTCTAGTGTTAGCGTGATAGCTATTGTTGTATGCGAACTCTACTAATGGAAGATGATCCTTCCAGCTACCCTTGAAGTCCATCACACACGCTCTGAGCATGTCTTCAAGTGTTTGAATCGTTCTCTCGCTTTGTCCATCGGTCTGCTGATGATATGCGAAGTTCAGCCGTAGTTGTGCCCCCATTCTTTCTCGAAGACTCTTCCAGATGTTTGACGTGAATCACAGATCTCTATCCGATACAATAGATACCGGTACGCCACGTCTCGAGATAATTTTTTTGGTATATAATTTGGCTAGCTAGTCCAAACTAAACCTGATCTTGATCGGCAAGAAATGATCCGACTTCGTAAGAAGATCTACAATCACCCATATGGCGTCGTTGATAAGTGGGTTTTATACCTACTTAGTGAATAGAAATTCCTGCGAACTATGCACATCTCAAGTACATTTTAGTGTGTTTTTAGTTGCATTTCATGTTATTTTGCATTACATAAACTTAAAACTCCTTTTGGTGAAAAAGTACAGGAAACAGCCTAATTTGGTGGAATTAGAAGGCACGAGGCGAATGGACGCATAAAGCGAGGCACAAGCTGGGATATGCGTGGCATGAGGATCATGTGGAGCAGAAGACTAAGCGTGGATGGACAAAGGATGGAGCAGCGGAACAGATCAGTTGCAGCAGCAGAACCAGAACTCAAAGTTATAGAAGCCGTGTGGCCGCACGATAGGACAAGCTTGGGGATGCGCGCCCGCACGGGCACCTGGTTGGATAACATTACACACTGCAAGTTACGCGCCTACGTGAGGAATACAAAGGGGAAGCGCGCGGCCGCGTGCGACGTTGACTGAAGCTTCTGACTTTATTTTAATTTGCGTAACTGAGAGGCGAGTGGAATTAGGTTTTATATATTAGACGTATTTTTAGTATGTAAAAAAACATTCCACCCCTTGGGGGCTAAAGATACTGTTGTTTTCTTTCTTTAACTTTGAATAAGTAGATTAGAGTAGATTAGAGTAGTGATTTCTCGAGTAGATTAGATTGAAGACTTGAAGCAATTGGAAAGCATTGAAGATTTAACCTTGGAGCAAGAGAACAAATTTACACTACCATTCTCTATTCTTACTCTCTCTTTGATTCCTAATTGTATCTTATGATGTTTATTCAATATGTGGATGGTAGAATTGAATCAATTATGATTTAACTTCTATTCTAAGATTATAATGGATTCTATGGATTAGTTATTTCTGATATATTTCATTGTTAGCCATATTAATTGCTATGGGATTGCCTAATTAGATTCATGCTATTTGCTCAGTTGATTGGCCATCAATTACTGTGATAACCCATATAGACTCGAGAGACGACGTATGGGTTTAGATCTGATCTTATTATCTTGTGATTGTATGTTCTACATTGTGATGGAATGTATGATTTGTGCTTAGGATAGACATATACCGAAGCATCACTCGTAGTTAATTGAGAACTTGGGCTTAAACCCTATTTATTTGTAAATCATATAGACATATATTGGTTTAGGTAATGTGGGTGCTCCTGTGTATTCTATCAATTATGGATTATATGTGATATGAGTATAGTACATCGAGAGATGACTATATTTCACTTTCGTGTTCTCGACTAACAATCCGGTATAATTAATTTAGCTTAACATGAAATGTGTGGATTTGAATGAGTCAATAGATGAAATTGTGATCTCAGGTCCTCATTATCTAGTCTCACTCTAGGAATAGTTAGGCTTATTTAATTTAATAGTTTTTTATATAAAATATAATATCATTCGTTTAAATAAGACTGAAATGGTTATGGGTTAATGCTTGGTGAACATTATTAGTTAATTCTCCGTGGGAACGATACTTTACTTACTCTTTAATACTTGTTGACTGTGTATACTTGTACGCATATATTAATCGGTAAAACGACCAACAGTCGTGCCCCTTTTGCGTTGCTGGAAGTCCCACCACAAAATCTATCGTGATGTGCTCCCATTTCCACTCTGGAATCTCTAAAGGCTGTAGTAATCCAATCAGTCGTTGATGCTCTACCTTGACTCTCTGATAAGTTAGACATCTGCTGACACATTTTGCAACCTCTCTCTTCATGTTTGGCCACCAAAAGTGTTGACATAAATCTTGATACATCTTTGTGCTTCCTGGGTGTATCGAGTACCTCGTACTGTGCACTTCTTATAAAATCTCTATTTTTAGTTATGGTAATGACGGTACCCAAATTCGTCCTTCGAATCATAGCAGTTCGGTGCCATTAATCTTGTATTTCAATTCATCCCCTTCAGCTAATCGCTTCTTGATGTTGTCACAATCTTTGTCCTTCTCTTGAGCCTCTTTAATCTTATCTAATAAAGTCGGGCTCGCTGCCACTGTAAATAATTTCTCATTAGTCTCCATCGGATACTTAACCTCTAAGTCAAGTAGTTCGAAATCTTTCACCAATTCCTCTTGAATGGTCAACTTTAGTAACTTCTCCCTACCTTTTCTGCTCAGGGCACCTGCCATTACATTTGCTTTGCCTGGATGGTACAAAATCTCACAATCATAATCTTTGATCAATTCCAGCCATCGACGCTGCCTCATGTTTAGCTCCTTCTGCGTGAGGATATACTTCAGACTCATGTGATCCGTATATATCTCACACTTCTCGCTATACAAATAGTGCCTCCAAATCTTCAAGGAAAAAACTACCGCTGCTAACTTTAGGTCATGAGTCGGATAACCCTTCTCATAGTCCTTCAGCTGACGTGAAGCGTACGCAATGACTATGTCGTGCTGCATCAGTACACAGCCAAGACCCTTGTGTGACGCATCACTATACACTACAAATCCTCTCGTGTTGTCTGGTAAAGCCAACACAGGTGCTTGACTAAGTCTCTTCTTTAATTTCGTGAAACTATCCTCACATTTCTCCGTCCAAACAAACTTCACCGTCTTTCTAGTAAGGTTGGCCAATGGCGATGCTATCTTCAAAATTTTTTGGATGAATCTCCGATAGTATCCTGCTAATCCCAAGAAACTCCTTATTTCTGTCGGCGTCTTTGGTTGTTCCCAGTTGATAACCGCTTCTACTTTTGCTGGATCCACCGAAACACCATCCTTGTCGATAACATGACCCAAAAACTGCACTCTCTACAACCAAAACTCACACTTGGAGAACTTTGCATACAACTTCTACCTCCTTAACGTCTCCAACACTGTCCTTAGATGTTCAACGTGCTCTTCCTCTGTCTCTGAATATACCAGAATGTCATTGATGAACACGACAACAAACTTATCCAAATACTATTTAAACACTCTGTTCATCAAGTCTATGAATGCTGCTGGCGCATTCGTCAAATCAAATGACATTACCAGAAACTCAAAGTGTATATATCAAGTTCTGAATGCCGTGTTTTGAACATCCTCCTGCCTCACCTTCAGTTGGTGATAACCGGTCCTCAAGTCAATTTTTGAAAAGTATTTTGCCCCCTTCAACTGATCAAACAAATCGTTGATCCTGGGCAACGGGTACTTGTTCTTAATGGTGACCTTGTTCAACTCTCGGTAGTCGATACAAAGCCTTAATGACCCATCTTTCTTCCTTACGAATAAGACTGGTGCTCCCCACGGTGATACGCTCGGTCGAATGTATCCATTATCTAATAACTCTTGTAGTTGAACCAACAGTTCCTTCACTTCTACAGGAGTCATACGATACGGCGCTTTGGATACCAGTGCTGTCCCTGGTGCCAAATCGATAACAAACTCTACCTCTGTATCTGGTGGCAATCCCAGAATCTCATCTGGGAAGACATCAACGAATTCCCTTACAATAGGTATCTGACCCAGTTCACCCTCGACTCTGCTGGTATCCACAACGTGAGCTAAATAACCTATATAACCCTTCCTAAGCAACTTCTTTGCTTGCATCATCGTCAGATAAAAAGATTGTTTTGGCGATTTACTGCCATGTAATACCACCTTTGACTTATTCAGAATCTTTAGGCGTACGTACTTTTTCTTACAGTTAATGACTACTCCGTGACTCGATAACCAATCCATCCCGAGGATTACTTTAAACTCTCTAAGACGAATCGGTATCAAATCCACGTTAAGCTTAAACCCTCTTACATCAGCACAACAATTCCAATGGATGTAGTCTACAGGGATAATTTCTTTGTTTGCTACTTCTACATTTATTGGGTATTCTAATAGTTCACGAGGTAAACTTAATCTTTGAGCAAATTCATCAGATACGAAAGAACATGAAGCTCCGAAATCGAATAACACATAGGCATTTATATCGTTGATCGGAATTATACATGACACCACCTCCCTGGATGCCACGGCATCTTGCACTGTCATATTGAATGTCCTTGTTGTTGGCTTTTTTTGCTGGGCTGGTCCTCTATTGGTTGTCCTAGTGTTATTGCCCCTATTACCGTTTCTGCCATCAGTGCTTTTCTTCCTCGGGAAATCCTTGATCCGATGTCCCGCTTCACCACAGTTAAAACAACCTCCCTTCTTCACCTTAGGACAATTGGGTGAGGTATGCCCATCTTGTCCACAGGTATAACATACTGTTTTTCCCTTCATGCACTCTCCCGAGTGACCCTTTCCACAGTTTCCACACATCGACTTCTTTTGTTGCACACTTCCTTGCTGACTCTCCAAATTACTACCCCAGCTTCTCCACTTATGCTTCTCGTTGTTGCTACCACCATTGCTAACATTATGATTCCCACCTTCTACTATCTTATTGTTCTTCTCCCGATTGTACTTTGAGACCGCTTCGCTTCCACCTTCCGCTATGAGAGCTTTCTCCAAAATAGTTGAGGATGACGTGATTTGTAAAATCGCTACCTTACTATAAATCCACGGCTTTAGTCCATTTTCAAACCTTCTTGCTTTCCTCACATCCGTGTCCACCTGATGTTGAGCGAATCTGGCCAATTCATTAAACTTCACAGCGTACTCTGACACTGACATATTCTCTTATTTCAATTCCAAAAACTTGATCTCCATTCTCTCTTGTGTACTCTAAGGGAAGTAGTTCCCAAAGAACAACATCTTGAACGCTTCCCAAGTCACAATTCCAGTCCTGGCTTTGTTCTGGTTGGCCTCCAACCAATAGTTAGCCTCACCCTTCATTAAATAGGTAGCAAAAATTGTTTTCTACTCTTCTGCTACTCTAGCAATAATGAAGGCCTTCTCAATCTCCTTTATCCACGTCTGGGCCTCTATCGGGTCTGCTGTTCCACTAAACTACGACGGTCCCATTGCCTTGAAGTCCTTAAAGTTGGCTAGTTAGTTTCCCACCTGATTTTCGACAGGTTGAGCTTGATTCCTCATAGCTTCAACCATCATGCTGATAAAGTCTTGCATTGGGTTTAGTTGAGCTCCCGCTGCATTATTAACTGACTCTTCGATCTCTTGGTTCCTTAGTACACGTCTGGGCGACATTATCTAATTAAATAAAAATCTAACACGTTACTCGAGTTTTATTATCTTATAAGTACTTAGCATGTAATAAGCTATTGTATTCAAACAATCAGATGATCATTATGTGAGAGTTTTAAATTACCAAGATTTGGAAATATTTCTCCCCGATTAGTGGGTTAAGTTTGTTTAAAAATTTCCAATTCAGTCTACTGGATTCACATAACATTAAATAAATAATTTACTATTTAAATTTTCAAACACATATCATAATAATGCATTTATATTCATATACCAATCTTCGGTGCCTCACATGTTCATTACAGTATATTATTATAAATGCTACTATCCCATTTTAAACACAAAAGATGGGATTAACTCAAAATGATACTCCCCTACATACACAAATAGGGATACAACCTAACTACCTACTACATCACCACAAAACCCTATTACACAAAAAGGGGGTACGAATGCATCTATCTATAACTGGTCCATAGCATAATCATCACCGGTGGCCCTGCTAGGTCACCTGAATAGGCTCTTGGGGAAACAACCCCTCCATAACTCTACGCTGAACGGATCTACTCGACTCCCCTATCTCGATATGCGCCCTCCTAGTCCCACTGCGCTGGCCCTCATATGCTGCGTCTAGCGCTAGTCGTAAAGCCTCGACCCTGACCTTCATGGGCTGCAGTGTTGTCTCTAACTGGTCCACCCGCTTGGCTGACTCATAAAATGCCTTATCCACGCGTATCTTATCTGCAATCTCCAAGTCAAACTCACCCCGCATCGCCAGATGCTCTACACTCAGTGCTCTGAACTTTACCTTCTCCTTCTCTAGCTGTACTCGCGCCTCTGCTAGCTCAATCAGTGTCTGATTAGCAGCATCTTTGTACTGCTACTCCATGTACTGATGAGTAATGTTCTGTTCCTTCAACTGTAAAATCATCTGCTCCTGTGCATAGTTTTTCATCATTATATACCCTTATTATTATATTTAAACTTGTTGACCAAACTCGTTACTCATCCTTGCTATATCATTAATTATATTGCAGCTAAGCCTGAGACCTCAGGAAAGGTAAAGGGTAAAGGAAAGATGTAGAATAGTCGCCAAGAGCAGACTTTACTATATGCCTAGTTTAAATTACTGTTATATAATAAGAACCCTAATTATTATTTTAGGGTATATTTGTAAGATGATATTAAGGTTATCGAATCTTGGGACTAGTAACACATTTTGAATGAACAACGTATGCTTATTATATTTCGCATTTTTGTTATTATATGTTCTTTAGAGGTGGATGCTTCTATTTTATCGTGATGACCGAACCGGGGTCAGAGGACCCGGTTTCGAGGGTGTCACATTAAGTGTTTGAGTGTATAAGAATATGTATCTACTGATTTTATGTGTACAGTATGTGGTTAAGGGTCAAGGGTTGATCATATAAATTATATCTATTATGACGCCCCCAAAATAGGTATGCATCACTCATCTTGAGTCGCCAAATACATGGTACTGAATACAAATACAAACTTAATTATACAACATGAGCTGAGAGTTTTTATACTAATATTGTCTCATAGACAATATCCAAACTCAAATTCAATCCTTATTACATATATTATCATACTAAATAGTGAGGACTACTAAACAACCATTTCGGACCGTCACTCCATTCCCCGACTAGTCCCGGCTATGCTATCATTTCCTAAAGAAAACAATAAAAGCAAAAGGGTGAGCTCAACTGTCCCAGCAAGAAATATTATGACTAAGATAATGCAGAATAAATTATTGTTAGCCTTCAACAGTGTTAAACTGATAAAATACAATAAACATCAACTTTAACTCCAGCGGAATAAGCAATCCATTCGAAGAGTCAAGTAGAGCATGAAATCTACGATCTTTTATGCTTTAAGAGTTTATCATAAATTTTATCGCTAAGACTCAACTTAATTAATAAAACACATCATCGAATCATTCCTACACTACAGGCCAAGGATATTCATTAGTATCACGACCACGAATTATCCATGCACTAGGCCAAGGATATTCGTGTTTTCACCAATGGTCATGATCATGCCAACAACTGTCCATCAATACACTACGCGCCAATGAAAACTTTTGCACATCATTTGTAATATTACGGTCATGATTATACCAAATAATCCTTAGTCATAATCATACCAATCAACAGTTCATCTATGCACGTAAGCCAAAGATGACTTTCATAATAATATAAATATGAGGATGATGACAATGATATAAGAATTCAATTAAATGAAAGCATAGTATAAATTTTTAAAGATTTATAATTTAATTTATCCAAAATTCAAAAACATCCAAATTCTCAATATGATACTACTTTGTGGAGTAAATTCAAGAATAATATTATATCAAAAATGATTTGGACCGAAAAAAAATCAATTTTTGTCATGAATAGAAGCCTAGGTGAATAGTACTCGAGTGAATAGTATCCCGTGAATAGTAATATAATATATTACACACCTGCACATACATTTTCACACACACACACACACACACTTTTTCACCAACATATCACTTTCACACACATCACATTCATATATATATATATATATATATATATATATATATATATATATATATATATTTTATTTATAAGTTTTGTGTTATTAGATTATAAATAGAATATATTATATTTTATTATGCATATTGTAGCATAGTAAAATCAAAAGTTTTAAAATTCTCAATCGGCCAAACGCCCGTGATTTTTCTTTTGAAATTACTATGCGTCCGTGATTTTCTAATTCAAATAGTATCATTCCATTCTCCTATAAATAGGATGCTTAGTTAAAATTGAAAATCACACCAAAATCAGAGAATTCTTCTTCTATAATTTTGAGTGTATTTCTTTAGGCGGGGGCCACATGTGGGGCCCACATGTTGGATGAAAAAGGGGGGGATGATATTCACGGATGGAATGTTGGAATTGTGGAAATGGTGGAAAAGAATAGAGTATATATATATATATATATATATATATATATATATATATATATATATATATATATATATATATATATATACTGAATAACTTTCTACCGATTATTTTAAAAAATAGGTAAATGGGGGTCCATATATTAACAAAAATTTCATAAAAATTCCCTCAATATTTTTTAACAACATTTATTCATATTATTATAACTCGCAATATTAACAACCAGATCGTTCCCAAGAAAGAGGGGGTTTTCTAATAAGAATTTCTCCCTATTGACGCGCAGTTAGGTGACCACACCCCTTTCTAGACATTGTTAATTATGCATATAATAATTAGAATAACTTGTCATCTCAATTATTGATTTTATAATATATAAAATATTGACAATAATTGAATCAAATAATGTGAGATACTATGCAGCAATTACTATAGCAATAATTGAATATAACTGAGTGACTTCTCACGTAAACATTAATAGTCAATACTGTGTGCTACTATGAAACCACGCGTATTACTGTACTTTTAACACCGGGTATTTCAACAGTTAACGGTAAAACTTTCACCGTTATTTTTATAAAAAGATATTTCTTTCATTTTTTAACTCCGACAATAATTCTGTTGTGGGGTCCACCAATGATTGTGCCGTCGTACAAATATTTCCTGTTAAAACGAATATTCCCCGACCAATCAACTATTTTATAACAACTTTCTTTCTTTGCAAAATTTATAAATATTACCCACAACTTTAACCTTTTATCAATTTAACCATTTGCCAAATAGAATAATATCTATAAGAAAATTGAATACTTTTATTTCATAAAATTTGGGGTCTTATAATCTCCCCTCCTTATAAAATTTTACCCTCGAAATTTACGTACCTGGTAGTTTGAAGGGATGAGGATACCTTGTTTTCATTCTAGCTTCTAACTCTTGAGGTATAACCTTTAAGCGTACAATATGTTCCTTCCTATCCAAGATTTTAACATATACTTCTTCATACGTTAAATCTTCCTCTATCTCGTCTAGTTCTAATTCAATAATGTTGTTCGGGTCGTCCACATATTTACGTAATATTAATACGTGAAAAACGTTATGAACACGCGACATACTTGGCGGTAAAGCGAGTTTATAGGCCACAGTTCCTACTCAATCGAGGATTTCAAATAGACTAATAAAATCGAGGGTTGAGATTTCATCTATTCGTCAATTCTTGCTTCTAGAATAACGCCTTCTTGCACTTTCTTCTTCATATTCATCAACTCCGGGTGTGTAGCTTGAGCAGCTTTAACTTTATCTGTGACGCCCCCAAAATTAGGTATACATCACCCATCTTGGGTCGTCAGATACATAGTACAAAATACAAATACAACTTACTAATACAACTGTCGTGTACAATACGACAAAACATAAACTGTGAGTTTGAATACAAATATTATCTTCTAGAGAGTATTCATACTCAAAAGGAGTCCTCATTACATTTATTAACACACCATTAATAGAATAGTAACTAATACTATCATCCGGACCATCACTCCGTTCCCCGACTTGCCCCAGCTACGTTTCATTTCCTGAAGGGAACAAGCAATCCTTTAAAGAGTCAAGTAGAAAATATAACTCTACTATCTTTATGATTTAAAAGATTTTCTAACACTGCGATTGCTGAGACTCAGCTTAATAAAAATAATTCCATTCATCGAATCACCCCATGCACTACGGCCAAGGATATTCGTATATTCATTAATGGTCATGATCATGCCAACAACTGTCCATCAATACACTACGGCCAATGAGGACTTTTACCACATCATTTGTAACATTACGGTCATGAGTATAAAAGTCAAAACTTAACCAATTGAGTACAATAAAGAATGGAATAACAAAAGAAATCACCATGCATGCGATAGACCGCACAAACAGGTTATTCCAACAGAATAATAAATAATGGAACCAGGTCCGGCGTAAATGCACAGACAGGATATTCCGACAGAATAATAAATAATGGAACCAGGTCCGGTGTAAAACACACAGACAGGATATTCTGACAGAATAATAAATAATGGAACCAGGTCCGGTGTAAAACACACAGACAGGATGTTCCAACAGAATAATAATAAAAACGGAACCAGGTCCGGTGTAAAACACACAGACAGGATGTTCCAACAAAATAATAGAAGAATGTCACCAAGTATAGGGTAGATCCGCGTATATAGGTTATTCCAACAGAATAATAAGAAATGGAATAACAACAGTTCTCTTCATGAATAAGAAAGAATAACACCCCTTACCGTTTTAAAGTCGAGCTGAAATAAGGAAGTAGTTAAGTAGCAGAATGCTCTTCTTCTCTCTCTCTATAGTTTCTCTCTATAGTTTCTCTCTCTAGAGTTCAGTGAATTCGTAAGAAATAATGAAGGAATGAGCTGCTATTTATAGAAAAATAGAATGCATAGTAACTAATCCATGAACGGTCCAGATTGATTACTTTAATCTGACGGTCCATATCTAAAGAAAAATCTTTTAAATAAAATATAATATATTCTATTTATAGAATAACTTTAATAAAGTATTCTGTTTTATATAAAAAGATGTTTCTGTTTTATTACGTTAATAATACGAATAAAATAAAACGTCATTATCGCTAAATAATTCATATTATTAACTGACAATAATTGAATCAAACTGAGTGACTTCTCACATAAGCATTAATAATCAATACTGTGTGCTACTATGCAACCACACGTATTACTGTACTTTTACTACCGAGTAGTTCAACAGTAACAATGGTAAAATTTCCGCCGTTATTTTTAATAAAATATTTTTGTCGTTTTCTCAATCCGACAATAATTCCGTTGTGGGGTCCACCAATGATTGTGTCGTTGTACGAATATTCCCTATTAAAACGAATATTTTCCGACCAATCAAATATTATATAACAACTTGCATACTTTACAAAAATTATAAATATTACCCACAACTATAACATTATATCAAATTAACTTCATAATATTCAAAAATGATATTTATAGAAAATTCATCTTTATTTATAAAAGTTGGGGTCTTACAACCTCCCCTTCTTATGAAATTTCGCCCTCGAAATTAGGGTACGTACCTGGTATGTCGAAGAGGTAAGGATACCTTGATTTCATTTCAGATTCTAACTCCCAAGTCATTTCCTCAACATCGTGGTTTCTCCACAAAACTTTGACTTGAGGTATAACCTTGGAGCGTAGAATATGTTCCTTCTTATCCAAGATTTGAACAGGAACTTCTTCATACGTCAAATCTTCCGCTATTTCGTCCGGTTCTAACTCAATAATGTGGTTCGGGTCTTCCACATATTTGCGTAACATGGATATGTGAAAAACGTTATGAACACGAGACATACTTGGCGGTAAAGCGAGTCTATAAGCCACAGTTCCTACTCGATCGAGGATTAAAAATGGACCGATGAATCGAGGATTGAGCTTTCCTCTCTTTCCAAATCTCGTAACTCCTTTCCATGGAGCAACACGTAAGAACACATGATCTCCTACATCAAATTCCACGTCCTTTCGATGAAGATCAGCATAACTCTTTTGTCGATCTTGTGAGGTTTTTATACGTTGTCGGATCGTTTGAATCTTTTCTGTAGTCATACGTACCAACTCCGGTCCCAACAACGTTGCTTCACCCACCTCATCCCAGCATACTGGAGAACGACATTTTCTTCCATACAATGCTTCGAATGGAGCCATGCCAATACTTGCTTGATAACTGTTGTTGTAGGAAAACTCCACCAATGGTAAGAACTTGTCCCAACTTCCCTTGAAGTCAAAGACACAGAGTCTTAATAGATCTTCAAGAGTTTGAATAGTCCTCTCTGATTGTCCGTCCGTCTGAGGATGATATGCTGAACTAAATCGTAACTCCGTGCCCATAGCTTTTTGTAAACTAACCCAAAATCGTGAAGTGAATCTTGGGTCTCGGTCAGAAACTATGGATACTGGCATACCATGCAGTCTTACAATCTCGTTTATGTACATACGAGCAAGACGTTCAAGTGTATAAGTTTCTCGTATCGGTAAGAAATGAGCAGACTTGGTCAATCTATCAACAATGACCCAAATCGCATCAATACCTTGAGAAACCCTAGGAAGACCGGTAACGAAATCCATGGTAATGTGCTCCCACTTCCATTCTGGAATTTCAAGTGGTTGCAATGGACCTTTTGGTACTTGATGCTCCGCTTTGACTCGTTGACAAGTTAGACACCTTGAGATAAACAATGCTATCTCTCTCTTCATATTGCTCCACCAAAATGTATGACGAAGATCATGATACATTTTGGTACTTCCAGGATGGATTGCAAATGGTGTGTTGTGCGCCTCCATCATGATTTCATACTTTAAATCAGGGTTGTTAGGAACACAAAGTCTGGAGTTGACTCGAAGTATTCCTTCTTCATCGATTCTTGCTTCCGGTATAGCACCTTCTTGCACTTTCTTCTTCATACGCATCAGCTCCAGGTCTGTAGCTTGAGCAGCTTTAACTTTATCGATTAAAGTCGGTTCTACTCGTATATTCGCCATCATCACATGGGTCCCTGGAGTCTTTAACTCTATCTCCATCCTTTGCAAATCACACAAAATGGGCCTTTGTGTTGACAATATCGCACTCGTACTTGCATATGATCTTCTACTCAATGCGTCAGCTACCACGTTCGCTTTTCCAGGATGGTATTGAATGGTATGATCATAATCTTTCAACAGTTCAAGCCAACGTCGTTGTCGCATGTTGAGTTCCTTTTGAGTGAAGAAATATTTGAGGCTTTTATGATCCGTAAAGATCTCCACCTTCTCCCCATACAAGTAATGCCTCCAAATTTTAAGTGCAAAGACAACAGCTGCCAACTCTAGATCATGAGTAGGATAATTCCTCTCATATTCCTTGAGTTGTCTTGATGCATAGGCTATGACTTTTCCATGTTGCATGAGAACGCATCCCAACCCTTTGCTCGAAGCATCACTGTAGATGACAAATCCCTCCGAGCCAGATGGTATTGTTAGAACAGGTGCTGAAATGAGTCTCCTCTTGAGTTCTTGAAAACTCTGCTCACATTCTTCGCTCCAACCGAACTTTGTATCTTTTCGAGTCAGCTGAGTTAATGGAGTAGCGATTCGAGAAAATCCTTCCACAAATCTCCGATAATAACCAGCTAAACCAAGAAAGCTACGTACTTCGGTCACTGATTTAGGTTGCTCCCAGCTTTGAATAGCTTCAATCTTTGTCCGGGTCAACCGATATTCCACGACTTGATACTACGTGCCCAAGGAATGCTACCTCTTCCAGCCAGAACTAGCATTTCTTCAACTTGGCATAAAGTTTGTATTCACGAAGCTTTTGGAGTACCAACCTCAAGTGTTGCTCATGATCTTCACGGCTTTTGGAATAAACAAGGATGTCATCGATAAAGACGACCACAAAGTGATCCAAATATTCCTTGAATACCCTGTTCATCATATCCATGAAGGCAGCAGGAGCATTAGTCAATCCAAAAGACATAACTAAGAATTCATAATGCCCATACCGAGTTCTGAAGGCAGTCTTTGGAATATCCTCAGTTCTAACCTTCAGCTGATGATATCCAGAACGAAGATCGATCTTTGAAAAGAATTGTGCTCCTTGCAACTGGTCAAACAGGTCATCAATACGTGGCAATGAGTACCTATTTTTGATGGTGACATGATTCAACTCCCGATAATCAATACAAAGTCGCATACTCCCATCTTTCTTCTTCACGAACAGAACAGGAGCACCCCAAGGAGAAGTACTAGGACGAATAAAACCAATGTCTAACAATTCCTGCAGTTGGGTCTTTAACTCCTGAAGTTCAATAGGAGCCATTCGATATGGGGCTTTGGAAATGGGTTTTGTACCGTGTTCAAGGTCGATACAAAATTCAATTTCACGCTCTGGGGGTAGGCCAGGAAGTTCTTCGGGAAATACGTCAGGAAATTTATTAACAACAGAAATATCATTCAAAGCTGACGTATTTTTGTTTAGATCTGTGACATGAGCTAAGAAAGCTTGACATCCGTTTTTCAATAAACGAATAGCTTTATGGCTTGAGATTACAGCGATTGATTTTAATGGTTTGGTTGCTTGAATTCGCATAATAGGTCGATTAGGAATATGAAAGCTAACAACCTTACGAAAACAATCAATTTTTGCATGATGAGTAGTTAACCAATCAATCCCTAGAATCACGACAAATGCAAGTATTTTTAATGAAATAAGATCGACAGGTAATGTGTGGGTACCAACTTGAACCAAACAAGACTTATAAACCGTGGATGTAATGAAGGTTTCTCCCAATGGAGTTTCAACTGCTAAGTCAAAGTCTAATTTCTCCGGAATCAAATTTAATCGATGAGCGCAAGTAGGAGAAATAAAAGAATGGGTAGAACCGGTATCAAATAAAGTATAGATTTCGTTAGAGTTTATGATAAGCTTACCCGTGATGACCTCATTCGGGTTCCTTGCTCTCTGGGAGTTCACAACAAACGCTCTCCCTTGCACAACTAGTTTTGACTTTTCTGGGACGGCCTTTGGTGCCTCCATCCTAGCTGAATTTGTCTTCGGTAAACGACAAAATCGGGCTAAATGACCTTCTCTTCCACAATTATAACATGCTTTGGACGGCATCGCGCAGTTTGGACTGATGTGCCCCTCCCCTCCGCATTTGAAACATATGATAGGTGGTCGTTCTCCTTCCTTAACGACAGGTGCTGGTGCTGACGTCTTTCCATCATTGTTGAATCTCCTCTTCTTGAAATGCCCATTCTTATTATTTTGGCCCTGATTACCACCGAAGTGGTTACCATTTCTGGCCTGTTGATTCCCTCCACGCTTGTTGTCACCGCTTCGATGACTGCTTTCACTAGTATTATCATTTTGCCGGCTGCTCTCTTTTGGTTGCGTTGTCTCGTTATCGCGCTCCACCAACTGAGCCCTATTTATAACATCTGAATACAAACACAATTTATGAGAAACAAGATGTTGACGTATCTCCGGCTTCAAACCTCTTAAAAACATCCGCGTCATTCTTTCTTCATTATCCACCAGGTGGGACGCAAACCGGGATAACTCCGCAAATTTTTCCTCGTACTGCGACACGGTCATATTATTCTGCTCCAATTTGATGAACTCCACCTCCTTCATGTGACGAATACTCTCGGGAAAGTGTTTGTCGTTAAACAGCTCTTGGAACTTCTCCCAAGACATCTTCAGTGCGGCAGGTTGAGTACGCTTTATCGATTCCCACCAGTAATCTGCCTCTCCTCGCAACATAAAGCTGCTTTCACCTACGTTGTGGACATAGAATGCATAGTAACTAATCATCACGGCACAATTCATGCAACAACAGGTGAAAGCGGCTCCTGTCCACAACGTAGGTGGAAATACTAAAAACTCTTAGGCGGTCACCGCTAAACAGTTTAAGGAGCTGGGACCACCGGAGTTTAAGGGAGAACCCAAACCACTTGTAGCTGAAACATGGATAAAGCAGATCACCAAGATATTTGATGTCTTGGGTTGCTCCGAGGAGCAAAAGGTGAAAGCGGCTCCTGTCCACAACGTAGGTGGAAATACTAGAAACTCTCAGGCGGTCACCGCTAAACAGTTTAAGGAGCTGGGACCACCGGAGTTTAAGGGAGAACCCAAATCACTTGTAGCTGAAACATGGATAAAGCAGATCACCAAGATATTTAATGTCTTGGGTTGCTCCGAGGAGCAAAAGGTTCCCTTTGCCGCCTTTATGTTGCGAGGAGAGGCAGATTACTGGTGGGAATCGATAAAGCGTACTCAACCTACCGCACTTAGGATGTCTTGGGAGAAGTTCCAAGAGCTGTTTAACGACAAATACTTTCCCGAGAGTATTCGTCACATGAAGGAGGTGGAGTTCATCAAATTGGAGCAGAATAATATGACCGTGTCGCAGTACGAGGCAAAATTTGCGGAGTTTTCCCGGTTTGCGTCCCACCTGGTGGATAATGAAGAAAGAATGACGCGGATGTTTTTAAGAGGTTTGAAGCCGGAGATACGTCAACATCTTGTTTCTCATAAATTGTGTTTGTATTCAGATGTTGTAAATAGGGCTCAGTTGGTGGAGCGCGATAACGAGACAACGCAACCAAAAGAGAGCAGCCGGCAAAATGATAATACTAGTGAAAGCAGTCATCGAAGCGGTGACAACAAGCGTGGAGGGAATCAACAGGCCAGAAATGGTAACCACTTCGGTGTTAATCAGGGCCAAAATAATAAGAATGGGCATTTCAAGAAGAGGAGATTCAACAATGATGGAAAGACGTCAGCACCAGCACCTGTCGTTAAGGAAGGAGAACGACCACCTATCATATGTTTCAAATGCGGAGGGGAGGGGCACATCAGTCCAAACTGCGCGATGCCATCCAAAGCATGTTATAATTGTGGAAGAAAAAGGTCATTTAGCCTGATTTTGTCGTTTACCGAAGACAAATTCAGCTAGGATGGAGGCACCAAAGGCCGTCCCAGAAAAGTCAAAACTAGTTGTGCAAGGGAGAGCATTTGTTGTGAACTCCCAGAGATCAAGGAACCCGAATGAGGTCATCACGGGTAAGCTTATCATAAACTCTAACGAAGTCTATACTTTATTTGATACCGGTTCTACCCATTCTTTTATTTCTCCTACTTGCGCTCATCGATTAAATTTGATTCCGGAGAAATTAGACTTTGACTTAGCAGTTGAAACCCCATTGGGAGAAACCTTCATTACATCCACGGTTTATAAGTCTTGTTTGGTTCAAGTTGGTACCCACACATTACCTGTCGATCTTATTTCATTAAAAATACTTGTATTTGACGTGATTCTAGGGATTGATTGGTTAACTACTCATCATGCAAAAATTGATTATTTTCGTAAGGTTGTTAGCTTTCATATTCCTAATCGACCTATTATGCGAGTTCAAGCAACCAAACCATTAAAATCAATCGCTGTCATCTCAAGCCATAAAGCTATTCGTTTATTGAAAAACGGATGTCAAGCTTTCTTAGCTCATGTCATAGATCTAAACAAAAATACGTCAGCTTTGAATGATATTTCTATTGTTAATAAATTTCCTGACGTATTTCCCGAAGAACTTCCTGGCCTACCCCCAGAGCGTGAAATTGAATTTTGTATCGACTTTGAACCCGGTACAAAACCCATTTCCAAAGCCCCATATCGAATGGCTCCTATTGAACTTCAGGAGTTAAAGACCCAACTGCAGGAATTGTTAGACATTGGTTTTATTCGTCCTAGTACTTCTCCTTGGGGTGCTCCTGTTCTGTTCGTGAAGAAGAAAGATGGGAGTATGCGACTTTGTATTGATTATCGGGAGTTGAATCATGTCACCATCAAAAATAGGTACCCATTGCCACGTATTGATGACCTGTTTGACCAGTTGCAAGGAGCACAATTCTTTTCAAAGATCGATCTTCGTTCTGGATATCATCAGCTGAAGGTTAGAACTGAGGATATTCCAAAGACTGCCTTCAGAACTCGGTATGGGCATTATGAATTCTTAGTTATGTCTTTTGGATTGACTAATGCTCCTGCTGCCTTCATGGATATGATGAACAGGGTATTCAAGGAATATTTGGATCACTTTGTGGTCGTCTTTATCGATGACATCCTTGTTTATTCCAAAAGCCGTGAAGATCATGAGCAACACTTGAGGTTGGTACTCCAAAAGCTTCGTGAATACAAACTTTATGCCAAGTTGAAGAAATGCGAGTTCTGGCTGGAGGAGGTAGCATTCCTTGGGCACGTAGTATTAAGTCGTGGAATATCGGTTGACCCGGCAAAGATTGAAGCTATTCAAAGCTGGGAGCAACCTAAATCAGTGACCGAAGTACGTAGCTTTCTTGGTTTAGCTGGTTATTATCGGAGATTTGTGGAAGGATTTTCTCGAATCGCTACTCCATTAACTCAGCTGACTCGAAAAGGTACAAAGTTCGGTTGGAGCGAAGAATGTGAGCAGAGTTTTCAAGAACTCAAGAGGAGACTCATTTCAGCACCTGTTCTAACAATACCATCTGGCTCGGAGGGATTTGTCATCTACAGTGATGCTTCGAGCAAAGGGTTGGGATGCGTTCTCATGCAACATGGAAAAGTCATAGCCTATGCATCAAGACAACTCAAGGAATATGAGAGGAATTATCCTACTCATGATCTAGAGTTGGCAGCTGTTGTCTTTGCACTTAAAATTTGGAGGCATTACTTGTATGGGGAGAAGGTGGAGATCTTTACGGATCATAAAAGCCTCAAATATTTCTTCACTCAAAAGGAACTCAACATGCGACAACGACGTTGGCTTGAACTGTTGAAAGATTATGATCATACCATTCAATACCATCCTGGAAAAGCGAACGTGGTAGCTGACGCATTGAGTAGAAGATCATATGCAAGTACGAGTGCGATATTGTCAACACAAAGGCCCATTTTGTGTGATTTGCAAAGGATGAGATAGAGTTAAAGACTCCAGGGACCCATGTGATGATGGCGAATATACGAGTAGAACCGACTTTAATCGATAAAGTTAAAGCTGCTCAAGCTACAGACCTGGAGCTGATGCGTATGAAGAAGAAAGTGCAAGAAGGTGCTATACCGGAAGCAAGAATCGATGAAGAAGGAATACTTCGAGTCAACTCCAGACTTTGTGTTCCTAACAACCCTGATTTAAAGTATGAAATCATGATGGAGGCGCACAACACACCGTTTGCAATCCATCTTGGAAGTACCAAAATGTATCATGATCTTCGTCATACATTTTGGTGGAGCAATATGAAGAGAGAGATAGCATTGTTTATCTCAAGGTGTCTAACTTGTCAACGAGTCAAAGCGGAGCATCAAGTACCAAAAGGTCCATTACAACCACTTGAAATTCCATAATGGAAGTGGGAGCACATTACCATGGATTTCGTTACCGGTCTTCCTAGGGTTTCTCAAGGTATTGATGCGATTTGGGTCATTATTGATAGATTGACCAAGTCTGCTCATTTCTTACCGATACGAGAAACTTATACACTTGAACGTCTTGCTCGTATGTACATAAACGAGATTGTAAGACTACATGGTATGCCAGTATCCATAGTTTCTGACCGAGACCCAAGATTCACTTCACGATTTTGGGTTAGTTTACAAAAAGCTATGGGCACAGAGTTACGATTTATTTTAGCATATCATCCTCAGACGGACGGACAATTAGAGAGGACTATTCAAACTCTTGAAGATCTATTAAGACTCTGTGTCTTTGACTTCAACGAAAGTTGGGACAAGTTCTTACCATTGGTGGAGTTTTCTTACAACAACAGTTATCAAGCAAGTATTGGCATGGCTCCATTCGAAGCATTGTATGGAAGAAAATATCGTTCTCCAGTATGCTGGGATGAGGTGGGTGAAGCAACGTTGTTGGGACCGGAGTTGGTACGTATGACTACAGAAAAGATTCAAACGATCCGACAACGTATAAAAACCTCACAAGATCGACAAAAGAGTTATGCTGATCTTCATCGAAAGGATGTGGAATTTGATGTAGGAGATCATGTGTTCTTACGTGTTGCTCCATGGAAAGGAGTTACGAGATTTGGAAAGAGAGGAAAGCTCAATCCTCGATTCATCGGTCCATTTTTAATCCTCGATCGAGTAGGAACTGTGGCTTATAGACTCGCTTTACCGCCAAGTATGTCTCGTGTTCATAACGTTTTTCACATATCCATGTTACGCAAATATGTGGAAGACCCGAACCACATTATTGAGTTAGAACCGGACGAAATAGCAGAAGATTTGACGTATGAAGAAGTTCCTGTTCAAATCTTGGATAAGAAGGAACATATTCTACGCTCCAAGGTTATACCTCAAGTCAAAGTTTTATGGAGAAACCACGATGTTGAGGAAATGACTTGGGAGTTAGAATCTGAAATGAAATCAAGGTATCCTTACCTCTTCGACATACCAGGTACGTACCCTAATTTCGAGGGCGAAATTTCATAAGAAGGGGAGGTTGTAAGACCCCAACTTTTATAAATAAAGATGAATTTTCTATAAATATCATTTTTGAATATTATGGAGTTAATTTGATATAATGTTATAGTTGTGGGTAATATTTATAAATTTTGTAAAGTACGCAAGTTGTTATATAATATTCGATTGGTCGGAAAATATTCGTTTTAATAGGGAATATTCGTACAACGACACAATTATTGGTGGACCCCACAACGGAATTATTGTCGGATTGAGAAAACGACAAAAATATTTTATTAAAAATAACGGCGGAAATTTTACCATTGTTACTGTTGAACTACTCGGTAGTAAAAGTACAGTAATACGTGTGGTTGCATAGTAGCACACAGTATTGATTATTAATGCTTATGTGAGAAGTCACTCAGTTTGATTCAATTATTGTCAGTTAATAATATGAATTATTTAGCGATAATGACGTTTTATTTTATTCGTATTATTAACGTAATAAAACAGAAACATCTTTTTATATAAAACAGAATACTTTATTAAAGTTATTCTATAAATAGAATATATTATATTTTATTTAAAAGATTTTTCTTTAGATATGGACCGTCAGATTAAAGTAATCAATCTGGACCGTTCATAGATTAGTTACTATGCATTCTATTTTTCTATAAATAGCAGCTCATTCCTTCATTATTTCTTACGAATTCACTGAATTCTAGAGAGAGAAACTATAGAGAGAAACTATAGAGAGAGAGAAGAAGAGCATTCTGCTACTTAACTACTTCCTTATTTCAGCTCGTCTTTAAAACGGTAAGGGGTGTTATTTTTTCTTATTCATGAAGAGAACTGTTGTTATTCCATTTCTTATTATTCTGTTGGAATAACCTGTATACGCGGATCTACCCTATACTTGGTGACATTCTTCTATAATTCTGTTGGAACATCCTGTCTGTGTGTTTTACACCGGACCTGGTTCCGTTTTTATTATTATTCTGTTGGAACATCCTGTCTGTATGTTTTACACCGGACCTGGTTCCGTTTTTATTATTATTCTGTTGGAACATCCTGTCTGTGTGTTTTACACCGGACCTAGTTCCATTATTTATTATTCTGTCGGAATATCCTGTCTGTGTGTTTTACACCGGACCTGGTTCCATTATTTATTATTCTGTCGAAATATCCTGTCTGTGCGTTTACGCCGGTCCTGGTTCCATTATTTATTATTCTGTTGGAATAACCTGTTTGTGCGGTCTATCGCATGCATGGTGATTTCTTTTGTTATTCCATTCTTTATTGTACTCAATTGGTTAAGTTTTGACTTCTATACTCCATGAAATTTGTGGAATATCCTTGATAATTGCGTTTCATCCAGTATCTTTTCATGAAAATATTCTTCTAAGTATTCTTGAATTTTACTCCACAAAGCAGTATCATGTTGACAATTTGGACGTTGTTAATTCTTGGATAAATTAATTCTTGAACTTGTTTTATTGAATTCTTATATCATTGTCATCATCCTCATGTTTATAAAATGTTGAAAGTCATCTGTGGCATGTAGTGCATAGATGGACTTGGTATGATTATGACCAGGGATTATTCGGTATAATCATGACCGTAATGTTACAAATGATGTGGTAAAAGTCCTCATTGGCCGTAGTGCATTGATGGACAATTGTTGGCATGATCATGACCATTAATGAAAATACGAATATCCTTGGCCGTAGTGCAGGGGTGATTCGATGATGTGGATTATTTTATTAAGCTGAGTCTCAGCAATCGCAGTGTTGGAAAATCTTTTAAATCATAAAAGATAGTAGAGTTTATTTTCTACTTGACTCTTTTAATGGATTGCTTGTTCCGCTGCAGTTAAACTTGATGTCTATTATATTTTATCAGTTTAACATTGTTGAAGGCTAATGATAATTTATTTTGCATTATCTTAGTCATAATATTTCTTACTGGGCTAGTTGAGCTCACCCTTTCTTTCACTGTTCCCTTCAGGAAATGAGAACGTAGCTGGGCAAGTCGGGGAACGGAGTGATGGTCCGGATGATAGTATTAGTTAGTAGTCCTCACTATTCTATGTAATGGTGTGTTAATAAATGTAATGAGGACTCCTTTTGAGTATGAATACTCTCTAGAAGATAATATTTGTATTCAAACTCACAGTTTATGTTTTGTCGTATTGTACACGACAGTTGTATTAGTAAGTTGTATTTGTATTTTGTACTATGTATCTGACGACCCAAGATGGGTGATGTATACCTAATTTTGGGGGCGTCACATTAGATCTTATGATGTTAATGTTGTTATATTGTTATTATGTAATAGATCTGTTCATTTGCATACTAGCTACAACCTATAACTCTTAAATCACTAAATCATCACACGTATTGCAAGTTGTGGAAGCCCAAATATGCTTGCACGAACTGTTCTTCATTTCTGGGTAACCCAGAAAATGAAGAACAGCTCTGACAACCTTTTTAATGGTCTAGAATTTTCTGATTAATGATGTTTAAAATTGACCATTGTTTCAAGAATGTACTTTGTTAGTTTGTCTACAAATCCCAACGTCTAGAACACCTTTATCATGCACAGATTTCACGATATAAGATCACCATGGTCGTTGACCGGCCATGACCTTAGAATTCTGGGCAGCCCAGAAATGTGAAGAACTGTCTGACAGTGATTTCAAAGCTTTATAACTTTCGATTGTGATGTTGTATGACCTTGTTATTTGTTGTTACATGTAGTCTTACACTAGTTCTACAGGATTCGATCATTAGCTAGCTTAGAAACACATTAAACACTAATCTATGCTTGGTCAAACATGGCTACTCGATCATTGACATTGAATGTTCTTGAGCCTCAAGAACACCTAAGGCGACAGATTTTGTCGCTAAAGGCTTTAGCGATAGGCATATTCATTTTAATTATTTTATTTTCCAAAAATTATTTAAAAATAGAAATTAATTATTAAAAATTCCAAAAATAGTTTTAAAAATTATTTTAAGTTATAAAAATTAACTTTTAATAATTTAACATATTTTTCATAAATATTAATATTTATTTGTATATTATTGATATTTAATTTATTTAATAAATGCATTAAATAAATAAATTAAAAATAAATTTTATTATATTAAAAATCATTTTAAATGACAAAAAGGTATTTAATAATATTTTAAGTTATAAAACATAACTTTTAATATTTTAATATAAATTTCATTAAATATTTAATATTAATGATATTAGATTTATTTGATAATTATATTAAATAAATTAGTTTTAAAATAATTTTAATATTAGAAAAATCGTTTTAAATAAAAATAAATAGTTTAAAAATATTTTAAGTTATAAAATATAACTTTTAATATTTAAAGGTAAATTTCATTAATAATTTAATATCAAATGATATTAGAGTTATTTAATAATAATATTAAATAAATAGTTTAAAAATGATTTTATTAATTTAGAAATCATTTAAAAAGGAAATAAATGAATTAAAAATATTTTAAGTTATAATTAATGACTTTTAATATTTTAATAAATAAGACATTAATAATTTAATATTAATGATAATTATTTAAAAATGATTTTAATTGTTTTAAAAATCATTTAAGGGTAATAAAAAGTTTTAAAAATATTTTTAGTTATTATAAATAACTTTAATATTTTGGCAATGGTTTTATTAATAATTTAATATTAATTAAATGTTAATGATAATAGAATTATTTAATATTTAAGTCATTTAAAAATGATTGCAGTGTTAGAAAAATCATGATAAATTATTATAATTATTTAAAAATTATTATAAGGCTATGAAAAATAATTCGACTGATAATTAAAATATCTAAACGAATATTGAACTACACGATAGAGTCTTCGACTTGATATTTACCCGATAAAGCCGTCGGTACACCAAAATGTTTCAGAAATTGATCTGGACTTAGATAATTGGACTAAATACGTGTTTGTTTATAATCCAATGACTGCTAAACGTATGTGACAATGTGATTTGGTTATGTGCTTACAGCAAATAGCAGTGCTATATGATATGATATATTATTCTAATAGAACAAATGATCTTATTAATGATATGTTATGTTATAAAAGATAAAACTAAGTTGCGCAATTGTAAGCAGCAGCTCAGGCAAGTATCCTAACTTTGCATTTCCTTTATGCAATGGACATGAGTAAGAAAGTTTCAGAATTATAGTATTATTGTGCCGCATTATTAACTCTATTTATTATCGATTATGTATCTAATCTTTTATATTCATACAAGTTCTTAAATTATCCAATCATTGTTTATCAATACAGTACTATTGCACAATCCAGATATTTATTCTGTTCGTTAATTTCTAAGTATAGTTAGACAAGTGTCCTCACTTGAATAATCATTGTATTTAATCATATATTTGATACATAGTAGTTAGTTTCCAGTGTGTATACGTTGACTTAAAAGCCGTCTAGGCTATTTGATTCGGCTAGACACAAACTGAAAAATATTGTTGAACAAGATAGAACTTTATTGTATCCAACCAGATTATTTTGGTTCGGATTCCCGACTTAGTATGAACATCCCGATTATGGGAAAACTTTTGTGCGCCAAAGGCGGATAAGATGAACGATAATCTCGTTCTTACATGTAGTATTGATCAATATAGGGCATAACGGGCTAATCACCCCCCCGTGCCTGTAAGTTATGACGGTTTACAAATGTAATTTTGTTTAACCTTTTCAAAAATAGAAAATAATGTTCATAGTCTGTCCACTGATCTCCAATTATAGTCAATACGTAGTTTTAAAATTTGAAATAGAAAGGTTATGTTGTTTAGCATTGTTTCAACTTACTTCACAACTGTTGATTCATTATAGAAGTGTAGAAAATATTTAATCCTTTCAGCTAATATTTATTGTTGCTATTACTTGCTGGGCACCCAAATGCTTATCCTTGCTTAATTTAAATATTTTCAGCCAGTCGTGATCAACCTGAAGGATCATGCAGAAACAAAGGAAAAGGAAAGTAAACAGAATAAGATTTGTGGTATTTTATGTAATAGTTAGACGTTATTAAGACAATGTTACTTATTAATTATCATGTAATGTAATGTTTAAAGGTCGCGTACTTGGGATTCAAACTCTGATATTTAAATTAAGTTTGGTATCTATATTATTGTTATTATTATTAGTATTATTCCGCTCATAGAAATGGTATCGTGAAGAACCGAATTCAGGTTTCAAGTACTAGAAATTGGGGGCGTCACACTTCTTGCATGTCAATGAAGGTCATTACCATCTCAGTTTCTGTCATTGATGGGATTACTTGAGCAGCCAGATGTCTCCATCTTTGGGCATATTCTCTGAATAACTCGGTATTTTACTTTTTAACTTTGGTAATTTGATATCTATCTGGAGCCATTTGTGATGGGAAACTGTATTAGTTTAGAAAAACATGGGCTAATTCATTCTAATTATGGATTTTGGAATTGTCCAATCTGGCATACCATACTCTGGCCTCTATAGTTAGACTTTTTTGAAGTAATTACATTCTCAGTTTTTCATTCTCGGCATAGGATCTGAGTTCTCCAATGAACATTTTTAAATGGGTGTAAGGATCTCCTAATTCGTCATATTTTTTAAAATCAGGAGTTTTGAACTTGTCTGGATAATGAACCCCAGGAAAGATGCAAAGGTCTGAATAAGTCACGCTTCCATTTATTTCCCTACAAAAAGACTATATAGTTTAGTCTGGATAAACACTAATAGTCTGCATGCTATGCAATATGTCTGTTTTAGGAGTTTTTTAATGTGTTCTTGCAAAAATAGATGTCAATTGTTTTGATGACAGGATAGCATGACAGGTTTTGATAGGGTAAGGAATGCATATTTACATCTTTCTTTATATTTACATGGAATCATAATTTACATTGAATCAGAAATTACATGGAATTGAAAGGGAAAGGCATGAAGAGACTTCCCTTCGCATAAGGTTTATCAGAGGCTGACCTATCTTAGGCTACTCTAGTGGCTTTTCGGCATGAAGGTTCCCAGATCATCACAATTTTTTAGATGGGAAGTTAATTCGATCTTTCAATTGGAGCGGATCTGAGTCATGCCCTTCCTGAGCCTCGCGGGATTATTCTCCGTTGAGTCCAGTAATCAAACATCGAAGGGTTTGCCTCTTGGTGGAGAGATCACACAACATATGTTCACATACACCGTGTGTCACTGTATCAAATGATAACATTTGTGCGAAGCACTAATACAACATGCAGAGATTGTGCGAGGCACTAAAGTGCGGTAAATAAAGCATTCATTCATATTCATTCAATTGAAAGACAACATTCACACACAAGCAGATAAAAAGGTTTTTTAAAAAGTTTGAAATGCGGCTTAAGCCTTCCAATGTCCCCAGCAGAGTCGCCACCTATCGACGTCAGGAAATATTTCCTCTTTTCTTTGGAATTCCTCTTTTTACCCTTTATATTGTCTATGTGTTGAGTTTTGTTTGAAAAGGGTCCGACATAAAATGTCGACGATTTGAAAATTTAGAGTCGCTAGTTGGTAGTTTTGAAATAGTTATACCAACTCAACCGAATTTGAAAAGGTTTACACAAAGGCCCAATTGTTGGACTCTATTTTAACAGGACTTGGAAATCGAGATTCATGGAGTTTGGGGGCTTGATTAAGTGGGGGGAAGGTGTTAAGCACCCCCCGACTTCCATGAAAACACGGTTACCACGTCTTTTCAAGTCCCTAATTTATCTGAAGTGTGTGTGTGTATTGAGCCTAAGAGTGGGGGGAAGGTGTTAGGCACCCCCCGACTTCCATGAAAACACGGTTACCACGTCTTTTCAATTCCCTAATTTATCTGAAGTGTGTGTGTGTATTGAGCCTAAGTGTATTTATTTGGAAGTAGTGTTATGCCTCGTTTGCACCTATATACAAAGGGTTTGATTTGCATAAAAGTTCAAATTTAAGCAATATATATAGCAATGATGTTTTGAAAACATGTTTTCAAACTCTTATGCTCATATAGTAATTGAGGCATTTGATACTTCTATTTTATTCCATATTCGTCTTGATTTGATTATATTTTCTAGATGCGAAACATCTTCGATAAAATAATATACATATAAGTGTCGGTCTCCTTATGGGCATGAAAGCCATCGAAGGATGTCTAAATACCATGAATAATTTATAAACTGGCTGTACAGCTGAAAAGGGTCCATCATGGGAACCAGATTTAGATCCGTCAGCTGAATCTTAGATCTTGTGGCTCCTAGGCTCACATGGTTGCTTAATATTTACAAAAACTAGAAAGAAAACTAGATTCAAATAGATCTTAGCCATTCTAGCTCAACGGTTCCAGTTTTGCAACTTTTGAACCAGTTAAAAGTTAGATATGACTAGATTTAGATAAATCTAGTCCACAGATTCACATATTATGGATTTGCATTGAATAAACAGTTAAAACAGATATTTAAACGCAATAAACAGTTAATATATATATATATATATATATATATATATATATATATATATATATATATATATATATATATATATATATCCGGTTGCCATGGACACTGTGCCAATGACCCATTTTCGGACCGTTGATCAATTGATTTGAAGGCTGAGATTGGAATGTAAATTTCATAAGCTGGCACAGGTTGTTGTGTCTAAATATCAAGCTGTACCGACTTCTATTTTAATAAGAGGGCCCCACATATTCAACATATTGTCAGTATAGTTAAACAAAACGAATATTTAATATTAAAATATTCTTAACCGGTACAACTTGTACCGGCTTTCTCTTTTCTTTTTCTTTTTTACGCATTTCTCCATTATATATCATGACTCAGCACATTAAAATAGAATAAAAAAATAAAATGAAGGTCGACCACTACAGGTTGTTGCGGCTGGGAATAAAAAAAATTATAAATGCCGGCCGGTACAGCTTGTCATGGCTGGCAATAAAAAATTGAAAAAAAATACCCGGCAGGTAAAATAATTATTTCCAACTATTCGTTGTTAAACAGATTCGAACTCACAACCTCCAGCTCCAAACCCTCGTCATATGACCACCCGAGCACTACGGGCCTAGCTGTTCATTTCTCGCAAGGATTAGTTTTTATATTAAAACTTTACACTTCCCCCAAAATTTATATATTCTCTTGTATTACTATCTATTTTTATATTAATCTATATTATTAATTGGGTTTGTTAAAATAGAAAGAAGTTAATTTTTATATTTATTATTATCCCTTTTAATATTTTTTCTTATTTTTGTAATAATATCAATAATAATATTATTAATATAAAAATAAATATTATTATAAATATAAAAATAAATATTAGTCTTTAATAAAATATATAGTGATCATTATATTCCATCTTGCATTATTATTATTATTATTAATTTTATTATTAAGCAATTCTTATTATTATTATTTTATATATTATTAATATTGTTGTTGTTTCGATGATAGGAAATGAATGCCATATCTATTTATGAAAGTTGTAGTAAATTGGTAAAGTGGAATTTAAATGATGGAAGATTATAATAATTTATTTTATTAATCTTAATATTTATTTTTATATTAATATTAATAATTAAGTCATCTTAAACTCTTCAGAAAACTTTCCAACTTGATTGTTGAAATTCTTGTTGTTGTTGTTGTTGTTGTTGTTGTTGTTGTTGTTATTGTTGATGTTCTCCCACTTCCTTTTTCCTAAATTACTTCCTCCACTGCTGCTTCCTCCACGGCTATCTCCGCCTGTGCTCTTACCCTTCTTTTCTTTGTTATACAAACTCAAAGCTTCACTACCTCCCTCTACAGTAATGGCTGTGACGCTCCCAAATTCGGACTGCCACTTGGTCACTCGAATTCGGTTCGTCACGTGCTCAAAGTATTACCATAATAACTAAAATCACACATTCACAACGGAAGATCTAATTTAGAATAATATACAATGATTTATTATAATTATTCCCCCAAGTCTCGCAACCTACAATACTTAATAGATTACATAATAATATCGAATAAAGACTTATTGCATAATCCTACTTAAGCTTAAACATAGTCTGAAAACAGTCTTAATATAACATAATAGACTTAACCATAAAAGGGACAAGCTAGTCAGTAGCCTTGCCCTTGCCCTTGCCCTTGCCCTTGTCTTTCCTAGAGACACCTCCTTGTTCTGCCTTAACTGAAAGGTTTAAATAAGCAAGAATGAGCACAAATTGCCCAACAAGTAATATACAACAAGGGTAAAGAGTTTTATAACACGAGTTTGAAATATCGAAGTATTACCTCTAAGATAGTGCAGAGTTTCAGAATAATATCATGAATAATGAATATTAACATTTCTTAGAATAAGAAAGATAATTCGATAAAAATCAATAAATATATATGAATTAAAAGACTATCAATGTATCCAACCGGATAAACAATTTATACTGAGAAGTCACTAAGGACTATTGAACATATACTAGAATTACCAATATTAAACTGATAACCCACAATTCAAGTACTATAGATGATCAATCTACAATACTACATGTTATGCATAAAACCACAGTAATAATCTACTCATATGTTGGGGTTTCCAACGACATACATTCCCCTTACCATAAGGGTTGTTCAACTCAGTTTTCAAGATTTCCGCACCAGTCAAATGGGTTTGGACAATTTTATAAACATGCATATAGTCTAGCCGAATCAAATGGCATAGACACTTTCACCATATTCCAGAACAATACCAAGTTCAACATGAATAATAGTTTTCTCAAGAATTTTCATAATAGCTCATTTGAACGAGTAAATAAGGTAACTTGCATTCAAAGAGATAAGGTTTGCTTACGACATTCGTCTAATAAAGTAATGCAAGAATACTTTTCACAATGTAAATGATAGTTTAGATACTTGCACGATAAAAGTATGGTTCGGATACTTGCCTTAAGCGTAGTTTATCCACGTTAAGAAATCAACACTTGCGAATCATATTTATAGCGTATTATATATTCAAGATGTTCATTAGCTAACACAGTCTTTAATCAAGCTTGACATGATTCAAGTATGCACATATGGTACAAAATCAGATTATAGATTCATCATGAATTAAATACCTAGTTATTTCATAAGTAAATTAAGAAAGCTTAAGGTTAAGTCCTTTTTACCCATGGACCAACCTATTATGAGGCAAACACCATCATATCATCTAAGCATCACTTATATGCATGTATCAGTAGGTTTTAAATCACCTCTAGCAATATAGGCTTCATACAAGTCAACTGACCCAATATCAGATTTCAAACTAACCAGGTTCTGATTTCAGACTGGCGCAGCTGCGCCATGGCTAAGCCTAGGACTGGCGCAGCTGCGCCGTCCCCTGGCTAAGCCTAGACTCAGCTGCTGCCTTGTGATTTCTATTCAGCTTGACCAAAATAATCATACATGATATATTTTTCATGTTAAAGGTCTTTTCATGCTTCTCAAGTCAATCTAGGTTCCTTCTTTCATAATAAAATTCTAAATTGATCATTTCGACAATTTAAGGTCATTCAAGGTTATAAAACCACAAAATCTATCATACTTGCTCTCTAAACATACAAAGTAGTTATAAAACTCATATTAGGCATGCTTGTAAGTATTCATAACACATATGTGAAGTTAGCACTGCGTTGGGTGAAAATATGATTCGTTTATGCTTTTCTTGAAATATGATACACAAGCATGGTATATATATGTTTATACGGCATGAGTGAGTCTAAGAGTACCATTAAACATGATCATAAATGTCAGATTCTAATCCTCAAGGTAGCATGCTCGAAATTCGTAATTTCATTCGTAAAGCTTACTAATTGGTTTCACATGTCGATGCTTGCTTACTACTCTCATAAACACCATCTAAAAGTTTACTCAAGCATTTCTAAGTCATACTAACATGCTTGCAAAGTCAGTATACATACATGGCATACATACATATCAAGTTTGTTTTTAAGTTCCTAAATTTATTTTAAACTCCACACTTTCATTAATCATGCTAATCTAGTTTAAACATGCTCACATTGGTTCATATTTCTAAATATACCCCTTACACATGCTTGCATACTAGTATATGTCATAATGAGTGACTAACGCTTGGCAGATTGCAAAACAGAACTCAAAACTAAATTCAGGGGCCGGCACAGCTTTGCTGCACCTCAGTGTTAATACGGCGCAGCTGCGCCACTTCTGGTTCGAGCCAGGAACAGTTTGCGTCGGTAGAAAATTAGTCCAAACATAGAAATTACTCACGAATTCATTTCCAAACACTCATATATCAGTTTAAACATGCTTATAAGGTCATATAACAACTATATAACCAATACCCAACCTCATTAACATCCAATCCCACAAAATCAAAATTTTGAATTTCAAGAACTCAAAAACTCATTTGACAGAAACTGAAATGTAAAGCAAGGAATGGAATAATACCTCTGAATTGTGAAAGGAACTTGCTCCTAATGAACTCTCAAGCTCTTAGAATACTTGTATGCTCTCAATCTCACCCTTTGACAATTCTCAGCACTTGGAAAAATGAAAGGAGAGCTCTCATTTATAGAAAAATCAATACATAGATTTTGAAGTTTTCCATTGAATCAAACTCATGGGTTGAAGGATTGCATGAAGGTTAACAAGGAGTTGGTAATTGGTTGGTGATTTGCATCATGACCACCACTCCCCCATGATCATTAGCTAGGAAGCTTGGAAGAAAAGACGAACATAGGCCTTAGCCTTTATGTTCTACACGTGATTGAGAATTAGGGAGCAATTGGGACATACATTTTGGGACAACTCCAATATCTCAACATTCTTGCCCTCTTAAGTCATACACTTATACAAAACCCTTATTCTTATGTTATAGTGTATATATTACCCATGCCTTAGTTATAATTTTAATGTCACAATATAATTCACATAATTAATATTTCAAGGTAGTAGATGTTATGCAACATACATATAATCCATGTACATTCTATTTTAATGTCTACCCACACGTATATGGTTACTTACACATTTCATGATATATTTATACTATATAGTTTCAATATGCATAATCACATTTCTTCATTTATAAAACTTAATATATAGTCACATAAGTGCCACACTACACTATATAGTATAGTTTTACTATTGCTCACATGCGCATAACCGTTAATCTAATATTATTATATTAATAACTTACTTATTTATGTCAAATAAATAAATTATTCACTTCCTTGATTAATTACCACCAATATAAATTAATCCATTCTTCCTTGATTAATGTATTTATGGATCTCCATAATCATTAATTATCTATATAATTCTTATTATATTTATAGATATATTGCAAATAATAATAATCACATATAATTAATTAATTACCAAGTAATCAATATTCTACCACAATTAATTAATATTAATTAATTATTTACTTAATAATTCCTTCGTTAAACATATCGTACTTTATTTCATGGTTTATCAATGTCACATATATCACATAATTGTTCCATTTAATTTCTAAAGCAGAAAGTAAATTTTTCTCCAACTGACTACTGGCGTAGCTGTGCCAGTTTGTACTGTTGGGACGGCGCAGCTGCGTCGTACCCTGACAGTGCCAAGACTGGTTTAGCTTCATGCTCGTGCCAATTTTCATTGCTAAACTCGTTTTATACGACATGAATTAATGTCCACATGAATGATATTACAAGTCTAAGAGCGTATTGATTACTTATATGAAATCGCATGATCATACACGACTAATCTTCCTAATTCCCGTTTTAACTTGCTTAGTGAATTTTCTCGTTTCACATTATGCCACACAAGGCATTTCACAATTCTCATTGTCCATTCACACATCTTAATACGCATTGATCTAATACGAATCAATTGAATTAACCGACTCTCAAAACAATAACACTTATATTCACATAATTATTATTTCCATTAATATATTCATTTAATAATACGTGAAAATTCTCAGGTATTACATCCTTCCCCCGTTATAAAAATTCCGTCCCAGAATTACTACAAGGTTACACAAATAGATGGGGATAATCTCTCATCATCCTATCTTCTAACTCCCACGTAGCCTCCTCGACATCGTGGTTACGCCAAAGTACTTTTACAGAGGAAATAACTTTATTTCTCAAGGTTTGCTCTTTCCTTTCAAGAATTTGGATAGGAATTTTTTCGTACGCTAAATTCTTCTCCACTTGATGGGTTCATAAGAAATCACGTGCTTGTTGTCAGGCTTGTACGGACGCAACACGGATATGTAAAACACGTTATGGATGTGCTCCAACTCAGGTGGTAATGCAACTTTGTACGCTACTACGTCTACTCGCTTCAATAACTAGAACGGTCCTATGAATCTTGGACATAGTTTCCCTTTCTTACCGAAACGGATCTTTCCCTTCCATGGAGATACCTTCAGGAATATAAAACTGTCGACTTTAAAATCTCGGTCTTGCCGATGCAAATCCGCATACTTTTTCTGGCGATCTTGAGCTGCCACTAGTCTGGCCCTTATTACTATCACCACGTCTGCGGTTTGATGTACTAACTCTGGTCTGAGTATTCGTCGTTCTCCGACTTCGTCCTAACATAATGGCATCCTGCACTTCCTCCCGTAAAAAGCTTCGTACGGTGGCATGCCGATACTCGTATGGTAACTATTATTATACGTAAATTCGACTAAGGGTAGATGGTCGTCCCAATTCCCCTTGAAGTCTGTCACGCAAGTTCTAAGCATATCCTCTAGCGTTTATATTGTTCGCTCACTCTGTCTGTCTGTTTGAGGATGATACGAGGTACTTAACCTTAACTGTGTCCCCATCCTCTCTTACAAGCTTTTCCAGAATTTTGACGTGAAACGTGGGTCTCGGTCAGAAACAATCGACACCGGCACTCCATATCGTGAAACAATTTCCTTTACGTATAGACTTGCTAACTGTTTCAAATTGTAGCGGATCTTGATCGGTAGGAAATGTGCAGTCTTTGTAAGTCGATTCACGATAACCCAAATGACATTCAAACCTTTCTGCTTGACTGGAAGTCCTACCATGAAATCCATCGTAATATGCTCCCATTTCCACTATGGTATTTCCAATGGTTGTAGCAATCCACTCGGCCATTGATGCTCTACTTTTACGCGTTGACAAGTCAAACACCTACTAACGCACTCTGTGACTTCCCGTTTTAAATTGGGCCACCAAAATGTTGCCTCAAGTCTCGGTACATCTTAGTGCCTCCCGGAGGAACGGAATATGTCGTATTGTGTGCCTCATGTAAAATATATTCTCTTAACTCAGTTACTGCCGGTACCCACACTCTCCCCTCGAATCTTAAGATGCCGTCTTTATCTATTCGACATTTTTCTTCCTCATTTTTCATGATCCTCTTCTTGATTTTCTCACATTCTCCATCTTTCTCCTGTGCTTCCTTTACTCTATCCAACAATGTCGGACAAGCTTCCATTACAAATAACTTTTCTTCAGACCTCTCGGGTCCCTTCACTTCTATCTCCAACTTCTCCATATCCCTTATTAACTCCTCCTGAGTTGTTAATTGAAATAATTTCTCCTTTCCTTTCCTGCTCAGAGCGTCAGCAACTACGTTTGCCTTCCCCGGGTGATAAAGAATATCATAGTTATAATTTTTGATTAATTCTAACCACTTCTCTGGCGCATGTGACACCCCCAAATCCGAGTACTTCATTTCCACCGAATTTGGTGCTCACTATTAAAATAATTACATCTAACTACCCATAATAAAGGATAAAACATTGAATAAGTTAAACAATAATTTTTCCCATCAAAGGGTTACATCATCTCATAAATAATCCCAGGTAATTTAATCTTAAATTATTACATCAGTTTGCAGAATACATCATAAAAGAAAACAAGTCTTATAAAATCATGCATTTAATTATACTTTAAATAATTCTTCAACACTTGGACATCTTGCTCTTTCCTTTGCTAGTAGATGGCTCATAACCTCTTTCAACTTTAGCTGCATTTGTTAATTGCAAGAGTGAGCAAACAATTGCTCATTGATATAAAGAGTAGTAATAACAACATGAGAATGAACAATGAATGCTAAACAATAATGAACTTGTTCTACGAATCAAAAATAGAAAACAAGTTTGAACTTTAATATCTGAGGGTCTTAAAACCACGAACTATGTCCCTAGTGATAAGGTATTACTACCCCAACCTTAACAGTCATTTAGACTATACAGACCCTGCTTAACATACTTAGGGGGATCAGCCCTTTGTACCATGTATTGTGCACAAACATCTAAACGTTACACGTACAGAATCCCCTATGTTAGGGTTGTTCGTCTCTGTTTGGATTTAGAACTTCTGCACTAAAGAAAGTTTAGTTTGGAACTAGCTTATTAGTGTTTCTAGAATCTTAGAACACTATTCAATTATAGATTAGTTTAATCAATAGAAGTTTGTGTACTACTTGAAGATTTAATACAAGAATGTATAACTGAACAAGGCTATCAAAGTCAAAGATCAGATATCAACAATATATATTTGGATAAACATGATACACATGCAAAATACTATATTCAAAGAATTAGAACAATCTCCTCTGAATCTATGTATTAGAACAATATATGTTTTGAATGATAATAACAAGAAATAAGAATGTGAACTCAGTCGATGTAACAAATTAGGTTACAAGAGCATATTCAGTCGTACATAAGAACAGAATCAATAGTCTTGCTCAATAAAAGTTTAGGATAAGAAACTTGCTCAATGAAAAATATAAGGTTTAGAAACTTGCCTTGTAGGTAAGCTACACAAGTGTAAAATAGTCTCCAATTACCCTACATAAATTATTGTAATCGCAATAACAATTTGTTGTACGAATATTAGCTTTAGGGTTTAAACCATTATTTAGGTCATAACCTTAACTTAACACCTAACTATGTTGGTTAACATCCTTAACGAATCTGAAATCTCATCACGATCTAACATAACTTAATCTTTCATCTCTAACTTTTGAAAACATCACATTCTGTTTCATTTCATAACTTATTTAAATAATTATTTAAAAATCTTCACACTTCGCATTACAACACATTACAATATGATATTATAGTTTATATTATGTCTTAACATCATTAGCATGCATGCTTAGCCAACATAAGTCCACTACACATGACCTACAAATAGGCAGAAGTCACTGTCTGGGCTCAGGGCATGACACAGCTGCACTGGGTACCGGCGCAGCTGCGTCGTTTCTGGTCTTGGCACCGGTGCAGCTGCGCTAGTGCACAGACAGAACCAGAAACGCAGCAACAGTGTTCCATTTTTAGCCCAACAAACACGAAACAAAAACATGTTTGCTAACATATTTCTCAACATAGTACAATTTAACAACCACTTTAACTAATTTAATTCCTTAAATTTCATATTTTTACACAAAACTCCATTTTTTGACATTCTTCATATAAATCATCACTGTGATTTCAATTCCTCACCAAATTACTTTGTTCCAGTTACATTATCTTCGTTTCTTAATGAACTAGCATACACAAGCTTCAATTTGCAGTTTAGCATACGAATTGGCCACTAAAATTGGTACTTTTACAAGACATATAAGAAATACAAACACTGACAAACTTTTCTTCCTTTTTAAACTGTAATTAACATACAATTCATGCTTAAACACCACTCTAATTATTATAAACACATATACTCACAATAATCAGTTGTATAGCAACAATTCAACAAATTGAATTCACAGAATTTGAAAACTTAACAATTTTGCTGTAAAACATATATATATATATGTAATATCAAATTACAGAGAAATACCTTCATATGCTTAGACAATCCTTGCTAACCAATTGAAATTGTTTTGAAATCACTTGATTCTCCCTCACTCTATCTCAATTCTCTCTTAGTTTCTCTTTGTATTTTTATATTGTCTAGCCTTAGGGAAAATAAGAAGCGTAAAATAAACTGACTCCCACTCCCCCACTAACGTCAGGTACAAAATCAAAAAGTTTGCGTTAGTTGAATAAGCCAAAGGCCACAAGGCCTTGTTTTGCTACCACATAATTCCCCTACCAGATTATTTTTATAATATTATACTATATAGTTTCATGTCACACTTTAGTTTGATTAATTTAAATAACTTTAATTTAGTTAATTTAAGTAACTTATAATAATAATAATAATAATAATAATAATAATAATAATAATAATAATAATAATAATAATAATAATAATAATAATAATCTTCTTATCATTATAGTTATAATTAATAAATAATTATATATCTAATTTAATTAATAAATTAGAAACATCACTTTATTTAATTTATTTATTTCCTTTAAATTAAACAACTCATTTAATTATTTTTCTAAATATTAAGCAATTGATTTAATTTAATTATTTCTTTAAATTAAATCCTTCAAATAAAAATTATCATTATTCAATTTAATTAACATTAATCAATTTAGTTACTAAATCAATTCATCAATTATTTATTTTTCTTAATAAATAAATTATTTAAAATATTTATTTAATTCAATAAATATTTAAATTAAATTACAAATTTCTCGATCGTTATATCCTTCCCTCCTTAAAAGGATTCTGTCCCCAGAATCACAATTCGATAAATTCATTCGTCACATTCTTCCCTCCTTAACAGGATTCTGTCCCCAGAATCATCATACAAGATTAAGCAAAATAACTGAGGATAATTTCTCATCATAACATCTTCAAGTTCCCACGTAGCTTCCTCAGCATTGTGGTTCCTCCAGATTATCTTAACAGAAGGTATCACTTTATTCCTTAGTACTTGCTTTTTCCTGTCAATGATTTGAACAGAGACTTCTTCATAGGACAAATCTTTCTCAAACTGTAAGGGTTCATATTCTATAACATGTTTATAGTCATGCTTATATGATCGCAACACCGAGACGTGGAAAATATTATGGATATGCACCAATTCTGGAGGTAAAGCTACCTCGTACGCCACTTCACCAACTCGCCGAAGCACTTCAAAAGGTCCTATAAATATAGGGCTCAATTTTCCCTTCTTGCCAAACCGAATTTTCCCTTTCCAGGGAGATACTTTCAAGAAAACATAACTACCGACATCGAATTCTCTATTTTGTCGATGCTGATCGGCATATTTCTTCTGTCTATCCTGTGCAGCTGTCAATCTTGCTCGAATGACCTTGATGTTCTCAACGGTTTGTTGTACCAGCTCTACATCCAATAGATGACGTTCGCCTACCTCATCCCAGCATAACGGAGTTCTGCATTTCATGCCGTATAACACTTCGTAAGGCGGCATGCCAATACTCGCGTGATAGCTATTATTATAAGCAAATTCCAATAATGGTAGATGGTCATCCCAATTCCCCTTAAAATCCATAATACATGCTCTGAGCATATCCTCTAGTGTCTAGATTATTCTCTCACTCTGTCCGTCTGTTTGAGGATGGTATGCTATGCTCATTCTCAATTGAGTCCCCAAACATTCTTGTAATCGTTTCCAGAAATTAGATGTGAAATGCGGATCTCTGTCTGATATAATGGACACAGGTACACCGTGCCTTGAAATAATTTCCTTAACATAAAGTTTTGCCAACCGATCCAGGTTAAATCTAATCTTGATTGGTAAGAAGTGTGCCGACTTCGTCAATCGATCAACAATCACCCAAACAACGTCATAACCTTACTGAGTCGTTGGAAGACCTACCACAAAATCCATTGTGATATTCTCCCATTTCCATTCCGATATCTCCAACGGTTGCAATATTCCACTTGGCCTTTGATGGTCAGCTTTAACTTTCTAACACGTTAAACAATTCGCCACACACTCAGTCACATCTTTTTTCATATTCAGCCACCAAAAATGATGTCTAAGATCCTGGTACATTTTTGTACTCCCAGGGTAAATCGAATATCATGAGTTGTGAACTTCACTCAAAATCTCCTCTTTAATTTCGGGTATTAGCGAAACCCAAATTCTCCTTTTGAATCGAAGTAACCCTGCTGAATCAATTTTAAATTTGCTTTCCTCCCCTTCAGATACTTTCTATTTTATCTTTTCGCAGTCTTCATCCTGAAGTTGTGCATTCTTCACTTTATCTACCAACGTTGAACCGTTTCCTATGTGGAACAATTTTTCGTCAGATTCTATCGGATATTTAATTTCCAACTCCATCTTAGCCATGTTCGACACTAACTTCTCCTAAGCTGTCAACATCATTAACTTTTCCCGTTCCTTCCTACTTAAAGAATCAACAACAACATTCGCCTTTTCGGGATGATAAAAAATCTTGCATTCATAGTCTTTGATTAGCTCCAACCATTTTCTCTGCCTCATATTCAAATCTTTTTGTGTAAAGATATACTTCAGACTTTTATGGTCAGTATATCTCACACCTCTCTCCATAAAGATAATGTCTCCAAATCTTAAGGGCAAACACCACCGCTGCCAACTCTAAGTCATGAGTCGGATACCCTTTCTTATAATCTTTTAATTGACGTGATGCATACGCAATAACTCTATCATTCTGCATAAGCACACAGCCTAGTCCTTTATGCGATACGTCACTGTACACCACAAAATTCCCTGTATCATCAGGCAATGACAACACAGGTGCCGTACTCAATCTTTTCTTCAATTCGTGGAAACTTTCCTCACTCTTCTCCGTCCAAACTGTAACGACCCCAAAATCAATACAATTTAAATTCCGACTTCGGTCGTTAACCATACATTCAACCTCTAAATAATACATCATTATTCGATGTTAAACTTAATAAAATTGCGGAATATTTAAAACTTTTATACATTTCCTTCTTTCTTGCCCTGAATGTCAACCATTACATTACATCTCTTTGATTCAATCTTATATCATGAATCGTTACAACAAAATGACTATACAAAGTCTTACATCATAACTAAATACCCATATACATTGGATAGCTCAACTCACAATTTAACAACATATTATGTTCAAAATATGAAATACATTTCTCATAAAACATAAGTAATCTTCGTGAATATAGATCTCTATAACTCACTTAGCACATATCTTTACCTTAAAATTTGTACCTGCAAAAGTGGTTATTTGCAATAGTGAGCTCGACAGCCCAACAAAGTCTAACAGTTTTCATGCATCATATAACACATAATAACATGCTTGATATACATCTCATTAAAGTAACATAGAATACATGCTTTTAATTCACATAGCAAATATAAAGATTAAGTTCCTTACTCAATCATCATTACTTAGCCAAAACAATGCAGTCATATATTGACTTTAACATTTCATGATTTCAACATGCATAACATATCATGAAATTTAAAACAGTTCATCAAGTCCACGTAGAAAATAGGAACCGAAAGACTTGCCTTGATCGTTGTTTACCAATAACAGTTTAACAGCTTACAGCTATCTGCACTTCACGTGCCCTACGCAATTATATAAGCATACACATCAAATATTAGTCACATAACAACACATAGTAATTGTAATGTAAACTCTACTCCACATCTCATAATCTTTCCTATTAATTAGCACACAATGTTCAATTATATTGTGTTAACTTTCAACTTATATCTCACTGTATTTCATATTCGCAGTTCATTCAAGTGCTTAAGTCTTGCTAGGACTACTTATTGGTTTTATATTAAACCCATTCCATATCTTATAATATCCATTTCAATTGAATTGAAACACTTTTTAAGTTTATTAACACTTGGCACGGCGTTTCGACGTTCATTCGTCACACGCCCGATTTGCCTCTCTTGTGTAAGCTTACTATGCTTCTATAACTCATCTAATACATCATGTATTAATGTTAAGCATCATTATAATTACTAATATTCATGTTTTATAACTTAGGACATCATCTTTTATGGTCAAGAGCACTACACAAGCATATGTACATGCCCGACACCCTCCGATTGCCTCCGAAAACACAATAGTCCTAAATATGACCATTTGGACCCATTCTAATGACCTCAAATTGAAAAACGTAAAGAACAAAAGTTGTAGGTCTACTCGTCCTCTTTCCGGATCATCTTGAATCACCTCAATCGGAGTTCGTATGAGGAAGTTATGGCTATTTTACTACAGGAGGTCAAAACTGTCCAAGTCAGACCACAAATCCGGCGCTGGGGCGCGGATCAGTGGTTCCGGAGCGCGAGTACCAGCGTCGGGGCGCGAGTTACAGTGCTGGGGCGCGAGCTCTAGTGCTGGGGCGCGAATTATAAGCTAGCCAGTGGCGCTGGGTCGCGAAATTTGGCGCTGGGGCTCAAATTTTGGCGCTGGGGCGCCGAAACTTGCAGAACCCAACCACGAAGAACAGAACAACTAAATTTTTGTCTATAACTTAATTTCTAACACTAATTAACATCCATAACTTCATCGCAAACTACACATAAACGTTTAACAATCATCCATACAACAATTACCAACAATTAAACAACTACTTTAGAAAACTTCATTATTTGAAAACACTGTTTTTAAGAAAAACTCCATTGTTAACGTTGTTTAACACTGTAATATCAATAATAACCCAAACTTGATTACTTTAAAGTACGATTCTCTGAAATTCATACCCAATTGACATACATAAGCTTCAATTTCACAATTAGCATATGATAAAATACTAATTTTGTTATACTCCAAAACATGTTCATGTTCATCCTCATGTCCACTGTAAAACTAATTTCTTCTTTCTCTTTGAACGTATTTTAGCATACAACATATATATACATTTATGCTAGTATAACCATTAAAATTATAAATACACATAATTTCCTAACCAATTATAAAATCATGGTTTTACAGAAAGTTTGTAAAGAATTTTATGTTACCGTCAAATTCAAAAACACAGAGACTTAGAGATTATAACGTAAAACATATATGTTAAGGTTATGTAACATACCTTTTGTTGCTTAAGAAATCCTTGTTAAACACAGAGAATTTGTTTTGGTGGCTTTGGAATCACAGACTTGACTTTCTCTCAAACTCTCTCAAACTTTATGAAACTTTTCTTTCTTCTTCCCTTTTCTCTCTTAGGCTTTAGCCAAATAGATTAGATGTAACTAAAATAAACTAACGTATCTTTTCAAAAGTTTTAAAACTGACGCCACTAATGATATTATTAAAACAGCGGTTACCACAAATTATTATACATTATTTATATTTTCTTTATTTAATTTATATTATTAATAAATCAAATTTAAAAATCCAAAAGCCATAAGGCTCCGTTTGGCAAAATGCTTTAAAATTAAAGACTTAATATATATTTAAGGCTTGTTTGGCAAAATAAATTAAAACTACTTTAATTTATTTTAATAACCACTTATAATAAAGTTATTTGTCACACTTCTAATTAATTAAGTTTTCATACTTAATTTAATTAATTCTAATAACAATTCATTGCATAATATAATAATTTATTTAATCATTATAACTTTCTAACTTAATTATTAAATTAGAATACTATCTCAAAATTTCCTTAACTCATTAATTATTTATTAAATAATTAATTAATCAACTCAAATCAAAACAAACAAACATTTATTCACGATAAATACATCCATTAAATATTTATATAATTCAATAAATATTTAAATATTATAATAAAAATCTAGATTGTTACATCATTCCCTCCATACAAGGATTCTGTCCTCAGAATCACAACTCAAGCCACTCATTCGTTACAATCTTCCCTACTTACAAAGATTCTGTCCCCAGAATCGAAGACACAATTTACACAAATAACTCAGAGAAATCTTTCATCATTTTATCTAAATATAGATTTTATATTTCCTACTACATTCATTACCTAACAAATTCTAGGTTTCATTTCATAACTTTCATTTGAACTCAATTATATTTTGAGTATTATATATCTTTTAACCCATTCATTTCCTTTTCTAAGGATCGCTATCATCAATACTCGGGATATTACATTCACTCTTTCCTCTAAGAATTTCGTCCTTGAAATTTTATCAATTAATATTTATTCATTCCATCTATCAAAGTAGATTTTACGCTAATACTATATTCATTCCTTAGGTTCTATAACCACTTCTTCCACAAAGATCATTCTACAATTATTAACTTTTCTATTAAAAGTTTCACAAATTTCTTTGATAACTCATCCCCTTCTCATTTCAAAATCTCTTTTCTCACTTAATCAACACATTCATCATTCAGTATTGCATTCTATGACTTACTTCTTTCTAAGGAATATTTTCCTTTTTCACTTCCATCTTGCAGAATAACAAGAATCTTCCACAATTGTTCAATAATTGGGAAGTAGTTTGAATAACTCAGGAATTTTAAAAGATTCCAAATCATGCTGAGGGTCATAAGACCACGAACTATGTCCACAGTTGCAAGTAATCTTTCAACTTCAACTTTAACAGTCATAAGACTATAAGGTCCCCCGTACTTAGGGTGTTAAGCCCTTCGTACGATGTATTGTGCACAAACATTTAAACGCTATGCATATGTCCATAGTTATAAGTAATCTTTCAACTTAAACTTTAACAGTCATAAGACTATAGGGACTCCTCGTACTTAGGGTGATCAGCCCTTCGTACAATGTATTGTGCACAAACATCTCAACGCCTCCGCGTAATCCCCTATAAAAGGGTTGTTCATCTCAGCTTTTTAACATCTGAATCCGCACCAAAGTAATTTGGTTTGGCATAACCTCTCAAGAAACTCTTGAATTTCATGAACATCTTTCAATATTTGTCTAGCTGAATCAAATAGCTTAGACCTCTACAATAACTCGGACATTAACCGAAATATACATATACATACATACATATATATTCTCATATCTTAAAGAAATCTCAAAAATCTTTTTATGATGTCATGATACCGCACTGTATTTACAGTCCGTTGAGGATTCCGTCATTTGGTGACTTTATCATACTACATCATACCATAGTGGGCTGACGATCCTTAGATCACATCCAACACTAGGTAATACTGCATTGATGACTCCATCGTTTTTATCATCTTTGCACCAGGTTACATGATGCATTAATGATATAAAATACATTTTGATATATTGGAAATTATTTTTGTCTAGCCGAAGTAATTAGCATAGACATACGAATAATAGTATTTGTTGTTAAAACTCATTGGTTCCATCATTTGATCCAATATTTTTCAAGAAAATAAAAGTGTAAACATCAGCACGAAGTCAATAAATTTCGAAAGTCTAACATAGCTAGTAGATTTAGAATACCTATGCTTCCACCATCAACTTCACTTTCTATAATGATCCAATGCTTAATAGGTCTATCTATTCCTATCATCCTCAATACTCCATTCACACTTAATTATACCCTAGTTCATCAAACTTACCACACGTTATGAGTTCAGGAACTTTCCACAAACATATGAGTTTAAGAACTTATCCTAGTCAGACCATAGGCGTCCATTCGCTGAGGGGTTCAAAAATACACCATATAATTATGAGTCACGAACCTACCATAAGTATGAGTTTTAAGAACTCGCACTTAACCTTATAATATTCTCTAACTATACTCTACCTATCTGTTATACACATGAGAAAAGAATCATCTTCTCAACAGGCATATAGCAAATAGCGCGACACAAACATTCCAATGATTATCAATGTGATAAACTTAGTGCAAACACAAAACCCTCGCCCATACAAAGATTTGTACAACTCAGCCATCACAGGAGTCCTCAATTGAAATCCCACCTAACTCTATCTTGCTCTTAACTTGCTCTTTGCTCGATACGAATTTCTCGTATCACATTATCTCTAACTCCTCGCGAGTTATCTCGTACTATTTCATAGTACACCATCTTCATAGCATTAAGCTATAATCATTCAAACATTACAGACCATCTTTCTTTTATAACTTAAACAGATCACGTCGTGACCTTATTCTATAATCATCTCTCTTAAAATTCTTTTGTTAACTCGTGATCATTTTATTTTACGATCCTCATTCTTTCCCTTTTTTTCATCATTTACAACGTTATTCGTTATCTTGGCTATTGGAGTTAGGAAACTCCCATTTCTTATCTTTATATCTTCAAGATTCTTCTTTGAATCTTCTTATTTATATAACAATTCTTCCTTTAAGAATTCTAACTTCAGTTACATCGCTCAAAATTTCATTCGAGTTCTACACTTTCATCATACGTATCTATTTCTACACTTGGTACACCTCAAGTCTCTAACAGTTTCAATATGGTACGCTGAGTGGTTTCCCACAAACAACCAACAAACTAGGTTCTGAGTTGCTAGTTCGTATATACCTCCGCTCCATGAAGGAATCGTTTAGCCCAGATACCATACATTAACTATTAAAGAGTACAATTGTACCACACTTAGACATAACTCTCTATTCATAACTTCTTTATCACTCTTCTTATAGACACTGTCTATTTATTATCACATTACATCCTTATTATTGGAGTTGGGTAACCCCACATTCATATTCTTTATAACTCTGCGAGATTCTTCTTTGAATCCTTTCACGCAAGTTTTAATCCCTTATTGTTCAAACTCTATTTGAGCTTATTCGTTCATTATCTTCACCTCTCTTCTCTAAGGTTATAGCCTACGGTACTCCTACCTAAGGTTTATAACCTACAGCTTTGATACCAACTTTGGCAAAATAAATTAAAACTACTTTAATTTATTTTAATAACCACTTATAATAAAGTTATTTGTCACACTTCTAAATTAAGTTTTCATACTTAATTTAATTAATTCTAATAACAATTCATTGCATAATATAATAATTTATTTAATCATTATAACTTTCTAACTTAATTATTAAATTAGAATACTATCTCAGAATTTCCTTAACTCATTAATTATTTATTAAATAATTAATTAATCAACTCAAATCAAAACAAACAAACATTTAATCACGATAAATACATCCATTAAATATTTATATAATTCAATAAATATTTAAATATTATAATAAAAATCTGGATTGTTACACAAACAAACTTAACCGCCTTCCTGGTTAAATTCGTCAACAGGGTCGCGATCTTAGAAAAGTCCTGAATAAAACGCCTATAGTAACCTGCCAACCCTAAGAAACTTCTAATCTCTGACGGTGTCTTCGGCGGATCCCAGTTTACTATAGCTTCAACTTTTGATGGATCTACCGAAATTCCGTCTTTATCAATAACGTGCTCGAGAAACTGTACACGTTCCAACTAAAACTCACATTTTGAAAATTTTGCGTACAACTTCTCTTTTCTCAATGTCTCCAACGTCACTCTTAAGTGTTCAACATGTTCCTCCTTGGTCTTGGAATACACCAGGATATCATCAATAAACACCACTACAAATTTATCTAAGAATGGTTTAAACACCCTGTTCATTAAATCCATGAACGCTGCAGGTGCATTGGTTAAACCAAATGACATAACTAGAAACTCGTAATGACCATACCGAGTTCTGAATGCTGTCTTTGGTACGTCTTTTGGTCGCACCTTCAACTGATGATAATTACTCCTCAAGTCTATCTTTGAGAAATACCTCGCACCCTTCAGTTGATCGAACAGGTCGTCGATTCTCGGTAACGGATACTTATTTTTAATCGTGACCTTATTCAATTCTCGATAGTCAATGCAGAGCCGCATTGAACCATCCTTCTTCTTAACAAATAACATCGGCGCTCCCCATGATGATACGCTCGGTTGGATATACTTCTTGTTGAGCAATTCTTGCAATTGCACCATGAACTCTTTCATCTCTACCGGGGCCATTCTGTATGGTGCCTTAGATATCGGGCCCGTTCCTGGTACTAAATTAATCACGAACTCAATTTTTTAATCTGGCGGAAGACCCGACAAATCGTCTGGAAATACGTCTAGAAAATCTCTTATGATCGGTATCTCTTCTAACTTCGCACTCTTTTTCTGTGTATCAACTATGTAGGCTAAGTATCCTATACATCCTTGTCTTAACAACTTCTTGGCTTGCATCACCGTCAGACAACTCACTTGTCGAGGTGACTTACTGCCATAAAACATAACCTTTGATGGAGTCATAAGGTTAACACATTTTCTTTGGCAATCAATTACTGCTCCGTGATTGAATAACCAATCTATTCCCAGGATGACATCAAACTCACCCAGCCTAATTGGTATCAAGTCTACCATCATTTCTTGATCCTTTATAACCACTTTACAATTATTATATATGAATCTAACAGGAATCACTTCCCTATTTGCAATCTCTATGCTCAAAGGATAATCTAATTCTTCCTGAGGCAAATCTAAGTTTTGAGAAAATTCATCGGATATAAATGAACAAGTAGCACCTGAATCAAATAGTACATAAGCATTAATACCATTAATCAGAATGATACTTGACACCATATCCTTAGACTAAACCGCATCTTGCACGGTCATATTGAAAGTTCTCGCAGTAGGTCAGCTTCACTGTGCTGGTCCAGTGATAGTCAATGCACCACCACCGTTGTTGTTTCCCTTTCCTCCACTTGCACTCCCCGCTGGCTTTTTAGGACAATCGCGAGCCATGTGATCCTTGGAACCGCAGGTAAAACATGCTCTTTTCTTTGGGCTAAAACAGTTCGGTGCAATGTGTCCTTCCTGACCACAGTTGAAACACACCCGCTTTCCCTTCAAACATACCCCAGTATGGTTCTTTACACAAGTAGCACAAGCTTCAAACTTTTTCTTCTGCTGACTTCCTTGCTGTCCTCCCGCAGTCGAATTCTCCTTCCACTTCCTCTTCTGATTGTTACTTCCAACATTACTTCCACCAGCCTTATTTTCATTATCATTCTTCCTCTTCTTCTATTCTTGGTTGTACTTGGTCAAGGCATCGCTTCCACCTTCCGCGATAATTGCCTTTTCTAGTACAGCCGTAAATGTATTTAACTGGAACATTGAAATCTTACTATACAGCCAGGGTTTCAATCCTTGTTCGAACCTTGTCTCCTTACGCTCATTAGTATTGACTTGATAAGTGGCAAACCTTGCCAACTCGTTAAACTTCGCATCATATTCTGGCATCGTCATGGTTCCTTACTTCAGCTCCAGAAATGGCACCTCAAACTGATTTTGGGAACTTGCTGGAAAGTACATTTTGAAAACATCTCCTTAAATGTATCCCACGTTATCACTCCTTGTCCCCCATGAACCTTATTTGCCTGCCACCAATAGCTAGCTTCAGACTTCAGCATGAACGTTGCGAACGCAGTCTTCTGATCTTCGTTAACTCTAGTAACATCGAACACCTTTTCCATTTCCATGATCCAGGTTTGGACTTCCACTGGATTCATAGACCCTTGAAACTCTGGCGATCCAACCGCTTTGAATTCCTTGAAGGTCGTGACTTGAGCTTGTGGTTGATTCGCAAGTGCTCCTATTAACAGAGCTACCAACTGCTGAACCGTGTTAGCATTGGCCTCATTTTTATTGTTAGTAGACCCCTCAGGAGGTGGTTGTTGACGTGGTTGTCTTCTTCTGAGAGGTATTTTCTGTTAAAATATACGCTTATTAGTTCATTACTCATCTTCTTGAGTATCTGAAGCTTAACTTAAACATTCTAAAATTAAAGCTATAACACATAAAATTTCAAATAAACTTTGATATTTTATTCATTCATAATGTTTCTAAAACATATAAAAGATAGCATATTTACTATAAACATCCACTTTCCTTAAACTAGACAAGTTTCAGGATTACATACTCATACTATCCCTTTATTATTCTCAAAATAATGGATTCATAGTTTATTTATTCACATAATTGACCACTTATTATTATCACTCTTATTCTATCTAGGCATATTAAGACGTCGTAAGGCTTCTCGACGTTCCTCCTCCATAATACGATACGATGTTCTACGATCCATCACGAATCACGGCGAGTCTTCAAACTGAGGTGGGTAATAAAAGACTCGATCCTGGGCCCTATCATTCACAGAATTAAAAGCGTAATCCATCTCGTTCATCTTGGCTTTCTTCACTTGGACCTTAGCCTCAGCACGGTCTGCACGTTGAGTCGCCTTCATCCAAGTGTCCTCTGCTCTTGCATGCTTAGCTGATTCCTCTTTAAAGTCATCTTTTAATTTCTCCATGTCAGCCTTCATCTTCTCGTTCATTGTCAACAGATCTTCATGTTGATCGTTAGTATGAACTAGGTCCCACTCTGTGTTTCCAAGTTTTGAGTCAAGTTCCTGAATCTCTACATCCTTCTGCTCCATCGAAGCGTGATGCATCTCAACCAACTCCTTCAGTTCCTTAACATTATCCTGTAACTCTATGTTACGGTCGTACAAAGCATCATACATCTCAGCCAATATGGAGTTTGATGGAAACTCCACAGATCCTCTTCCTCATCTTCCTCCTCTATCTCCTCAGAACTATCCTCCTCGGGATCGGTCACAGGCTCATCCTCCTGAATCAACTGTTCCCGCACAACGTGAATATCCCGGGGTTCGTCATCTCTAGGTATCTGAGGTATCACCTCCCTAGCTGGATTGGATCCTCACTCATTAGACATCCTGTCAATAAAATATTTTAAGTTTCACTTAACATTTTCGATACTCGCGAGCACATAAGTTATTAACACATAGCATATAATGTCTTTTATTGTTTAGCTTCAATGGTTGCCTTAATCCATTCCTTAAAACCCGATAAGAGTTAAACACCTCTATGTTTTCTGTTTCCTTAAAGGCTACTTCCTAAGGTTTTGCCCTACCTAAGGTTCATAACCTGGCTTTGATACCAACCTGTGACACCCCCAAATCCGGGTACTTCATTTCCACCGAATTTGGTGCTCACTATCAAAATAATTACATCTAATTACCATAATAAAGGATAAAACATTGAATAACTTAAACAATAATCTTTCCCATCAAAGGGTTACATCATCTCATAAACAATCCTAGGTAATCTAACCTTAAATTATTACATCAGTTTGCGGAATACATCATAAAAGAAAACAAGTCTTATAAAATCATGCATTTAATTAAACTTTAAATAATTCTTCAACATATGGACATCTTGCTCTTTCCTTTGCTAGTAGATGGCTCATCACCTCTTTCAACTTTAGCTGCATTTGTTAATTGCAAGAGTGACCAAACAATTGCTGTGACACCCCCAAATCCTGGTACTCAATTTCCTCAAGATTTGGTGTTCACATAATCAAAACATTCATTTCTAACTACCCAATTATAATAAAATTGAATAAATAAATCTCCCAGGTTATCTAACCTTTACAAACATTAATTCATTCATGCGGAATAATTAAAATAACATTCATTACAATCTTTAAACAAGTCTGAAAATAAACTATTCAATCTATTACAGGTCTTCAGCATTGTTTCATCTTTTCTTTCCCTTTACTAGTGCTAGGTACATCACCAGTTTCAACCTTAGCTGTAAGAAAGTTTACAGGCAAGAGTGAGCAAACAAAGCTCACTTGAAATAATAATAGATAAATCATTTAACTTTACATCATTTGCCAATATTAGGTTTAATAGAACTGAACAATAAATTCTATTACTTTCTGAAAACTTTAATCAATTACTGAGGGTCTAATGACCACGAATCATGTCCACAGTTAGAAGTAATCTTTCAACCTAAACTTTAACAGTCATAAGACTGTAAGGACTTCATGTACTTAGGGGGATCAACCCTTCGTACAATGTATTGTGCACAACAATTTCAACGCTAAGCGTAAACCTCTATTAAAAGAGTTGTTCATCTCAGTATTTAGAATACAAGTCCGCACCAAAGTAAGTTTAGTTTGGATAAGCTTTCAAGAAAATTTGGAATTTAATGAACATCAACTAAGGAGTAGTTGAATAAGACAAATAACACTATACTATAGAATAATAGTGATTGAATCAATCATAGTAAACTAAAGTCATGCATTAGGAATAATCTAATAGCATACAATTTGAATAACTATAGCGTACCTTGCTTGAACAATACTAAGCCAAGGTTAATTAGAATTGAATACTAAACATGCATAGCAATTTATTTATGCCTGCTAAACAACAAGTGTAATACAAGAATAATTTGTTCAACATCAAACCAAAGTTTAGACAGCTTGCATCATTATAAGGTAATCGAATTGAAAATAATAATTAGTTCAATAAGATAAAGGATTAGAAATCTTGCATCGCCATGAGTAACTATATACAATGACGTACTCAATAATAGATAATCTCGCTCTACGAAAATGTAGAGGTAGCAACTTGCAACAATTGAAATTGAATTTGAAAACAATAATGTACCAAATGAATTTAAACTCGCACAATGAAGTTTTGAGTTAGAGAACTTGCCTTGTTCGTAGGCTAAATCGAATCAATTTGAATCACAATATCCTATATACATATGTCATCGTGACATAGTTAGTCATTAACACATAACTAATACATTCATCGTGTAGGTTAAACAATCACTACTCACGTTCACCAAAGGTCCTACACATATCATATGTATTGACAATACACATTAGTTATACTAACATTAGATTCATATAGCTTACTAACAAAATCGCATCTTTTCATGAACATCACTATTTAGCTTTATTACAACTACTTAAGTGATCATGCCATTGCACTATATACACATTAACAACTTGATACAACATCCTATTACATGTCTAACATGTTATCATTAGGTTATACTAATACACAAAGGATTGTACTTGCATCTGCGCATTCCGACGCCTTCCGATGGCCTCCAAATACACAACAGTCCTAAAGATAGCCATTTTGACCCTTCATAACGATTTCAAATTGAAACACTTAAAGAATAAAAGTTATAGGCCTATTCGTCCTCGTTCCGAATCATCTTGAATCGCATCAATCAGAGTTCGTATGAAAAAGTTATACTCATTTTAATAAACTACGTCCGGTCAGTTTTTTTTTTCAAAATTTTGGCTTGACAGAATACCCCCCCGTCGGGGCGGGGGTTTTTGCACTAGGGGGCCCGCCGGGGCGGGGGTCACTGCTGTGATTATGCGATTTTAGCTCTAGAACACTACGAAAAGCCAAATTAGGCCTCCAAACTCCTTTCTAACAACCATACCAAACTACCCAATGAGTAAATAGGTTTACATAAACATAATCTAATACTTTCTAACGCGTTTCTAGTCATCTAAACAACATAAACATCAAATTTACAACACCCGATTTCAATATTTTTGGCAAAACTCCATTGTTGACAATTTTTAATGAAAATCAACACTGTGATTTTGTTTTTCAATAAAAACAGAAATTTCAAAACATCATAGTTATGATTATACATACTTTATCAATTTCCATAATCAATTTATCAATTGAACAACTACTTAAACCTTAATTTCTATTGTAAACTAAGCCATGTTCATATATATTAATATAAACTCACTGTAATATGGGTTTCTTCACAAATTACATACATACATGAATTAATTGACTATTCCTATATATAACTTATGAAAAACAATTTTTATAACAAATAATTTAACATACAAAACCATATACCACACACAATTTATCCTTCACAAAGATTTTTCAGAGAATTTTTGGAAGAGAAGACAACTAAAACTTTTGAAAAACAAAAGGGTTTAGATGATACCTTGTATCCTAGAAGATGATAACTTTGTTTAAGAAGATGATAACAAGACTTCTTTTCCCTCAATTCTTGTCACAATTTCTCTAGGATTATCTCAATTTTTCTCTGTATTCTTCTTCTTCTCCTCTCTTCTTCTTCTGAGTCTTTCTCCTAACTCTATTCTAACTTACGTACTAACAAAAAGATATAACGCATACTAATAATAATATAGGTATTAAGTATATAATATTAATATATGTATAACTGACATCAGTTATCTAATTTTTTTAAAAATCAAAAGCCCTAAGGCTTGTTTGGCTAACATAATAAAAATAACTCATTAACTCTTACACCTTGTTTGGTAAACCTAATTAAAATAAATCAATTAATCCTTATACCTTGATTGGTAAAACACCATTAAATTAAAGACTTAATATGCATTAAAACTTGTTTGGCCAAAACTAAATTAAAGTCCTTTAATTTATTTTAATAACTCCTTTATAGCAAGGTTATTAGTCACACTTTATTTAATTAAATAAATAAAACATTAATCCATTAAATTACTTTAATCACATAAATAATTATAATTTCTTTTACAATTATAACTTCATTTAATCAACTAATATTTTAAACTACAATTTCTCATTTAAAATATTATTATTTATTTAAAATCATTATAAGCTCTCTAGCTTATTAAATTAATAATTATTATAAAATCTCATAACAACTAATTTATTTAGCTCCTTAATTAATTACACAACAAATAATTAATTAAATCACATCAATTCAAATTGCCATATAATTAAATAAATATTTAATATTGCCAATAAATATTTAATATTTACTATTTAATTATTTATCTGATTATTTATTCAACAAATAATTAAATACACCACATCAGTCAAATTGAATAATTAATTATTCAATCAATAAACCTATTCATTAAATATTTATATAAATCAATAAATATTTATTATAACACTTTAAAATTATAGAATGTTACATCATTCCCTCCTTACAAGGATTCTGTCCTCAGAATCACAATTCAAACAAATCATTCGTTACATTTTTCCCTACTTACAAAGATTCTGTCCCCAGAATCGAAGACACGGATTAAACAAATAACTCAGGGTAATCTTTCATCATTTTCTCTTCGAGTTCCCACGTAGCTTCTTCAGCGTTGTGGTTCCTCCATATCACCTTCACAGAAGGTATCGCTTTATTCCTGAGCACTTGTTCTTTCCTGTCTACTATCTGGATAGGAACCTCTTCATAAGATAAATCTTTCTCAAACTGCAACGGTTCATACTCGATCACATGCTTGTAGTCGGGTTTATATGGTCGTAACACCAAAATGTGAAAAACATTATGAATGTTTTCCAACACTGGAGGTAGAGCTACCTCGTAAGCCACTTCTCCCACTCTTCGCAGCACTTCAAATGGTCCAATAAACCTCGGGCTTAGTTTTCCCTTATTACCGAAACGAATTTTTCCCTTCCAGGGAGAAACTTTTAGGAATACAAAAGTTCCTACGTCAAATGCACGATCTTGTCTGTGTTGATCAGCATACTTTTTCTGTCTGTCTTGAGCTGCTACCAACCTTGTTCTGATGAGTTTGATAACTTCAGCAGTTTGTTGTACCAGTTCTGGTCCTAACAGTTGGCGTTCACCGACTTCATCCCAGCACAGTGGAGTTCTGCACTTTCTGCCGTACAATGCTTCGTAAGGTGGCATGCCGATGCTCGCGTGATAACTGTTGTTGTAAGCAAATTCCACCAATGGTAGTTGATCTTCCTAGCTTCCTTTAAAATCCATGACGCGTGCTCTCAGCATATCCTCCAATGTCTGAATCGTTCTTTCGCTTTGGCCATCTGTTTGTGGATGATAAGCCGTACTCGTTCGCAATTGAGTCCCTATGCATTCTTGTAGTCTCTTCCAGAAATTCGATGTAAACCGCGGATCTCTATCAGACACTATTGATACTGGCACCCCATGTCTCGAAACGATTTCCTTAATGTACAATCTTGTGACGCCCCCAAAATTAGGTATACATCACCCATCTTGGGTCGTCAGATACATAGTACAGAATACAAATACAACTTACTAATACAACTGTCGTGTACAATACGACAAAACATAAACTGTGAGTTTGAATACAAATATTATCTTCTAGAGAGTATTCATACTCAAAAGGAGTCCTCATTACATTTATTAACACACCATTACATAGAATAGTGAGGACTACTAACTAATACTATCATTCGGACCATCACTCCGTTCCCCGACTTGCCCCAGCTACGTTCTCATTTCCTGAAGAGAACAGTGAAAGAAAGGGTGAGCTCAACTAGCCCAGTAAGAAATATTATGACTAAGATAATGCAGAATAAATTATCATTAGCCTTCAACAATGTTAAACTGATAAAATATAATAGACATCAAGTTTAACTGCAGCGGAACAAGCAATCCATTAAAAGAGTCAAGTAGAAAATAAACTCTACTATCTTTTATGATTTAAAAGATTTTCCAACACTGTGATCGCTGAGACTCAGCTTAATAAAATAATTCACATCATCGAATCACCCCTGCACTACGGCCAAGGATATTCGTATATTCATTAATGGTCACGATCATGCCAACAACTGTCCATCAACGCACTACGGGCCAATGAGGACTTTTACCACATCATTTGTAACATTACGGTCATGATTATACCGAATAATCCCTGGTCATAATCATACCAAGTCCATCTATGCACTACAGGCCACAGATGACTTTCAACATTTTATAAACATGAGGATGATGACAATGATATAAGAATTCAATAAAACAAGTTCAAGAATTAATTTATCCAAGAATTAACAACGTCCAAATTGTCAACATGATACTGCTTTGTGGAGTATAGAAGTCAAAACTTAATCAACTGAGTACAATAAAGAATGGAATAACAAAAGAAATCACCATGCATGCGATAGACCGCACAGACAGGTTATTCCAACAGAATAATAAATAATGGAACCAGGTCCGGCGTAAACGCACAGACAGGATATTCCGACAGAATAATAAATAATGGAACCAGGTCCGGTGTAAAACACACAGACAGGATGTTCCAACAGAATAATAACAAAGACGGAACCAGGTCCGGTGTAAAACACACAGACAGGATGTTCCAACAGAATAATAATAAAAACGGAACCAGGTCCGGTGTAAAACACACAGACATGATGTTCCAACAGAATAATAATAAAAACGGAACCAGGTCCGGTGTAAAACACACAGACAGGATGTTCCAACAGAATAATAGAAGAATGTCACCAAGTATAGGGTAGATCCGCGTATACAGGTTATTCCAACAGAATAATAAGAAATGGAATAACAACAGTTCTCTTCATGAATAAGAAAGAATAACACCCCTTACCGTTTTAAAGACGAGCTGAAATAAGGAAGTAGTTAAGTAGCAGAATACTCTTCTTCTCTCTCTCTATAGTTTCTCTCTATAGTTTCTCTCTCTAGAGTTCAGTGAATTCGTAAGAAATAATGAAGGAATGAGCTGCTATTTATAGAAAAATAGAATGCATAGTAACTAATCCATGAACGGTCCAGATTGATTACTTTAATCTGACGGTCCATATTTAAAGAAAAATCTTTTAAATAAAATATAATATATTCTATTTATAGAATAACTTTAATAAAGTATTCTGTTTTATATAAAAAGATGTTTCTGTTTTATTACGTTAATAATACGAATAAAACAAAACGTCATTATCGCTAAATAATTCATATTATTAACTGACAATAATTGAATCAAACTGAGTGACTTCTCACATAAGCATTAATAATCAATACTGTGTGCTACTATGCAACCACACATATTACTGTACTTTTACTACCGAGTAGTTCAACAGTAACAATGGTAAAATTTCCGCCGTTATTTTTAATAAAATATTTTTGTCGTTTTCTCAATTCGACAATAATTCCGTTGTGGGGTCCACCAATGATTGTGTCGTTGTACGAATATTCCCTGTTAAAACGAATATTCCCCGACCAATCGAATATTATATAACAACTTGCGTACTTTGCAAAATTTATAAATATTACCCACAACTATAACATTATATCAAATTAACTCCATAATATTCAAAAATAATATTTATAGAAAATTCTTCTTTATTTATAAAAGTTGGGGTCTTACAACCTCCCCTTCTTATGAAATTTCGCCCTCGAAATTAGGGTACGTACCTGGTATGTCGAAGAGGTAAGGATACCTTGATTTCATTTCAGATTCTAACTCCCAAGTCATTTCCTCAACATCGTGGTTTCTCCACAAAACTTTGACTTGAGGTATAACCTTGGAGCGTAGAATATGTTCCTTCTTATCCAAGATTTGAACAGGAACTTCTTCATACGTCAAATCTTCCGCTATTTCGTCCGGTTCTAACTCAATAATGTGGTTCGGGTCTTCCACATATTTGCGTAACATGGATATGTGAAAAACGTTATGAACACGAGACATACTTGGCGGTAAAGCGAGTCTATAAGCCACAGTTCCTACTCGATCGAGGATTAAAAATGGACCGATGAATCGAGGATTGAGCTTTCCTCTCTTTCCAAATCTCGTAACTCCTTTCCATGGAGCAACACGTAAGAACACATGATCTCCTACATCAAATTCCACGTCCTTTCGATGAAGATCAGCATAACTCTTTTGTCGATCTTGTGAGGTTTTTATACGTTGTCGGATCGTTTGAATCTTTTCTGTAGTCATACGTACCAACTCCGGTCCCAACAACGTTGCTTCACCCACCTCATCCCAGCATACTGGAGAACGACATTTTCTTCCATACAATGCTTCGAATGGAGCCATGCCAATACTTGCTTGATAACTGTTGTTGTAGGAAAACTCCACCAATGGTAAGAACTTGTCCCAACTTCCCTTGAAGTCAAAGACACAGAGTCTTAATAGATCTTCAAGAGTTTGAATAGTCCTCTCTGATTGTCCGTCCGTCTGAGGATGATATGCTGAACTAAATCGTAACTCCGTGCCCATAGCTTTTTGTAAACTAACCCAAAATCGTGAAGTGAATCTTGGGTCTCGGTCAGAAACTATGGATACTGGCATACCATGCAGTCTTACAATCTCGTTTATGTACATACGAGCAAGACGTTCAAGTGTATAAGTTTCTCGTATCGGTAAGAAATGAGCAGACTTGGTCAATCTATCAACAATGACCCAAATCGCATCAATACCTTGAGAAACCCTAGGAAGACCGGTAACGAAATCCATGGTAATGTGCTCCCACTTCCATTCTGAATTTCAAGTGGTTGCAATGGACCTTTTGGTACTTGATGCTCCGCTTTGACTCGTTGACAAGTTAGACACCTTGAGATAAACAATGCTATCTCTCTCTTCATATTGCTCCACCAAAATGTATGACGAAGATCATGATACATTTTGGTACTTCCAGGATGGATTGCAAACGGTGTGTTGTGCGCCTCCATCATGATTTCATACTTTAAATCAGGGTTGTTAGGAACACAAAGTCTGGAGTTGACTCGAAGTATTCCTTCTTCATCGATTCTTGCTTCCGGCATAGCACCTTCTTGCACTTTCTTTCTCATACGCATCAGCTCCAGGTCTGTAGCTTGAGCAGCTTTAACTTTATCGATTAAAGTCGGTTCTACTCGTATATTCGCCATCATCACATGGGTCCCTGGAGTCTTTAACTCTATCTCCATCCTTTGCAAGTCACACAAAATGGGCCTTTGTGTTGACAATATCGCACTCGTACTTGCATATGATCTTCTACTCAATGCGTCAGCTACCACGTTCGCTTTTCCAGGATGGTATTGAATGGTATGATCATAATCTTTCAACAGTTCAAGCCAACGTCGTTGTCGCATGTTGAGTTCCTTTTGAGTGAAGAAATATTTGAGGCTTTTATGATCCGTAAAGATCTCCACCTTCTCCCCATACAAGTAATGCCTCCAAATTTTAAGTGCAAAGACAACAGCTGCCAACTCTAGATCATGAGTAGGATAATTCCTCTCATATTCCTTGAGTTGTCTTGATGCATAGGCTATGACTTTTCCATGTTGCATGAGAACGCATCCCAACCCTTTGCTCGAAGCATCACTGTAGATGACAAATCCCTCCGAGCCAGATGGTATTGTTAGAACAGGTGCTGAAATGAGTCTCCTCTTGAGTTCTTGAAAACTCTGCTCACATTCTTCGCTCCAACCGAACTTTGTATCTTTTCGAGTCAGCTGAGTTAATGGAGTAGCGATTCGAGAAAATCCTTCCACAAATCTCCGATAATAACCAGCTAAACCAAGAAAGCTACGTACTTCGGTCACTGATTTAGGTTGCTCCCAGCTTTGAATAGCTTCAATCTTTGCCGGGTCAACCGATATTCCACGACTTGATACTACGTGCCCAAGGAATGCTACCTCTTCCAGCCAGAACTCGCATTTCTTCAACTTGGCATAAAGTTTGTATTCACGAAGCTTTTGGAGTACCAACCTCAAGTGTTGCTCATGATCTTCACGGCTTTTGGAATAAACAAGGATGTCATCGATAAATACGACCACAAAGTGATCCAAATATTCCTTGAATACCCTGTTCATCATATCCATGAAGGCAGCAGGAGCATTAGTCAATCCAAAAGACATAACTAAGAATTCATAATGCCCATACCGAGTTCTGAAAGCCGTCTTTGGAATATCCTCAGTTCTAACTTTCAGCTGATGATATCCAGAACGAAGATCGATCTTTGAAAAGAATTGTGCTCCTTGCAACTGGTCAAACAGGTCATCAATACGTGGCAATGGGTACCTATTTTTGATGGTGACATGATTCAACTCCCGATAATCAATACAAAGTCGCATACTCCCATCTTTCTTCTTCACGAACAGAACAGGAGCACCCCAAGGAGAAGTACTAGGACGAATAAAACCAATGTCTAACAATTCCTGCAGTTGGGTCTTTAACTCCTGAAGTTCAATAGGAGCCATTCGATATGGGGCTTTGGAAATGGGTTTTGTACCGGGTTCAAGGTCGATACAAAATTCAATTTCACGCTCTGGGGGTAGGCCAGGAAGTTCTTCGGGAAATACGTCAGGAAATTTATTAACAACAGAAATATCATTCAAAGCTGACGTATTTTTGTTTAGATCTGTGACATGAGCTAAGAAAGCTTGACATCCGTTTTTCAATAAACGAATAGCTTTATGGCTTGAGATAACAGCGATTGATTTTAATGGTTTGGTTGCTTGAATTCGCATAATAGGTCGATTAGGAATATGAAAGCTAACAACCTTACGAAAACAATCAATTTTTGCATGATGAGTAGTTAACCAATCAATCCCTAGAATCACGTCAAATGCAAGTATTTTTAATGAAATAAGATCGACAGGTAATGTGTGGGTACCAACTTGAACCAAACAAGACTTATAAACCGTGGATGTAATGAAGGTTTCTCCCAATGGGGTTTCAACTGCTAAGTCAAAGTCTAATTTCTCCGGAATCAAATTTAATCGATGAGCGCAAGTAGGAGAAATAAAAGAATGGGTAGAACCGGTATCAAATAAAGTATAGACTTCGTTAGAGTTTATGATAAGCTTACCCGTGATGACCTCATTCGGGTTCCTTGCTCTCTGGGAGTTCACAACAAACGCTCTCCCTTGCACAACTGGTTTTGACTTTTCTGGGACGGCCTTTGGTGCCTCCATCCTAGCTGAATTTGTCTTCGGTAAACGACAAAATCGGGCTAAATGACCTTCTCTTCCACAATTATAACATGCTTTGGACGGCATCGCGCAGTTTGGACTGATGTGCCCCTCCCCTCCGCATTTGAAACATATGATAGGTGGTCGTTCTCCTTCCTTAACGACAGGTGCTGGTGCTGACGTCTTTCCATCATTGTTGAATCTCCTCTTCTTGAAATGCCCATTCTTATTATTTTGGCCCTGATTACCACCGAAGTGGTTACCATTTCTGGCCTGTTGATTCCCTCCACGCTTGTTGTCACCGCTTCGATGACTGCTTTCACTAGTATTATCATTTTGCCGGCTGCTCTCTTTTGGTTGCGTTGTCTCGTTATCGCGCTCCACCAACTGAGCCCTATTTACAACATCTGAATACAAACACAATTTATGAGAAACAAGATGTTGACGTATCTCCGGCTTCAAACCTCTTAAAAACATCCGCGTCATTCTTTCTTCATTATCCACCAGGTGGGACGCAAACCGGGATAACTCCGCAAATTTTGCCTCGTACTGCGACACGGTCATATTATTCTGCTCCAATTTGATGAACTCCACCTCCTTCATGTGACGAATACTCTCGGAAAAGTATTTGTCGTTAAACAGCTCTTGGAACTTCTCCCAAGACATCTTCAGTGCGGCAGGTTGAGTACGCTTTATCGATTCCCACCAGTAATCTGCCTCTCCTCGCAACATAAAGGCGGCAAAGGGAACCTTTTGCTCCTCGGAGCAACCCAAGACATCAAATATCTTGGTGATCTGCTTTATCCATGTTTCAGCTACAAGTGGTTTGGGTTCTCCCTTAAACTCCGGTGGTCCCAGCTCCTTAAACTGTTTAGCGGTGACCGCCTGAGAGTTTCCAGTATTTCCACCTACGTTGTGGACAGGAGCCGCTTTCACCTGTTGTTGCATGAATTGCATAAAACCTCTGAACATTCCATCATTCATCATCTGGTCAGTGTTGTTGTTTGCATGAGGATTGTCACCTTCCTGATGAACATTATCCTGATTATTGATATGTGGTGAATCAATAATCGTCTGTGCTCCATTGCTATTCTCAACATTCTCAGATGCCATTTTCAGATACTGCCACAAAATAAAAGTTAATTGATATGTCATATATTATCCTTATATTATGACCGACCAATTAAATACCATGCAAATAAACTTAGGTAGGTCATACTAGCGAAGGAATTCCCCGTCTCTCCCCTCCTAGTTCTATTCTCACATCTTAGCCAGGGATCATATCCCTAAGCTCTGATACCAACTGTGACGCCCCCAAAATTAGGTATACATCACCCATCTTGGGTCGTCAGATACATAGTACAGAATACAAATACAACTTACTAATACAACTGTCGTGTACAATACGACAAAACATAAACTGTGAGTTTGAATACAAATATTATCTTCTAGAGAGTATTCATACTCAAAAGGAGTCCTCATTACATTTATTAACACACCATTACATAGAATAGTGAGGACTACTAACTAATACTATCATTCGGACCATCACTCCGTTCCCCGACTTGCCCCAGCTACGTTCTCATTTCCTGAAGAGAACAGTGAAAGAAAGGGTGAGCTCAACTAGCCCAGTAAGAAATATTATGACTAAGATAATGCAGAATAAATTATCATTAGCCTTCAACAATGTTAAACTGATAAAATATAATAGACATCAAGTTTAACTGCAGCGGAACAAGCAATCCATTAAAAGAGTCAAGTAGAAAATAAACTCTACTATCTTTTATGATTTAAAAGATTTTCCAACACTGTGATCGCTGAGACTCAGCTTAATAAAATAATTCACATCATCGAATCACCCCTGCACTACGGCCAAGGATATTCGTATATTCATTAATGGTCACGATCATGCCAACAACTGTCCATCAATGCACTACGGGCCAATGAGGACTTTTACCACATCATTTGTAACATTACGGTCATGATTATACCGAATAATCCCTGGTCATAATCATACCAAGTCCATCTATGCACTACAGGCCACAGATGACTTTCAACATTTTATAAACATGAGGATGATGACAATGATATAAGAATTCAATAAAACAAGTTCAAGAATTAATTTATCCAAGAATTAACAACGTCCAAATTGTCAACATGATACTGCTTTGTGGAGTATAGAAGTCAAAACTTAATCAACTGAGTACAATAAAGAATGAAATAACAAAAGAAATCACCATGCATGCGATAGACCGCACAGACAGGTTATTCCAACAGAATAATAAATAATGGAACCAGGTCCGGCGTAAACGCACAGACAGGATATTCCGATAGAATAATAAATAATGGAACCAGGTCCGGTGTAAAACACACAGACAGGATGTTCCAACAGAATAATAACAAAGACGGAACCAGGTCCGGTGTAAAACACACAGACAGGATGTTCCAACAGAATAATAATAAAAACGGAACCAGGTCCGGTGTAAAACACACAGACATGTTCCAACAGAATAATAATAAAAACGGAACCAGGTCCGGTGTAAAACACACACAGAATGTTCCAACAGAATAATAGAAGAATGTCACCAAGTATAGGGTAGATCCGCGTATACAGGTTATTCCAACAGAATAATAAGAAATGGAATAACAACAGTTCTCTTCATGAATAAGAAAGAATAACACCCCTTACCGTTTTAAAGACGAGCTGAAATAAGGAAGTAGTTAAGTAGCAGAATACTCTTCTTCTCTCTCTCTATAGTTTCTCTCTATAGTTTCTCTCTCTAGAGTTCAGTGAATTCGTAAGAAATAATGAAGGAATGAGCTGCTATTTATAGAAAAATAGAATGCATAGTAACTAATCCATGAACGGTCCAGATTGATTACTTTAATCTGACGGTCCATATTTAAAGAAAAATCTTTTAAATAAAATATAATATATTCTATTTATAGAATAACTTTAATAAAGTATTCTGTTTTATATAAAAAGATGTTTCTGTTTTATTACGTTAATAATACGAATAAAACAAAACGTCATTATCGCTAAATAATTCATATTATTAACTGACAATAATTGAATCAAACTGAGTGACTTCTCACATAAGCATTAATAATCAATACTGTGTGCTACTATGCAACCACACATATTACTGTACTTTTACTACCGAGTAGTTCAACAGTAACAATGGTAAAATTTCCGCCGTTATTTTTAATAAAATATTTTTGTCGTTTTCTCAATCCGACAATAATTCCGTTGTGGGGTCCACCAATGATTGTGTCGTTGTACGAATATTCCCTGTTAAAACGAATATTCCCCGACCAATCGAATATTATATAACAACTTGCGTACTTTGCAAAATTTATAAATATTACCCACAACTATAACATTATATCAAATTAACTCCATAATATTCAAAAATAATATTTATAGAAAATTCTTCTTTATTTATAAAAGTTGGGGTCTTACAAATCTTGCCAACTGATCAAGACTGAACCTAATCTTTATTGGTAAAAAGTGCGCTGACTTCGTCTGTCTGTCCACTATCACCCAAATCGTATCGCATCCTCTCTGAGTAGTTGGAAGACCCACCAAAAAATCCATCGTGATGTGTTTCCACTTCCATTCTGGTATTTCCAACGGTTGAAGTAACCCGCTGGGTCTTTGATGTTCGGCCTTTACTCTCTGACATGTTAAGCACTTCGCTACACATTCTGCGACGTCCCTTTTCATATTTGGCCACCAAAAATGTCGACGCAAATCTTGATACATTTTCGTGCTCCCTGGATGAATTGAATATTTTGAGCTATGAGCTTCGATCAAAATTTCTTCTTTCAGTTCTGGTGCTGCTGGAATCCAGATCCTTCCCTTAAACCGTAGTAACCCTTTGGTGTCGATCTTGTATTTTACATCACCGCCTTCAATCAAATTCTCTTTGATTTTCGCACACTCTTCGTCTTGTAGTTGGGCACTCTTCACTTTGTCCATTAAAGTTGGACCAGCTTCTATCTGAAATAATTGTTCGTCAGATTCCTTTGAAAATTTGATCTCCAACTCCAGTTTTGTCATTGCTGAAATGAGCTCCTCCTGAGTTGTAATAAGCATCAACTTCTCCCTACCTTTCCTGCTTAAAGCATCAGCTACCACATTCGCTTTGCCCGGATGATAAAAGATCTCACAATCGTAATCTTTTATCAGTTCCATCCACCTTCTCTGACGCATGTTCAAATCTTTATGAGTGAAAATATACTTCAGACTTTTGTGGTCTGTGTAGATCTCACATTTCTCTCCATAAAGATAGTGTCTCCATATCTTCAGAGCAAACACAACTGCAGCCAATTCCAAATCATGAGTCGGATACCCTTTCTTATAATCTTTCAATTGTCTCGATGCATACACAATAACTTTGCCATTCTGCATAAGAACACAACCCAACCCTTTGTGTGAGGCATCACTATACACCACAAAATTTCCTGTATTGTCTGGTAACGTCAACACAGGTGCTACACTTAGCTTCTTCTTCAAATCTTGAAAACTTTCTTCACATTTCTCCGTCCACACGAATTTTACAGCTTTCCTTGTCAAATTTGTTAACGGAGTGGCTATCTTAGAAAAATCTTGAATAAATCTTCTATAATAACCAGCCAATCCCAAGAAACTCCTCACTTTTGACGGTGTTCTTGGTTGTTCCCAATTGATTACAGCTTCCACTTTCGATGGATCCACTGAAATCCCTTCCTTGTCAATAACATGACCCAAAAATTGTACACGATCGAGCCAAAATTCGCATTTAGAGAATTTCGCGTACAGCTTTTCCTTTCTTAGTGTCTCCAATGTCAAACGTAAGTGTTCCACGTGTTCTTCTTGAGTTTTGGAATACACTAGAATGTCGTCGATGAATACCACTACAAACTTATCTAAGAATGGTTTAAACACCCTGTTCATCAAATCCATGAACGCAGCAGGTGCATTGGTTAAACCAAAAGACATCACCAAAAACTCGTAATGTCCATACCGAGTTCTGAATGCCGTTCTTGGTATATCCTCCTTCCTCACTTTCAACTGGTGATACCCACTTCTCAAATCAATTTTTAAAAAGTATTTAGCACCCTTCAACTGGTCAAACAAGTCATCTATTCTTGGCAACAGGTATTTGTTTTTAATAGTGACTTTGTTTAACTCCCTGTAATCAATGCAAAGACGCATTGACCCATCCTTCTTCTTCACGAATAAAACTGGCGCTCCCCACGGCGATACACTTGGTTGAATATATTTCTTGTCTAGCAGTTCTTGCAACTGTACCATCAGTTTCTTCATTTCTACAGGAGCCATTATGTACGGAGCCTTTGATATCGGTTCTGTTCCCGGCACTAAGTCGATCACGAATTTAATTTCTCTGTCCGGCGGAAGTCCTGGCAAATCTTCTGGAAACACGTCTTCGAATTCTCTCACTACCGGTATTTCTTCTAATTTCACACCTTTCTTCTGAGTATCGACTATGTAAGCTAAATATCCCACACAACCTTGACTCAACAACTTCTTGGCCTGCATAGTCGTCAGACATTTCATTTGTCTTGGCGACTTGCTACCATAAAATACTACCTTTGACGGAGTCATAAGGTTTACACACTTCTTTTGGCAGTCAATTACTGCTCCATAATTGAACAACCAATCCATTCCCAAAATTACATCAAATTCTCCGAGTCTAATCGGAATCAAATCTACTAACAAGATAGTCCCCTTAATGTTCACCCTACAGTTCTTGTAAACGAACCTAACATGGATTATTTCCTTATTCGCAATTTCTATGTTCAAAGGAAAATTCAGTTCTTCTCTAGGCAATTCTAACCTCTTAACAAATTCATCAGATATAAACGAGCAAGTAGCACCCGAATCAAATAATACATATGCATCAATATCATTGATTGGGATAATACCTGACACCACATCCTTTGATTGCACAGCATCTTGCACAGTCATGTTGAAGGTTCTGGCTGTGGGTTTGTTTGATGCTGCAGGTCCTGTAATAGCCCACGTACCTCCATTGTTACCTCCTCCATTGTTTCTGGTTGTCACTCCCTCCTTCTTCTTAGGACATTCACGAGCAAAGTGATCCTTAGATCCGCACGTGAAGCACACATTCTTCTTTGATTGAGTGCAATTTGGGGCGATGTGACCCTCCTGGCCACATTTGTAGCAAACTCGTTTCCCCATCAAACACGCTCCCTTGTGAAACTTCCCACATGTCGCACACGCTTCAAACTTCTTATTCTGCTGGTTACCCTGCTGGTTTCCAGTACCCATACTTCCATTCCACTTTCTCTTCAAGCTGTTGTTGTTGTTGTTGTTGTTGTTGTTGTTTCCACCGCTACCACCTCCACTCTTCATCTCATTTTCATTCTTCTTCTTCTTTTGTTCCTGGTTGAATTTTTTTACCGCCTCGCCTCCACCTTCGGCGAGTACTGCTTTCTGCATTACTGCTGTAAATGTCTTCAACTGGAACAGGGAAACCCTACTGTACAGCCGGGGCTTCAGTCCCTGTTCAAACCTCTTCGCCTTGCGTTCGTCTGTGCTAACCTGATATGGCGCAAACCTCGCCAATTCGTTGAATTTTGCGGCATACTCGGATACCGACATCGTCCCTTGCTTCAGCTCCAGAAACTGTACTTCCAGCTGACTCTTTGAACTCTCCGGGAAATAGGTCTCGAAGAACAACTCCTTAAACCTATCCCAGGTCATCACTCCTGGCCCTTCACGAGTTTTATTGGCCTGCCACCAATAACTAGCTTCTGCTTTCAACATGAAAGTTGCGAAAGCCGTCTTCTGGTCATCCCCTACCCTAGCGACATCGAACACCTTCTCTATCTCCATAATCCAGGTTTGAGCTTCAACTGGATTCATGGACCCACGAAATTCAGGTGGTCCAACCGCCTTAAACTCCTTAAACGTTGTACCATGGTTTTGAGGTTGATTCTGCAACGCTCCTGTCAATAGTGTCACTAGTTGTTGAACGGGATTCGCATCAACATTGTCGTTAGCTTCTTCGGTGGTTCTCTGTCGTGTTGGTTGACGTCTGGGAGGCATTTTCTGTTTAAAACAAAACATCTATTAGACCATTACTCAACTTCTTTAAGTATTTCTAATTAACTTGCCTCTACAAAAGAAATAACCACATAGCACATAACACTTTGAATAAAATAATAACTTTTATTTATTCATAAACTTTTTGAAAACATAACACAATAGCATCTCTGCTATCTACATCCTTTCCTGAACTACAAAAGTTTCAGGACAACACATTATTATCATATCCCATGGTTACTTAACACTAGGGATTTACACATTATTTAATACATATTACGTGCATTACATGCACACTTTCTACGATGATCTATTAAGATACTTCTTAGCCCTATCACGTTCTTCCTCCATGACTCGAAACATCGTTCTTCGATCTAACACAAATGATGGCAACGTCTCGAACTGAATCGGATATCCCATAACTCGATCTTGAGCTCGATTAATTGCGGTGTCGAATACTTTGTCCATTTCTTCCATCTTCATCCTTTTTGCCTGTGAGCTCCTTACTGCTCTTCCAGTTCGTTGATAAGCTTCCTCGTATGCATCTTCAGCTCTTTCCCTCTTAGCCGCTTCTTCTCTCAGCCTGCTCTTCAGTTCAGCAACCATCTCGATCAATTGTTCCTTCTCTCCTTCAGTCTGTGTTAGTTTCTCCTCGGCGTTTGTCAGTCGTTCATCACGATCCTGGATCTTGCCGTCTTTTTGTGTAATTGTAGTCTGTTGTTCAGCTACTATCTCCTGCAACTCCTCCACTGTATCTTGTAGTTCCACGTTAAGGTCGTGCACTTCATCATATACACGGCCATCTATCGAGTTAAGCGGAATCCTTTCCTCCTCATCCTCGTCATCCTCATCCTCCTGCGGTAACTCAATGGGATCCTCCTCGTCTGTCTCCACATCATCATCCTCATCCTCAACGGCAATAGTTGTTCCCAAACTACTTGAACATCGCGAGGTTCCTCCTCTATAGGCACTTGAGGTCCCTCCTCCCTAGCCTGACTGGACTCTCCAACATTAGTCATCCTGACAACAAAGTTTTAAAGTTTTAATTAATAATCATTACTACTCGACACTCACGAGTACATAAACATAAACACATAAGCACATAAGTGTTTTATTACTTCTTTCTTAAAACTCGATAAGAGTTAACTCCACTATCTTTTCAAAAGGTTACTTCCTAAGGCTTTTCCCCCACCTAAGGTTCATAACCTAAAACTTTGATACCAACCTGTGACACCCCCAAATCCTGGTACTCTATTTCCTCAAGATTTGGTGTTCACGTAATCAAAACATTCATTTCTAACTACCCAATTATAATAAAATTGAATAAATAAAACCTGCCCATACAGGATTAAATTTAAATAAATCTCCCAGGTTATCTAACCTTTACAAACATTCATTCATTCATGCAGAATAATTAAAATAACATTCATTACAATCTTTAAACAAGTCTGAAAATAAACTATTCAATCTATTATAGGTCTTCAGCATTGTTTCATCTTTCCTTTCCCTTTACTGGTGCTAGGTACATCACCAGTTTCAACCTTAGCTGTAAGAAAGTTTACAGGCAAGAGTGAGCAAACAAAGCTCACTTGAAATAATAATAGATAAATCATTTAACTTTACATCATTTGCCAATATTAGGTTTAATAGAACTGAACAATAAATTCTATTACTTTCTGAAAACTTTAATCAATTACTGAGGGTCTAATGACCACGAATCATGTCCACAGTTATAAGTAATCTTTCAACCTAAACTTTAACAGTCATAAGACTGTAAGGACTTCATGTACTTAGGGGGATCAACCCTTCGTACAATGTATTGTGCACAACCATTTCAACGCTAAGCGTAAACCTCTATTAAAAGAGTTGTTCATCTCAGTATTTAGAATACAAGTCCGCACCAAAGTAAGTTTGGTTTGGATAAGCTTTCAAGGAAATTTGGAATTTAACGAACATCAACTAAGGAGTAGTTGAATAAGACCAATAACACTATACTATAGAATAATAGTGATTGAATCAATCATAGTAAACTAAAGTCATGCATTAGGAATAATCTAATAGCATACAATTTGAATAACTATAGCATACCTTGCTTGAACAATACTAAGCCAATGTTAATTAGAATTGAATACTAAACATGCATAGCAATTTATTTATGCCTGCTAAACAACAAGTGTAATACAAGAATAATTTGTTCAACATCAAACCAAAGTTTAGACAGCTTGCATCATTATAAGGTAATCGAATTGAAAACAATAATTAGTTCAATAAGATAAAGGATTAGAAATCTTGCATCGTCATGAGTAACTATATACAATGACCTACTCAATAATAGACAATCTCGCTCTACGAAAATGTAGAGGTAGCAACTTGCAACAATTGTAATTGAATTTAAAAACAATAATGTACCAAATGAATTTAAACTCGCACAATGAAGTTTTGAGTTAGAGAACTTGCCTTGTTCGTAGGCTAAACCGAATCAATTTGAATCACAATATCCTATATACATATGTCATCGTGACATAGTTAGTCATTAACACATAACTAATACATTCATCGTGTAGGTTAAACAATCACTACTCACGTTCACCAAAGGTCCTAAACATATCATATGTATTGATAATACACATTAGTTATACTAACATTAGATTCATATAGCTTACTAACAAAATCGCATCTTTTCATGAACATCACTATTTAGCTTTATTACAATTACTTAAGTGATCATGCCATTGCACTATATACACATTAACAACTTGATACAACATCCTATTACATGTCTAACATGTTATCATTAGGTTATACTAATACACAAAGGATTGTACTTGCATCTGCGCATTCCGACGCCTTCCGATGGCCTCCAAATACACAACAGTCCTAAAGATAGCCATTTTGACCCTTCATAACGATTTCAAATTGAAACACTTAAAGAATAAAAGTTATAGGCCTATTCGTCCTCGTTCCGAATCATCTTTAATCGCATCAATCAGAGTTCGTATGAAAAAGTTATACTAATTTTAGTAAACTACGTTCGATCAGTTTTTTTTTTCAAAATTTTGGCTTGACAGAATACCCCCCCGCCGGGACGGGGGTTTTTGCACTAGGGGGCCCACCGGGGCGGGGGTCACTGCTGCGATTATGCGATTTTAGCTCTAGAACACTACGAAAAGCCAAATTAGACCTCCAAACTCCTTTCTAACAACCATACCAAACTACCCAATGAGTAAATAGGTTTACATAAACATAATCTAATACTTTCTAACGCGTTTCTAGTCATCTAAACAACATAAACATCAAATTTACAACACCCGATTTCAATGTTTTTGGCAAAACTCCATTGTTGACAATTTTTAATGAAAATCAACACTGTGATTTTGTTTTTCAATAAAAATAGAAATTTCAAAACATCATAGTTATGATTATACATACTTTATCAATTTCCATAATCAATTTATCAATTGAACAACTACTTAAACCTTAATTTCTATTGTAAACTAAGCCATGTTCATATATATTCATATAAACTCACTGTAATATGGGTTTCTTCACAAATTACATACATACATGAATTAATTGACTATTCCTATATATAACTTATGAAAAACAATTTTTATAACAGATAATTTAACATACAAAACCATATACCACACACAATTTATCCTTCACAAAGATTTTTCAGAGAATTTTTGGAAGAGAAGACAACTAAAACTTTTGAAAAATAAAAGGGTTTAGATGATACCTTGTATCCTAGAAGATGATAACTTTGTTTAAGAAGATGATAATAAGACTTCTTTTCCCTCAATTCTTGTCACAATTTCTCTAGGATTATCTCAATTTTTCTCTGTATTCTTCTTCTTCTCCCCTCTTCTTCTTCTGAGTCTTTCTCCTAACTCTATTCTAACTTACGTACTAACAAAAAGATATAACGCATACTAATAATAATATAGGTATTAAGTATATAATATTAATATATGTATAACTGACATCAGTTATCTAATTTTTTTAAAAATCAAAAGCCCTAAGGCTTGTTTGGCTAACATAATAAAAATAACTCATTAACTCTTACACCTTGTTTGGTAAACCTAATTAAAATAAATCAATTAATCCTTATACCTTGATTGGTAAAACACCATTAAATTAAAGACTTAATATGCATTAAAACTTGTTTGGCCAAAACTAAATTAAAGTCCTTTAATTTAATTTAGTAACTCCTTTATAGCAAGGTTATTAGTCACACTTTATTTAATTAAATAAATAAAACATTAATCCATTAAATTACTTTAATCACATAAATAATTATAATTTCTTTTACAATTATAACTTCATTTAATCAACTAATATTTTAAACTACAATTTCTCATTTAAAATATTATTATTTATTTAAAATCATTATAAGCTCTCTAGCTTATTAAATTAATAATTATTATAAAATCTCATAACAACTAATTTATTTAGCTCCTTAATTAATTACACAACAAATAATTAATTAAATCACATCAATTCAAATTGCCATATAATTAAATAAATATTTAATATTGCCAATAAATATTTAATATTTACTATTTAATTATTTATCTGATTATTTATTCAACAAATAATTAAATACACCACATCACTCAAATTGAACAATTAATTATTCAATCAATAAACCTATCCATTAAATATTTATATAAATCAATAAATATTTAATATAACACTTTAAAATTATAGAATGTTACAATTGCTCACTGATATAAAGAGTAGTAATAACAACATGAGAATGAACAACGAATACTAAGCAATAATGAATTTGTTCTACGAATCAAAAATAGAAAACAAGTTTAAACTTTAATATCTGAGGGTCTTAAAACCACGAACTATGTCCCTAGTGATAAGGTATTACTACCCCAATCTTAACAGTCATTTAGACTATACAGACCCTACTTAACGTACTTAGGGGGATCAGCCCTTTGTACCATGTATTGTACACAAACATCTAAACATTACACGTACAAAACCCCCTATGCTAGGGTTGTTTGTCTCAGTTTGGATTTAGAACTTCCGCACTAAAGAAAGTTTAGTTTGGAACTAACTTATCAGACTTTCTAAATTTTTTTAACACTATTCAATTATAGATTAGTTTAATCGATAGAAGTTTGCGTACTACTTGAAGATTTAATATAAGAATGTATAACTGAACAAGGCTATCAAAGTCAAAGATCAGATATAAACAATATATTTGGATAAACATGATACACATGCAAAATACTATATTAAAAGAATTAGAACAATCTCCTTTGAATCAATGTATTAGAACAATATATGTTTTGAATGATAATAACAAGAAATGAGAATGTGAACTCAGTCGATGTAAAGAATTAGGTTACAAGAGCATATTCAATCGTACATAAGAACAGAATCAATAGTCTTGCTCAGTAAAAGTTTAGGATAAGAAACTTGCTCAATGAAAAAGATAAGGTTTAAAAACTTGCCTTGTAGGTAAGCTACACAAGTGTAAAATAGTCTCCAATTACCCTACATAAATCATTGTAATCGCAATAACAATTAGTTGTATGAATATTAGCTTTAGGGTTTAAACCATTATTTAGGTCATAACCTTAACTTAGCACCTAACCATGTTGGTTAACATCCTTAACGAATCTGAAATCTCATCACGATCCAACATAACTTAATCTTTCATCTCTAACTTTTGAAAACAACACATTCGGTTTCATTTCATAACTTATTTAAATAGTTATTTAAAAATCTTCACACTTCGCATTATAAAACTTTACAATCTGATATTATAGTTTATATTATGTCTTAACATCATTAGCATGCATGCTTAGCCAACATAAGTCCATTACACATGACCTGTAAATTGACATAAGTCACTGTCTAGGCTCAGGGCACGACGCAGCTGCGTTGGGTACCGGCGCAGCTACGCAGGTGCAACTGCGCCGTTTCTGGTCTTGGCACCGGCGCAGCTGCACTAGTGCATAGACAGAACCAGAAACGCAGCAACAATGTTCCGTTTTTAGCCTAACAAACACGAATTTCACCCACAAAACAGTGAATTTAACACATACAATAAATATAAAACTATCATAAACATGTTTGCTAACATATTTCTCAGCATAGTACAATTTAACAACCACTTTAACTAATTTAATTCCTTAAATTTCATATTTTTACACAAAACTCCATTTTTTTGACATTCTTCATAGAAATCATCATTGTGATTTCAATTCCTCACCAAATCACTTCATTCCAGTTACATTATCTTCATTTCTTAATGAACTAGCATACACAAGCTTCAATTTGCAGTTTAGCATACGAATTGGCCACTAAAATTGGTACTTTTACAAGACATATAATAAATACAAACACTGACATACTTTTCTTCCTTTTTAAACTGTAATTAACATACAATTCATGCTTAAACACCTCTAATTATTATAAACACATATACTCACAATAATCAGTTGTATAGCAACAATTCAACAAATTGAATTCATAGAATTTGAAAATTTAACAATTTTGTCGTAAAACCTATATATATATATATATATATATATATATATATATATATATATATATATATATATAATATCAAATTATAGAGAAATACCTTCCTATGCTTAGACAATCCTTGCTAACCAACTGAAACTGTTTTGAAATCACTTGATTTTCCCTCACTCTCTCTCAATTCTCTCTTAGTTTCTCTCTGTATTTCTATATTGTCTAGCCTTAGGGAAAATAAGAAGCGTAAAATAAACTGACTCCCACTCCCCCACTAACGTTAGGTACAAAATCAAAAAGTTTGCGTCAGTTGAATAAGCCAAAGGCCACAAGGCCTTGTTTGGCTACCACATAATTCCCCTACCAGATTATTTTTATAATATTATACTATACAGTTTCATGTCACACTTTAGTTTGATTAGTTTAAATAACTTTAGTTTAGTTAATTTAAGTAACTTATAATAATAATAATAATAAAAATCTTATTATTATTATAGTTATAATTAATAAATAATTATATATCTAATTTAATTAATAAATTAGAAACATCACTTTATTTAATTTATTTATTTCCTTTAAATTAAACAACTCATTTAATTATTTTCCTAAATATTAAGCAATTGATTTAATTTAATTATTTCCTTAAATTAAATCCTTCAAATAAAAATTATCATTATTCAATTTAATTAACATTAATCAATTTAGTTACTAAATCAATTCATCAATTATTTACTTTTCTTAATAAATAAATTATTTAAAATATTTATTTAATTCAATAAATATTTAAATTAAATTACAAATTTCTCAATCGTTACAGCGCATATTCAACTCCTTCTATGTGAAGATATATTTTAGACTTTTGTGGTCCGTGTATCTCTCATATTTCTCACCATACAAATAATACCTCCATATCTTCAACGCAAAAACTACTGCCGCTAACTCTAAGTCGTGAGCATGGTATCATTTTTCGTAATCTTTCAATTGTCGTGATGCATACGCAATGACTTTGCCATGCTGCATCAGCACACAGCCCAGTCCTCTATGCAATGCATCACTATACACCACAAATCCTCCCGTACCATCTGGTAATGATAATACATGCGCCTTGCTTAATCTCTTCTTCAATTCTTGAAAACTTTCTTCGCATTTGTCGGTCCATACAAATTTTACCGTTTTCCTCGTCAGATTAGTCAACGGGGTCGCTATCTTGGAAAAATCTTAGATGAATCTTCGATAGTACCCAGCTAACCCTAACAAACTTCTCACCTCCGTCAGTGTCCTCGGTTGTTCCTAACTACTTACCGCTTTAACCTTTTCGGGGTCTACTAAGATTACATTCTCATCCACCACGTGGCCTAAGAATTGAACCTTCTTCATCAAAAATTCACACTTTAAAAACTTCGCATACATCTTCTTCTTTCGTAGTGCCTTCAAAACAATCTTCAGATGTTCCTGTCTTCGAGTAGATCAAAATGTCGTCTATGAAAACTACTACGAATTTATCCAAGTATGGCTTGAAAACTCGATTCATCAAGTCCATGAATGATGCTGGAGCAATAGTTAAACCAAATGACGTTACCAAAAATTTGTAATGTCCATAACGGGTCCGAAACGCAGTCTTTAGTATGTCCTCGTCCCGCACTTTCAGTTGATGATATCATATCCGTAAGTCGATCTTCGAGAAACATTTCGCTCCCTTCAATTGGTCAAACAAGTCGTCTATCCTCGGTAATAGATATCTATTCTTGATCGTTACTCTATTCAATTCTCGATAATCGATACAGAGCCTCATCGATCCATCCTTTTTCTTCACGACTAGCACTGGTGCTCCCCAAGGAGACACACTCGGTCGAATGTAACCCTCATCCAATAACTCTTGAAGTTATATCATTAATTCCTTCATTTCTACTGGTGCCATACGATATAGAGCTTTCGAAATCGGTGATGTTCCCGGTGCTAAGTCTATTACGAATTCGATTTCTCTGTCTGGCGGAAGACCAGGCAGATCGACTGAAAACACATCTTGAAATTTATTCACTACGGGTATATCTTTAATTGCTACTCCTTTTTTCCGAGTATCTACGATGTAAGCTAAATAACCTACACATCCTTTCCTTAACAATTTCTTGGCCTGCATCATCGTAACGTAACATGATTGCTTAAACGATGAGCTACCATGAAACACTACCTTAGACTTACTCGGAGTCTGAAGGTTCATACACTTGTTCTGACAATCAATTATCGCTGCATGATTATATAACCAATCCATTCCCAGTATTACGTCAAACTCTCCCAGTCTAATAGGAATCAAGTCTACGCTCAGTTCATGTTCTCTAATGTTTGCGTGACAATTTCGATACACGTATTCTACTGGGATTATTTCCTTATTCGCAACTTCTACGTTCAAGGAATCTTCTAAATGCTCTCAGGGTGTACTAAGTTTACTAGCAAATTCTTCATATACAAAAGAACATGTGGCACCCGAATCAAATAATATATAAGCATTTATATTATTGATTGGGATTATACCTGACACCACGTCCTTCATAGCTATTGCGACTTGGACGGTTATGTTAAAGGTTCAGGCGGTCGATCGGTTAGGTTATGTAGGTCCACCAATCATTAACTTGCTCCCTCCTCCCTGGCCTTCGCCAGCTCCACCGTTTCCTTTCTTCGGGTAATCCTTGATCTGGTGCTCTGTTGATCCACAAGCAAAACATCCTCTGATTTTCTTTGGCTTTGGGCAATTTGGCGATATGTGCCCCTCTTGGCCGCAGTTATAGCAAGTGGTCTTTCCCTTCCAGCACTCCCCCTGATGACTTCTTCCACACTTGTTACAGGTTTCGGTCCTTTTCTTGAAGTTTCCCTGATGACTTCCTCCTTGATTATTGTTTCTGTTGTTGTTGTTGTTGTTGTTGTTGTTATTGTTGTTATTTTCCCACTTCCTCTTTCCAGAATTACTCCTTCCACTGCTGCTTCCTCCACGATGCTCACTACCAGTGTTCTTGTTCTTCTTCTCCTTATAATATAGACTAAAGGCCTCACTGCCACCTTCCGCAATGATTGCCTTTTCTAACAAGGTCGTAAAGGAATCAATCTGGAAGACTGATACCTTATTATACAACCACGACTTCAACCCTTACTCGAAGCGTCTCACCTTCCTTTCCTCATCTCCAACTTGGTGTTCCGCAAATCGCGCTAGTTCATTAAACTTCGCTACGTATTGCGCCACCGTCATATCACCTTGTTTTAACTCGAGGAACTTCACTTCCATCCTACTCTTCATACTCTTCGGGAAATAGTTCTCGAAGAACAACGTCGTGAACCTCTCCTATGTTATCATTCCTTCCCCCGCTCTCTGCTGATTAGTTTCCCACCAATAGTTCGCTTCGCCCCTCATCATGTATGTGCCAAATACTCTCTTCTGGTCTTCACCCACGCGAGCTATAGTGAAGGCCTTCTCGATCTCCTTGATCTAGGTTTGCACAACTATCGGGTCAGTAGTTCCCGTGAACTTTGGGGGTCCTACACTCTTAAAATCTTTGAAGGTTGTTACTGGGACAGCTTGGGGAACGGGTGGTATGGGTACGTTTCTTCCCCTCAAAGCTTCTCTTAATAAATCTACAAGTCTCTGTATCGGATCTACTGGTCCTCTCTCATCATTAACTGACTCTTCCAGGACAGTTATTCTACATCTAGGCGGCATTTTTTGCATCACAAAATTTTTTATTTTATTATCTAATTATCATATTTAGACATTTCTCAATTGAAAAGAACTAAAGGTTTAAAACACGTTTCTGAAATAAGATCATTTATATTCATATGTCAAATGGTTACATCACATGTTCTTTCCTAGCATACTGCTATAAATAACAACACATATCCCCTAATATCACAAAAGACATGGATAACACTAGCTTACTACCCCTCTAACATTTTTCAAAAGTTGGGGTTATCACCATCTCGCATCTTACACAAAAGATTGAGATTACAACAATATATTAACCACATAAATAAAACTACTACACTACTGAGCTTTTCCCCCTAGACTCAATCTAGCATCCCACGCTCCACGACGCTCTTATATTCCTTCTGCGTAATGTATACCACCATATCCTGACTTATTGTATGCCGGGTTTGTCCTTGTTCAGCTGGGTAGTGATTTACCCCATCGATCAATCTCTCCATAGCCGTGCGTAGAGCCTAGCCCATCTTGTTCATCTTACTCCTCTTGCATCGCACCGCATCCTCTAGATCATCCACCCTATCATTGGATTCCTCTCACTTCTCCTCGAAGTGAATCCTATCCATCACCTCCATCTCTAACTGAGTTCGGAGAGTCTCCTTCTCCGTCCTCTCACTCAAAACCCTCTGCTCCATTTCTTCTAGCTTCCCTGCCAGCTCAACGTTCCTCGCCACCGATCGGTGAAACAAGGTCCCCATCTGGATCCCTGCCTCCTTACGGTGAGTAATTTCCACCTCCATCTCCTGCATCACTAGTTGCCTCTCAAGAGTCTCAGTCTCTAGTTCCTCGACTCTACATCCTAATTCCAAAATCTGTTCTTTGTACTCTTCCAACATCCGATCCTCGAAAATAGTCCCATCGGAGTCCTCCATAGGCTCGGGCTCCTCCTCCGGATCAGACTCCTCAGGTAGAGGCTCCATCTCTTCCTCTTCATCATCATCATTAATAGGGCTACTACTGATATAGGCTCCGCTATCAAGGGTGCCTTATATATCACGTGGATATCACGCGGCTCCTCCTCTACTACTCGGCTAGGTCCTCCCATATCAGTCATCCTACAATCACCAACATAAGACAAGACAAACAACAACTCCATTAGAATGTTAAATAACATAAGTTCATTGTATAGAATGAAGTTACATTTCATAACACACTAGGTCTCTCAAGGAAAACTCTACATGAGTTTTATCCCCTTCGCAACTTCTAAGTTTTCCTAAGTTATAATCTAAGGACTCTCGTTCCTAAGGTTTATAACTATAGCTTTGATACCAACCTGTGATGCCCCCAAATTCGGACCGCAACTTGGTCACTCGAATTCGGTTTGTCATGTGCTCAAAGTATTACCATAATAACTAAAATCACACATTCATAACGAAAGATCTAATTTAGAATAATATACAATGATTTATTATAATTATTCCCCCAAGTCTCGCAACTTATAGTACTTAATAGATTACATAATAATATTGAATAAAGACTTATTACATAATCCTACTTAAGCTTAAACATAGTCTGAAAACAGTCTTAATACAACATAATAGACTTAAACATAAAAGGGACAAGCTAGTCGGTAGCCTTTCCCTTGCCCTTGTCTTTCCCAGAGACACCTCCCTGTTCCGCCTTAACTAAAAGGTTTAAATAAGCAAGAATGAGCACAAATTGCCTAGCAAGTAATATACAACAAGGGTAAAGAGTTTTATAACACGAGTTTGAAATATCGAAGTATTACCTCTAAGATAGTGTAGAGTTTCAGAATAATATCATGAATAATGAATATTAACATTTCTTGGAATAAGAACGATAATTCGATATAAATCAATAGATATATATGAATTCAAAGACTATCAATGTATCCAACTAGATAAATAATTTATACTGAGCAGTCACTAAGGACTATTGAACATCTACTAGAATTACCAATATTAAACTGATAATCTACAATTCAAGTACTATATATGATCAATCTACAATACTACATGTTATGCATAACACCGCAATAATAATCTACTCATGTGTTGGGGTTTCCAACGACATACATTCCCCTTACCATAAGGGTTGTTCAACTCAGTTTTCAAGATTTTCACACCAGTCAAATGGGTTTGGACAGTTTTATAAACATGCATATAGTCTAGCCGAATCAAATTGCATATACACTTTCACAATATTCCAGAACAATACCAAGTTCAACATGAATAATAGTTTTCTCAAGAATTCTCATAATAGCTCATTTGAACGAGTAATTAAGGTAACTTGCATTCAAAGAGATAAGGTTTGCTTACGACATTCGTCGAATAAGGTAATGCAAGAATACTTTTCACAATGTAAAGGATAGTTTAGATACTTGCACGATAAAAGTAGGGTTTGGATACTTGCCTTAAGCATAGTTTATCCACGTTAAGAAATCAATACTTTCGAATCCTATTTATATCATATTATATGTTCAAGATGTTCATTAGCTAACACAGTCTTTAATCAAGCTTGACATGATTCAAGTATGCACATATGATACAAAATCAGATTATAAATTCATCATGAATTAAATACCTAGTTATTTCATAAGTAAATTAAGAAAGCTTAAGGTTAAGTCCTTTTTACCCATGGACCAACCTATTACGAGGCAAACACCATCATATCATCTAAGCATCACTTATATACATGTATCAGTAGGTTTTAAACCACCTCTAGCAATATAGGCATCATACAAGTCAACTGACCCAAGATTATATTTCAAACTAACCAGGTTCTGATTTCAGACTGGCGCAGCTGCGCCGTCCTCTAGCTAAGCCTAGACTTAGCTGCTGCCTTGTGGTTTCTGTTCAGCTTGACCAAAACAATCATACATGATATATTTGTCATGTTAAAGGTTTTTTCATGCTTCTCAAGTCAATCTAGGTTCCTTCTTTCATTATAAAATTCTAAATTGATCATTTCCACGATTTAAGGCCATTCAAGGTCATGAAACCACAAAGACTATCATGCTTGCTCTCTAAACATACAAGATAGTTATAAAACTCATATTAGGCATGCTTGTGAGTATTCATAATGCATATGTGAAATTAGCACCGCTTTGGGTACAAATATGCTTAGTTTATGCTTTTCTTGAAATATGATACATAAGCATGGTATATATATGTTTATATGGCAGGCGTGAGTCTAAGAGTACCATCAAACATGATCATAAATGTTAGATTCTAATCCTCAAGGTAGCATATTCAAAATTCGTAATTTCATTCATAAAGCTTACTAATTAATTCCACATGTCGATGCTTGCTTACTACTCTCATAAACACCATCTAAAGGTTTACTCATGCATTTCTAAGTCATACTAATATGCTTGCAAAGTCAGTATACATACATGGCATGCATACATATCAAGTTCATTTTTAAGTTTCTAAATTTATTTTAAACTCCACACTTTCATTAATCATGCTAATCTAGTCTAACCATGCTCACATTGGTTCATATATCTATATATACCCCTTACACATGCTTGCATGCTAGTATATGTCATAATGATTGACTAACACTTATCAAATTTAAAAATAGAAACTCCAACTGAACTCAGGGGCAAGCGCAGCTGCGTTGCACCTCAGTGTTAATCTGGCGCAGCTGCGCCGTGCCTGGTTTGAGCCAGGAACAGTCTGCTTCGGCAGAAAACTAGCCCAAACACAGAAATTACTCATAAATTCATTTCTAAACAATCATGTATCAGTTTAAACATGCTTATATGACCATATAACAACTATATGAACATTTTCCAACCTTATTAACAATCAATTCCACAAAATCAAGAATTTAAATTTTAAGAACTCAAAACTTAATTTTTACAGAGAATGAAATGGAAGCAAGGAAAAGGGAATTATACCTCTTAAATGTGAAAGGAACTTGCTCCTAATGAACTCTCAAACTTCTAGAACACTTGTATACTCATAATCTTACACTAAGCAATTTATTAGACAATTTCCAAGCAACACCAGCTGATAAACATGTATGCTATTTATAGAAGAGTTTTGGACTGGACCTTTGAGTTACACAAGATTGGAATCCATGGTGCAATGAAATGAAACAATGGTTGCTCAAGGGTTGGCCAACCACCCAAAACTCAGCCATCATCACCTAAAGCCAGCCTTTTAGAAGAATACGTATTCTAGCTTTGAGCTACTATTCATATACTTGGTGACATTCATTTTGGGACCAGAGAGAAAATCTCAGCATTTGGTCATGTAAAGCTTGGTTTGGTCCTTTTAATTTTCATAATGTAATATTAAGGTACAATTGATACCATATTAGGAATTTAAAGATAATTTTACACCCACAACATATAATCCATGTACATTAACTACACGCAATAAAATATCGCAGTTAGATATTATTGTCCGGGTAGTCCCATAATTATCTCTACCACTCACATAATCTTATTTAATATTAATGTTTATTTAAACATCGAATTCTTTTCTCAGATTCTAGAATACCCAGGTAATTAATCATTTATGCATTACAACTTCATATGATGCCATGGTGTTACTATGTACCTTATTTCATTGCAATATACTCCTATTATATGGTTTTATTTATGTCACACATATAACATTAATGTCCCAATTCAGTGCTACAGTAGAAAGTAACCAACTCCAACTGATCTCTGGCGCAGCTGCGCCAGTTTGTACTGCTGGGACGGCATAGCTGCGCCGTACCCTGACAGTGCCAAGACTAGTTTAGCTTCAAGCCCGTGCCAACTTTCATCGTTAAACTCGTTTTATACGACATGAATTAATGTCCACAAGAGTGATATTACAAATCTAAGAGCGTACTCATTACTTAAGTGAAATCTCATGATCATACACGACTAATCTTCCTAATTCCCATTTTAACTTTCTTAGTGAATTTTCTCATTTCACAATATGCCACTCAAGGCATTTCACAACTCTCATGGTTAAATCCACACTTCTTATTACGCATTAATCTAGTGCAACTCAGTTGAATTAACCAACTTACACAATATGAACACTTACATTCACATAAATATTATTTCCATTAATATATCCATTTAATAATACGTCAAAATTATCGGGTATTACAGATGGAGGGCCTATCATCGTCCTCCTTCTCCCGAATGATGACCATTACGTCTGGAAAATCATCGTCTGGGGTGTATCTATTTGTATGATCATCATGGACAATGATGCATATATTTGACGTCATCCTGGCGATGTCTTGTTTACGTCTCCATTCCTTTTCTTCCTCTTCAGGATTTGGAACCATGACTTCTTTCCCCTTTACCGGTATCGATTTAGGAAATAACATATCCATTACATGGGCATGCACCTTTACCAGAGACCGTACATTCTCAGGAACTGTAGGTGGAAATAAATATTGTGCGCCTGAAGCTGAAGGAATCTGTTTGTGCTTATGAGGATTCCTGCGAATGGAACTAGCAGTATAGCCTAGTCTGGCTGTCCCTATTTGATTGGGAACTTGAATTGGACGCTTAATGCCCTGATGATCTTTGCCCAACCCTTGTCTAGGTTGATAACCCAATGACATCACTTCTTGAGTGGTCGACATTACTTCAGCAGAAATCTGGAGTCTAAGAGGTGGCGTCCCAACAGGATGGTAATGAGTGTTGCTCACCTCCAGGGTATGAAAACTGACCGGCTCAACTTCTGAATTAAAGCTGATGAGTGGTATGTCACCTTGTTCAGGACATTCTGGCTTAGCATTGACAGTGACTAGGCTGTTGTTGATAATAAATTTAAGTTGTTGGTGAAGAGTGGAGGGAACGACTCTGGCCATATGAATCCACGGTCTTCCTAGGATCAGGTTGTATCCTGTATCTATTTTGAGTACATGAAAAGATATACAGAATGTATGTGGACCAATCTCCACTGGCAGTTCAACCTCTCCGACAACATTTTGTCGGGATCCATCGAAAGCTTTAATGATTGTATGGCTTCTTTGGATTCTGTTGAGATTAATATTCATCTTCACCAAAGTGGCATAAGGACAAATATTCAAAGATGACCCTCCATGTATCAAAACTCCTCCCACCTTGTATTCGAAAGACAACACCGCTATGTGTAATGGCTTGTAATAACCGGCCCCTTCGGTAGGTATATCATCGTCAGTGAAAGATATCACATTGTTGTTAAAAATGTGATCCACTAGATGCTAGAATTTCTCAACATCTATTGACTTAGGTAGTTGGGCTTCTTCCAAAACCCTGAGCAATACCTTCATGTGATCTTCAGAAGAGAAAACCAAGTCCAGTATGGAAATTTGATGCGGAGCTTCTCTTAAGCTTAAAACCACATTAGCTTCGTTATTGCCCATAGTACAAAGAAATTCTTCAACTTTTTCCATGGGATCTTCCCCTTTATCTTAATGGTAGGTTTCATCACCCTTTGGGGAAGATATAGTGGATTATCCTTCAACACTACAACAGTTATGTGGGATGTGGATCCTTCAACCTCTCTATAATTCTATGGAACTTTCTGTAGGCCGACAACAGGATATTAGGGTCTAAATGGAAAGATAATTGGCTTTGGTGCAGCCACTTGTAAAAGATTGTCAACACCTTTGAGTTTAATTAGTTGAATTGCATGTGAGGGGGTAGCCAAGTCTGTCTCAGAAGATATAACTGCTACGACTTCCTTCCATTTTGTAGGAAACGTGTCCCCACTCTCAAGTAGCACAGTGTCATCGTCTGTTAGCTGTAGGACACAGCTGTCAATTAAATTCTGAATAAGGTGGCGGAGTGCCCAATATTCTTTCGTGCTGTGACCTCAAGAATGGGAGTGATACTGACATAATCCATTAGAATTGAATCGCCCTGAACGAGGGTTAATTGGAGGCAACAGTGTTATGATTCTTACTTCATTGATCAGCATCTGAAGGATATCCTCCATTGGTTGGCCAAGGTATGTAAATTCCCTCTTGTTGAAAAAATCCCGTCGGGCCTTGGCGTCTGCTCTCTTTGCAATTTTATCCTCCAGTAATTCACATTCAGGTGATGATGATGGAGTATTCATAATAAAAGAAAGGAGACTAACATGCTCCTGGTTGAATAATTGGCGAGTGACTTGGTGTTGATGGACCACCAGTTCTGCCAATTGTTTGACTTGCTCACAAAGAGTCTTCATTTTCCGTTCCATCGTAAACTGGAACTGAGCAAAATCCCATTTATCATCACTGTCCTTGCTGGTCTGTGAGGATCTGCTATGATTGGAACTTTTTCCACTACTCCAATTAATCATATTAACCTCCTCTTCTTTGTGTTGAGGAAGAGGGTTGTTTTGCACATGAGGTTAGTTGGGTTTAGCTACCACGATCTTACTATTATCAATTAAATCCAAGATCTTGTGTTTCAAGGCCCAGGAATCTTGAGTATCATGTCCTGGAGCTCCAACATGATAAGCACATTTCTGACTAGCATTAAAACCCTTCCCATTCAGGTTGGCTGGTGGAAGAAGGTGATTAATTTTCTTCTGAGCGTTCAGAAGATTGAGAATATTATCGAGTAAGTTCCCTAAGGATGTGAACACTCGAGGGCATTTGACTTATCCACTCTTTGGCAATGGAGGGTTCGAAGACTATGCTTGAAAGGGCGTGTAATTTCTCCTCTAGATAGGCATATTCTGACTGCCTTTCTAACCTTGTAGTATCAAGGAAACATCCTCCTCTTTCTTTTTATGGACCCTACGGGGGTTGTTTCCATAATTTCTAGACTGGATGTGTTCAGCAACAGCTTTAAGGGCAGCTAGGTCTTGAATCTTTCTTAACTTCAATCTAATCTCAGCCATCTCCCCATGTTTAATCATTTCAGAGAATGGTTTGACAATTCCAGCTAAAACTCTATCATAGAAAGTAGCTTCTTGTATATCTATGAAGGTCACCACCATCTCCGACTCATTCATAGAGGGAACAACTTAAGTAGCAAGGCGCCTCCACCTTTGACCATACTCTCTGAAAGATTCATTGGTTTATTTCCTGACTTTAGTAATTTGGTACCGGTCAGGGGCCATCTGAGACTGGAAGCTATACTGAGTGACGAAGGCATGAGCTAGCTCCTCCTAGCTATGTATCTTGGAGTTATCTAGTATGGTATACCATGATCGGGTTTCTCCAGTTTGACTTTTCTGGAATAGCTACATTCTGAGCTTCTCATCCTCGACATAAGATTCGAGTTCTCCGATTAATACCTTCAAATGTGTGTAAGGGTCTCCTAACCCATCGTACTTTTCAAAGTCAGGAGTCTTGAACTTCTCTGGATAATGCACACTAGAAAATATACAAAGGTCCGCATATGAAACACTCCCATGTACTCCAATCCCTTTGATAGAACGGATAGTCTCTTCCATTTGAAGGACTTTCTTTTAGATATCACCGGTGTCTAGATCTTCTTTGAGATGGGTGGTATCATAAATTTTGTTGGCTTTATCCAACTGAGCATCAGGTTCGAGAGCTTCTTTGTCTGCACCTTGTGTTCCTCCATGTGCAGATGATTCAGTATGTATGGGTATCCTTGTACACTAAGTAGATTGGTGTAGTTCTTTAAGCAGAATAGCCAAATCTATGATTTATTTACTTAATCTGTCAAATTCTTCATGAGAGACAGGATTAGGATGTCTGGTCAGATGAAGACATAATTGGTTGTAGGCTAGTGGCCTTTTTAGATTTTAAACGGGTAATAGGTCCAATTATTTCCCTGCAAAAACCTTACGTAGTTTAGTTTTAGGGAATGTATAAATGTTTACATGCTATATGATGTATCAATTTTAGGAGTGTTATCCTGTAAAATGGATGTTAGCTGCTTGTATGAAAGGATAGCATGTTAAACTTTTAAATATGCATGTACACATATTTCCTAATATTTCCCATTACATCGAGATCAATATGGAATGAAATTACAAGTAATTGACTTTACGAGTAATTTAAAATGGGAAATCATGAAGAGACTTCCCTCTGTGTTTGGGTTATCAGAGGCTGACCTATCTTAGGCGACTCTCGTGGCTTTTTGGCATGAAGGTTCCCAGATTATCGCAATTTACTCGACGGGAAGTTAATTCGGTTTTTCAACTGGAGCGAATCTGGGTGGTGCCTTTCCTGAGCCTCGTTGGGATTAATCTCCCTATGAGTCCAGCAATCAAACACCGACAGGATAGCCTCCTAACGGAGGAACCACACAACATACATTCACATACAATGTGTCTCACCGTTTATGAAAATGATGACATGTGTGAAACACTAATATCACAAGTAGATATAGTGTAAAGCATTAAATACAGTAAGTAAATGCATTCGTACACATCCATCAAATGTAAATGCAACATCCACGCATAAGCATATAGCAGTTTTGAAAAGCTTGCAATAGTGGCTTAAGTATTCTTACTGGATGTCCCCAGCAGAGTCGCCACCTATCGACGTCGGGATTTTTATTTGTCCCTTTTCTGTTCTTGTCTTTTGGTGTTCTCATGTTAGGTGAGATTTGTTTGAAAAAACAAGTTGTGAAAAGGTCCGACATGTATATGTCGACGATTGGACTGTAAGAGTCGCCCGTTGGTTTTTTAAATGGTTGTACCAACACAACCGAGAAAAAGTTTGCACATTGACCCAATGATGTGACACTGCTTAACGGGTCTGTGAAACTGGGATTCGTTAGGGTCTGGGGACTTGGTTATGCCGAGGGAAGGTGTTAGGCACCCCCCAACATTTGTATTGCCACGATGACCACCACTTTTCATTTAAACTGTTATATGAATGTGTGTGTATGGATTAATGTGCAATTATCTAGAAGTAGTGTTATGCCTCGTTCGCACCTATATACAAAGGGTTTGAATTTTTATATAAAAATTCAGTTTTAGCAAGATATAGCAATGATGTTTTATAAAAGAGGTTTTTCAAACCCTTATGCTCAATAGTAATTGAGGCCTATGATACTTCCATTTTTATTATGTGTTCGGCTGAATTGCTTTTATGTTCGAGATGCGAAGTATTTTCGAGAAAATAAGATAAAAAGCTGTGCCGAATTCCTTGTGGGCATGAGAGACGTCTAAGGAAATTTAAACACCGTGAATAATTTACAAGCCATATACAGTTGAAAATGTCTAATACGGGAACCGAATCTAGATTCAGTAAATTGAATATGTGATCACATGATTCCTAGTCTCACATGATGTAGCAATTTGTATGAAAGCTGTAAATATATATATATATATATATATATATATATATATATACATACATACATATGTATATGTGTGTGTGTGTGCAGACAATCAACCATCACGAAGCACCTCCATGGGGGACTGAGAAAATGTATATAAAGCAATAAAGCGATCAACCGTCTTGAAGTAAACTCCAGGCGGGACAAAATGTAAAGAAAGTAATAAAAGCGATCAACCACCTTGAACTAAACTCCAGGCGGGACAAAATGTATATATATATATATATATATATATATATATATATATATATATATATATATATATATATATATATATATATATATAAGCTGTAAACGCACAGGATATATATCGATCCCAGCTCAATTCGTTAACTCAAAGATATATATATGTATAAAAGTGGTAAATGCACCAGATGTAAAACCCAGGCTCATTGAACAGAGTTCAACAACAATTCATATATATAAGTATATATATATATATATATATATATATATAGCAGTAAACGCTCCAGATGTAAAATTCAGGCTCATCGAACAAAGTTCGACTACAGTTTATATATAAGTATATATATATATATATATATATAAAAGTAATAAACGCTCCGAATATAAAATCCAGGCTCAATCGAGGCATAACTCGATAATGTTAGTTCATATATATATATATATATATATATATATATATATATATATATATATATATATATATATATATTGTCGAAAAGAAATAAAAGCCACGGATCGAAGTTCGGGCAGACACACGCAACACGACTCTCAATGTGATGAACGGTGTGTGCACAGTAGTGGAGAAAGGCTTTTAGAAAGTGTAAGAAGGCTTACAGTGGACTGCCAAAGAAGACTTCAATAGCTTTAAATGGATGAATACTCGGCTCCCGTCGGTAAAATATATAACAATATAGAAGCTCACAAGTGTTTAAAATGAGAAAGCACTCAATTTATAGTGTGTACAGAGCAAATTGGACAGGGCTTCCTCACCTTTTCTCTATGCAAAATGGTTGCCCCAAGCCCTCTATTTATAGAGGGGGAGCCGCAGGTGTACCTGCGACAGCCACAGATGCACCTGCGGCTGCCTGGGGTGCCCCGGGCTCCGCGGGTCCTGCCGTGTCGAAGTACGTGCACGGGTGCAACGTGTTGTTCACTTGAACTTTCAAAACTTCAATCCGGGCATCCGATAGAGGTGTATAAGACCTTTAATGGCATGCTGTTGTCGAGAGCTACACAATGACATAGGATTAGAGGTTGTACGAAGTCAGGAAGATGGGACCATGCTCTTGGTCTTCAGGCTTTAAATTCTATCCGGTGTGCTATCTTGTGTAGTACTCACTCGGGATTGGAGCTCTTTCGTTCTTATAGGATATTTCTGTGTAGAATGTATGTCCGAATGTTGTTGAAATGGCGCAATGTGGGATTGAAATGGCAAATAACGATTTTGCCCCTCACCGAGGTTATCTCCAGTTTGAGCTGTTTTAGCGGTCATTGCTCAGGGTTATCTTTGAGGTTGGACTGCTGCAGGTATTGACCGTCCTTAGGGTTGTCTTTGACGTATGCCTCAGGGCTATCACCAAGTGTTGAAGCTGACTGCTGGAAGCGAAAAAGAGCATTTCCGGGATTATCTCTAGAACTGCAACTGTATTCCTCGGGGTTGTCTCCGAGGTTGGATTGAAGATCTCGGGGTTGTCTCCGGGATTGTGATGGAATATCTCAAGGTTGTCTCTGAGATGGAAAATTTCTCCGGTGTTGTCTCCGGAACTATAACTGCACTCCTCGGGGTTATCTCCGAGGTTGAAACTGAAGATCCCGGGGTTGTCTCTAGGACTGTGATGGAATATCTCGGGGTTGTCTCCGAGATGGCAAAGAGTGGGTATCCCGGGGTTGTCTCCGGGAATGAGTTGAGTTGTCCTCCAGGGTTATTTTTGAAAGATGATTTTGCCCTCCTGCAAGGTTAGTAACAGGAATGCAAAATTTTGAGTGTCTACACTCAGTATATAGCCAAGTTTAACGAACTGTCCAGGTTTGTTCCTCACCAAGTCAATATTGAACTTAGAAAGACTCGAAGGTATTAGGAAGGTTTAAAACCTCAGATACAAAGTAAATTATCCATATTCCAACTAAAGACTTTTCCCGAAATACTCGAGAAAGCTTCCATAGCTGAGAGTGAAAATGAGAATCTCATTAAATTTCATTAGGAAAAGAAGAATCAAAATGAAAAGGGGAAATCTAAGACCGAACCAAGTTCAGGTGGGTTTAATAATAAAAGGAAGTGGGATACTACTTTTTCTAACAACCCGAGAAAAAAGGTAGGTAATAATAATAATAACTTTAGTAATAATAACTTTAATAAGAGGGAACCTTGTCCTACATGTGGAGGAAAACATAAAGGAGTATGTTTTAAAAGTATAAATAAATGTTACAATTGTGGACAAGTGGGATACCTTTCTCCACAGTGTCCTCTCCTTAATAAAAATAAATGTTTCAACAGTCGTTCGTCGGAACATTTTGCAAGAAACTGTACCAAACCCAAGAACCAGGGAGGAAAGGGAAATAGAGTGCCAGAGAATATCAATAATCATTCAACAGTAGCTACAGTTGGAGCTCAGAATTGACCAACCGCGACAACATTTAATATGTCGGTGAGGGATGTTGTTGCTTCACAGGACGTGGTGACATGTATCATCCCTATCAACACTTTAAATGCATGTGTTATTCAATTCTGGTACCACTTGTTCCTTTGTGTCTAATAGTTTTCTAAAAACTTGAATATACCATGTGAAAACTTAGACAAACCGTTCTGTGTAGAAATTGTAAACAATGAAAAGATTCCTGTTAAGACTATATATAGGAATTGTTGGAGATAAAGGGACACAATTTTCTGGTAAATCTTATTCCAATTCAGTTGGGGGAATTTGATATAGTCTTAGGAATGGATTGGTTAGTTAACCATAACGCGATGATCGATTGTCATCAAAAACATATAAACCTTTTGACTGCATCGAAGTCAAAGGTAGTGTTCAACGGAGGTTGTTCACCTAAGCAATCTCGATGTCTGACCATAACTCAGGCAGAAATATTACTTAGAAAATGATGTTTAGGATATTTGGCCTATATAGTTGATACTCGACAGGAAGGAGTAAAACTAGATCAGATACCTATAGTTAAGGATTTTCCCAATGTATTTGCAGATGACTTACCAGGTTTACCTCCAGATAGGGAAATCGAGTTTATTATTGATCTTGCACTAGGAACGACACCAATTTCTAAGGCACCATATAGAATGGCATCTGTAGAACTGAAAGAGTTACTAGTACAATTGCAAGAACTCTTAGATAAAAAGTACATACAACCTAGTGTTTCACCTTGGGGAGCACCAGTATTGTTTGTAAAGAAGAAGGATGAAACCATGAGGTTATGTATAGACTATAGAGAATTAAATAAATTAACTATTAAGAATAAATATCATTTATCAAGAATTGATGATTTGTTTGACAAATTAAAGGGGGCCGAACACTTTTCAAAAATTGTCCTTAGGACAGGTTATCATCAGTTAACGGTAAGAAAGGAAGATGTGTCGAAGACAGCGTTTAGGATACGCTATGGACATTATAAGTTTCTGGTAATGTATTTTGGGTTGACAAATGCACCGACAACATTTATGGACTTGATGAATCGAGTGTTTAAACCATGCTTAGACAAATTTGTTGTAGTGTTTATCGACGATATTCTGGATTGATAGATATAATTTTATTTTATATATTTTGATGATAACAATTATATTGTAATTAATTAAATATGTAATTATTTAATTATTTTTATCTAAACTGCTTTCTGATTTTACTTGAATTAATTTTTATTAACCTTGATAATTTAAATGTCAAGTGTTAAATAAATTGATTCATATAAAATATTTAAAGGCAAGGAGATCCTATTTCTTTTTCAAAAACCAAACTTTGGTAAAATGTTTTATACATCATAAGCATTAAAATTCTTTTTATATACACCATGCATGCAAGTATTATATATATATATATATATATATATATATATATATATATATATATATATATATATATATATACACACACACACACACACACACACTACACTAACATGTATGCGCCAAATAAATATATAATGCATGTGAAGTGCATGTGCTGGCAATTAAAACCGTATGTGTGTGACATTCTTTTGGGGACTTAAAACCGCGTGAAGCATGTGCTGGCATTAAGGCATGTGTTGGTCAATTTTAACAATAAATCCTAAGAAGATGACATTTGGACCGGGCGGAATCACAAGCTCCTACGCGTAAAAAATCTGGACCGTTGAATTCAAAAATTAATCATCTGAACCGTGCATTCAAAATTAGATTTCTAAAATTATATTTTTGCCCTCAACTTCAAAAATCTATAAATAGGGAGTATTTCATTCATTTGGTTTTTACGAATTCAGTGAAAAGCAAAGCATACTCTCCTTGCCTACATTCTCTTTAAAAGTTTTATATCTCTTCTTACAAAGTTCTGAATTTTTGAAGAGAAAATTGGTCCAAGTTTTGAGATAAGTCATTTGAGTTTAACTTTTGTTGAGTTATTTCTTACTTGCTTTATTTATATATAGATATACGAATATACATTGTTATACACAATTTTATATATCTATATTTCATCTATTTGTCAAATAAAAGGATACCTGGGCGCCGCAAGGCTACAAAGATACACCTCTACGGAGAGGAATTCGAACCGTACGATTCCTTATAGTGTTCAGTAACCTTTTATCGACATTATTTATATAAATATCGTAAAATAGATATCACACTTGATAGCTCAAAACGACACTGAGATACTTCTCTAAAAAGAAAAGTCATCCGATCTGGATTTGAGAATCGTAGTGATCTATTGAAAATATTTATATAAATATCAATTGTAAAAATTATAAATTTTGTCGTACTTAGACGCCGCAAGGCTACGAAGATACACCTCTACCTAGAGGAATTCGAACCGTACGATTCCTTATAGTACTAAGTGACATTACTTATAAAAGTTCACATAATAGATAAAATATTCTTATAAATTATCTGAGTTAAACAATAATATTTGTTATATCAGTTTGTGCTTAACTGATTTAAATATTATACTTGATAAATATTGTTTGAATTGATTTATTCTTTTTATACAAGTATTGATATATATACATATTTCATATAATACTTGTTAAAGATTATCTGAGAAACAATTTTATATAATCCATAGAAAAACACTTTTTATTTTAAAGAGTTGATAAATCTTTATAAAGTGCATTAAAATTCTATATCTACTTAAACCGAAGCATTATTGAGCTAAAGCTAAAATTAACTTATCTGCTTGATTAAGAAGCTTCTATCAAAAACATAAAAGTTACTTGAACTTTTATAACTGTGCATATTTTAAATATTTGCTTAATCAAAAGCATCATTTGATCTAAACATAAATCTCTATCTGCTTTCAAAGAAGCATATCTTTAAATATAAAAATCTTTGAACTTTTTATATACATATATGTTCTTTAATTAATATCTACTTATTTGAGAAGCATTCATCCGTACTAAATTCTTATCTGCTTATTTGATAAGCACTTTGTTGTAAAAAAATATTTGTAAAAGGAGAAAAGGTTAGAGTTAGTTTATTTTATGTGCTTGTGAGAAAGACGAGTAATTCTTCGACCAAGACCAGAGTCTTAGAGAGGTCAGCAGGAAGTTGGGTCTCTAGTGTACTTGTGAGGTGAGGAAGAAGATGTTGTTTCAAGACTAGATCATAAAATTGAACTGAACTCAAAAGGAGGAACAACTAAACTTTAGGAGGGAGCGGGGAGCTTGGTGTCCAAGATAGAATAGTTGAAAAAGTTGAAAGTTTGTCAATAAAACTTTGTAAAGGCTTCTCCGCCTGTTGAATGAGTTTTTATTACTAATAGTAATATGATCTCAAGTTCCAAGTAGGGACTTGAGACTGGACGTAGCAACATACCAAGGGGTGTATATTGTGAACCAGATAAATCTATGTGCATTGTGTGATTCAATTTTTGTTATCTTGCATGCTAATTTCTAAAACTGTAAATTAACTATTAAAAATTCAAAAAGGCCTAATATAATTTTTTTAACCTGAAATAATCTATTCAACCTCCCCACTTCTAGATTATTATTGGACTTTCAATTAGTATCAGAGAAGTGATCTTTAACTTGTTTGTTGAGTATATACATGCATACCTAAGAGTAGATCCATGGCCTATAATGCTACTGGTTGCGGAGAAAGACTGTCTATGTCCAGACCTCCACTATTTGATGGTACCAACTTTGCCACATGGAAAACGGATTCAAAATCTATGCCAAATCCCAAGGAATCAAAATTTGGTGTGCCATCGAACGAGGAGTACAAATTCCAACCAAAATCCAAGGAGAGAAGACCGTCGAGATAGACATCTATGAATTCATGTAACAATCCAAAATTTTAAATTGTAATTCTAAATATTTATTAAATTATATAAATATTTAATTGATGTGTTTATTGTTGAATAAATATTTGTTTAATTTGATTTGATTTGATTATTTATTTCTTAAATAAATAATTTATGAGTTAAGAAAATTAATTATTATGAGATAATATTCTAATTTAATTTAATAATTAAATTAGAGAGTTGATAGGGATTAAATGAATTATAATAATATTTTTAATTTAATTTGGTAATTAAAGTGATGTATTACTTTATTAAAATCTATTAAATGAAATTATAATGAAAATTATAATTCTGTAGTAATATGATTATGTGACAAATGGATTTACTAAGTTGTTATTGGCTTTAGTTTAATTAAATTTGAATATGAGAATTTAATTAAATAAAGTGTGACCATAAACTATACTATAAATGAGTTATTAAAATAAATTAAAGCAGTTTAATTCAGTTTTACCAAACAAGGCATAAGGATTTGAAGTTATTAATTTTTAAAGTGGTTTAGCCAAACAAGCCTTATGGCTTTTGATTTTCAAAAAGATATAACTGGCATCAGTTACACATATATTTATATTATATATTAATACGTATTATATTATACGTAGTATTTTCTAAGTTACGTAAGTTAGAAAAGAGAGAAAGAATAGAGAAGAAGAGAAAGAAGAGAAAAGAGAGAAGAAAGAAAGAAAGAAAAGAGAGAAGGAAGAAGAGAAAATTCTCTGTGAGTTGAGAATTTAGAAGAATTAGTAGTTGTAATCATCTTCTAGCGAAGGTATAACCCTACTTTTCTTATTTATAGTTTTTTTTCTAAAGTTCTAGTTTTCTATTGTATGAAAATTTCTCTATAAAAGTTATATGGGTAGTTAATTGTGATTATATAATTTGTATATATAATAATTGTTGATAAACTGTTTTATATGTTAGTATTGTAAAATGAATTCACAGTGAGAAATTTCGCTATGAATGTCAAAAGAAGAAGAAATAATAGACATAGTGAAATTAAAGGTTGTAATTTTGTTGTTTATGTGGTTAGAAACGTGTTTGAAACATTAGTTTATATTTCTGTAAACATATTACAACTTGGGTAAGTTGGTATGGTTGTTAGAAAGGAGTTTTTAGGCATAAGTTGGCTTCCTGCAGTGTTCGTTCACGAACTGCAGAAGGTTCCCCCTCCCCGGCGGGATATTATAGTGCAAAACCCTCGCCTCGCCGGGGGGGGGATAGTCTGACTTATAAATGTTGAGAAAATTTGACCAGACATGTTTTACTAAAATGGGCATAACATTTTCATACGAACTCCGATTGATCCGATTTAAGATGATCCGGAACGAGGACGAGTAGACCTATAACTTTTATTCTTTATGTTTATCAATTTGATATAGTTATTAGGGGTCAAAATGGCCATCTCTAGGACTATTATGCACTTGGAGGCAATCGGAGGGCGTCGGGATGCACGAATGCAAGTGCAGTCCTTTGTGTGTTAGTATAACCTAATCTAAAGAGAATGATAATATGTTGAACATGTAATATGATGTTGTATCAAGTTGTTAATGTGTATATGGTGCAATGACATGATAATTTAATTAGTTATAATAAAGCTAAAATGTGATGCTCATGAAAAGATGTGATGTTGTTTAAACTTAAACTTAGTTAGTGAGCTATACTAAAAGTGAGAAATAAACTCATGAAGCTAATATTAGTGTAACTAATGAGTATTATCAATACATATGGTATGTGTATGACTTGTGGTGAAGGTGAGTAGTGATTGTTTAACCTACGCACGAGGTAAGTTCTCTAACTCTACTTTTACGATTGTGCGAGTGCTTAAACCTTATTGATACATTGAGTAATTTCTTAACCTTTCATATATATATTTGTTCTAAATTAATTACGTTCACGCAAACTCTTCGACCTAACTCTTACTTTGAGAAGGGTTCCTTACTTTATTTTGTTTCTTATTACGCAAGTTCCTAAATTCTGTTATTCTTATGTTAAACAAGTTTTATTCCTCAACTTGTTATTAATCATGCACGTTAATTAACTCACTTCTTTTATTGAGTAAGATTATAGCCTTAGCTTATTGTTGTTCAAGCAAGGTTGTTATAATATTCAATGCTTACGCTTTCTAGTTCATTTCTAAAACATGGTTGCGATGTATAATGTTGATTTCTCTTATGACTTATGATTGTTCCATAGCATATTGTTATCACACTTTTGATTCAATTAATCCTTAGTTGATGTTCGTTGAACTCTAAATTATCCTTGAAGTTTATCCAAACCAAACTCACTTCGGTGCTGACTTATATTCTAAAACTGAGAAGAACAACCGTATTATAGGGGATTATTATGTGAAGCATTTAGATGTTTGTGCACAATACATTGTACGAAGGGCTGATCCCCCTAAGTACGAGAAGTCCATATAGTCTTATGATTGTTTATGTTTAAGTTAAAAGAATACTTATAACTTTGGACATAGTTCGTGGTCTTGTGGCCCTCAGATACATATATTTTAAATTCTGTTCCTGATTATCATTGATAGAGAATATTATTCAGTTCTATTGAGCCTATTCATTTGGCAGTTGTTATGATATTTTTATTCATTGTCACTTCAAGTGAGCATTTGTTTGCTCACTCTTGCTTATATAACCATTACAGCTAAAGTTGAGAAGGTCGATGAACCTACCACCAGTAAAGGAAAAGGAAAGATGAACAAGTGTTGAAGACTTGTAAATCTGTTGATTTCTATATTTTCAGACTTTGTTTTAATTATTGAGATGTAATTATTTAATTTTCCGCACTTGATGTTTGTATTTAAAGGTTAGATAACCTGGGAGATTTTATTGAACTTATTGATGTAATCCTTTAATGGGAAGGTTTATTGTTAAATTTTATTATATTTGGGTAGTTAGAAATGAATGTTTAGACAGTGAACACCAAATCTTGTAGGAATTAAGTACCCAGATTTTGGGGTGTCACAATTCACCACTGAAGAAGAAGAAATCATGAATACTGTATCCCGAGCGGAACAAGTGCTAACTAGTGCTTTGATTGAAAAAGAATACAAAAGAGTTAGTAACTGCACAAATGCAAAAGAAATTTGGGAAAAATTGATTGTAACCTATGAAGGTACCAATCATATCAAAGAAATAAGAAAAGATGCTCTAATTCAAGAGTATGAAAGTTTCAAGCTTGAAGAAGGAGAAAAGATCATTGATATGGAAACACGATTTTCCAGAAACATTGATGAGCTAGAACAATTGGGAAAGGCTTACACTACAAATGAGAAAAATAGAAAAGCCCTTCCATCCATCTGGAAAACGAAGGTTACAATAATCAAAGAAATGCAAGATCCAACCTCATACCTATGGATAATCTCATTGGAAATCTTCGTGCCCATGAAGTCGACACGCTAGTCGAAAAAGCCAGATCAAACAAAGATCTCAAAAAGAAAGGAATAGCCTTCAAAGCCCTTCTGGTGGACCAAGAAAGTGATGATGAAGAATTAAATGAAGAACTCCTAAGTCTAGACAACAATGAAGTTGCTTTATTGTCCAGACAACTCAGGAGAGTAATTCAAAGCAAGGCATGAAAATATGGTAAAGGCTTTATGAAGACAAACAACAACTTCAACAACTTCAAAAGCAAATAAATTTTCAAGCCAAAGAAACAAGGAGGAAATTTCAAAGCCAATAACAATAACTTCAGAAGTATCAATCCAAATGAAAATTCAAATACATGCTTTGAATGCAAGCAGCCTGAACACTTCAAAAAGGATTTTCCAAAATTGGCCAATAACAAAATTCTTGTGGCTGAGGAAGGATGGGATCTAAGTGACGAGGAAGAAACTGTTGAACAAACCGAAGAAATTGCAAATCTCTGTTTAATGGCAGACAATGACTCATCACCAAGATTTGAGGTAAATTCTGAACACCAATTACCTAGCACCTCATTTTCTGCATATACGCTGTAAAACATAATGAAGAACACTATGAATTACAAGAGGCTTATAGCCACATATATGAAAATAATGAATTATTAAAAGAAGAGTTAGAAAGATTAAGAAAAATAAATAAGAGTCTTGAAATTGAAAATGCTAACTTAATTATCATCAATGAAAGTTTAAATGAAGTAAACTTAAAAAATGAAGAATAATTAGAACAATTTAAGAAAATAAATAAAAATCTCTAAATAGAAAACTCATCACTTATTATCTCAATTGAAAATCTTGAAATTGAAAATTTAACACTTGATGTAATCAATGAAGATAATCAAGTACAAGATCAAATAGTAATTGAAGAAATCAGAAATGAAAATTCACTTTTAAAACTAGAAATAGAAAAACATAATTCCATAATTGAAAGCTTAACTAAAGAACGAGAAGATTTGAATACTATAATTTTAAAAATTTACAAAAGGAAAAGAAAATATTGATGTCATGTTAAATCAACAAAATAGTAGCTTAAATAAAGAATGTTTAGGATATACTGGAGAAACAAGTAAATCAAAAGATAAATGACTATATCATGTTAAAATCAAAGAAAAAGAAAGTCATATATCTCCCTTCATGAAATGTTCCTATTGCAACAGAAATGGTCATTCCTTCTGTATGTGCAATGTTAGAAATGGAAACTATAAAGAAAAAATGATTTGGGTTCCCGAAGGAACATATACTGCACCAACTATCACAAGAAGAGAATTTCATAAACAGCATTATCATACTTCTCATAATCCAGTTACTCATATAATGCTTTTTTCTACTAAAATTGATTATCCTATGCCAAGTTTTGTAAAGGAAACTTCAAATGCTCCTTATACAAAACGGAAAACTCACCCTAACGACCCTTCATATTAAAGGGTACCATCTTGTAAAATTAGTACATACATTATAGTTATGTCTTGCTGCTGATTTGAATAAAAGCAAATGGTATCTTAATAGTGGCTGCTCAAGACATATGACTGGTGACAAGTCCAAATTTAGAAATCTGCAAGCTATAGACTTTGGTGAGGTAATTTTCAAAGATAACAATAAAGGTAAAATAATTGGAGTTGGAAGTATTGGTAATAACCACATAACCATTTCCAACGTTCAGTTAGTCACTAGACTCAGGTATAATCTTTTATCTATCAGTCAACTCTGTGATAGTGGTTTTAAAATATCCTTTAGTACACATAATTGCTCTCTTTGATCAAACCGGTAAATTGATTTTAGTTTATCCTAGATATCAAAATGTGTATACTTGTGACTTAGATGCATACTCCCATTTAGATAACATTTGTCTTGTATTTGCAAATTAGGATCCTTGGCTATGGCATCGCAGACTAGGACACATCAACATGAAACTTTTAAATAATAATTCTTTTAAAGAACATGGCTGTGGTCTTCCTAAATTAAAATTCTTTAAAGATCACATTTGTGAAGCTTGTGAATTAGGAAAACAAATTCATGCAGCACATAAACCTAAATTTACTGTGTCAACCTCTCGACCCTTAGAATTATTACACATAGACCTTGTTGGACTTATCCTTAAATATAGCATGGGTGGTGATGTATACATTCTAGTTTTGGTTGATGATTATTCACAATTTACATGGGTTGATTTTCTAAAATTTAAAAATGAGGCTATTAATTCTTTTTCTACCATATGTAAATAGATTCAAAATCAACAGGCGAGTTCTATTGTATATATTCGATCTGATCACGGAAAAGAATTTGACAATTTTGATTTCATTATGTTCTGTGATGAGAACGGTATAAGTCATAACTTCTCTGCTCCTTATACACCTCAGTCAAATGGTGTAGTTGAAAGGAAAAATCGTTCTTTGCAAGAAATCGCTAATACCATGTTGAATGAATATCGTTTTTCAAAATATTTATGGGCTGAAGCTGTGGCAACATCATTTACATTTTAAATAGAGTTTTATTAAGACCTATTTTGCTCAAAACTCCCTATGAGCTTTATTATAAAAGAACTCCAAAAATAAACTATTTTTTGTGTTTTTGGGAGCAAATGTTTTATTCTAAACACCAAAGGACATTTATTGAAATTTGATCCCAAATCTGATGAAGGAATATTTTTTGGATACTCTCTTAATAGTAAAGCGTACAGAGTTTTCAACAAAAGAAATCTAGTTGTGGAAGAATCAATGAATGTGACTTTTGATGAAACTCAGCCTCCTCTAAAATATAAAGAATTTGTTGATAATGATGTTGTCATTGAAGATATTCTCAGAAATATGGAAGAACCAAAACTAGATAATGCATCTCCACCTATTGATGAGAATCCCCTTGAAAATCCAAACCCTAAGTTGAATGATTTGCCCAAAGAGTCTCACGTTATTACAAATCATCCTATAGAAAATATTATTGGTAATATTGAAAAAGGAGTTATCACTAGATCACAATCACATAATCTAGCTGGTCACTTATCTTTCTTGTCTCAAATTGAACCTAAAAACATAAAAGATTCTTTACTTGATGAAGACTGGATAATGGCTATGCAATACGAACTTGAATAATTCACTAGAAAAAAAGTATGGGAGTTAGTCCCACAACCCGAGGATGTTTCAATTATTGGAACTCGATGGGTATTTCGTAATAAACTTGATGAAAGTGGAACTATTGTACGTAATAAGGCAAGATTAGTTGCACAAGGGTATAATCAAATGGAAGGTATTGACTATGATGAAACATATGCTCCTGTTGCTAGAATTGAATCTATTTGAATGTTATTAGCATTTACATGCCATAAAAATTTTAAATTATTTCAAATGGATGTCAAATATGCTTTCTTAAATGGTGTTATAGAAGAGGAATTTATGTTAAATAACCTCCCAGCTTTGAAGATTTTAGTCATCTTGAATATGTTTATAAATTACATAAAGCTTTATATGGTTTAAAACAGACCCCCAGAGCTTGGTATAAAAGACTGAGTAAATTCTTGCTAAATAATGGTTTTAAACGAGGAACTATTGATACTACTTTGTTTACAAAAAATAATAATAAAGATATCCTGGTAATTCAAATATATGTTGATGATATTATTTTTGGTTCTACTGACATTACTATGTGCAATGATTTCTCTGAATGTATGAGTAAAGAATTTGAAATAAGTATGATGGAAGAATTAAACTTCTTCCTTGGATTGCGAATCAAACAGGGAGAAAAAGGTGTTCATATATCTCAGTCTAAATACTGTAAAGAAATGATCAAGAAATTTGGCTTAGAATCTGCAAAACCTCTTAACACTCCTATGTCAACTATGGATAAATTAATTGTTGATGAAAATGGAAAATTTGTTGACTCAAAGAAATATAGAGGAATAATCGGAAGTTTATTATACATAACTGCTAGTCGACCTGACATTATGTTTAGTGTTTGTAAATGTGCCAGGTTTCAAGCTAATCCTAAATAGTCTCACCTGACCGCAGTAAAAAGAATTTTTTGATATCTTAAAGGAACTGCGGAATTAGGTCTATGGTATCTTAAGGATCAACCATTTAATCTCGTGTGCTTTTCACTCTGACTATGCAGGTCATCATATCGATCGAAAAAGTACCAGTGGTACCTGTTAGTTTCTAGGAGGATGTTTAGTTTCTTGGTTTTCTAAGAAACATAACTCAGTATCTATTTCAACCACCGAAGCTGAATATATTGCTGCTGCACGATGTTGTGCTCAAATATTGTGGATGAAATAGACCCTTACTGATTATAACTTGAAATTTGACTGTGTGTCAATTCTATGTGATAATACAAGTACTATCAATCTTAGTAAAAATAAAGTTATGCATGCTAGGTCAAATCATATAGACCTTAGGCATCACTTTTTACGAGATCATGTTAATAACAGAATTATTAAACTAGAACATATTGACACTGAATTAAATATAGATGATATATTCACTAAACCACTAAGTTCGAAAAGATTTTGCAAATTAAGAATTGAGTTAGGCATGCTAGATATTTCCTCTTAATTTTTTCTATGTTGTTATATCTATAAAACAAAATCTTAGTATATTTTTATTTTTATTTTACAATATTTTTAATATCTGACATTTTTAGTTTAACAATATTTATTTTCCTATCAATTATTTTTAATTATATTATATATTATTTCTATATATTTAGACAGCAATTATTATAAAATATTTATGTATTTTATCTAACAATATTTATTCTACTATTTTTGTAATCAAATATTTGACATTTTATCCTTTTAAGTTTATATATATATATATATATATATATATATATATATATATATATATATATATATATATATATATATATATTTCAAAGGATTAAATCTGCACCATTAATTATTGTACAAATCCAAGGGTCAAAATTGACCCATCCGTGTCTCTTAATCGAACCAATCAGATTCAAGTATTATGAAGCACACTGATCATCACCAAAGCCATTCGATCAAAACAAGGACTTAATCTCCGCCGTTGGATCTAGGTCAATTTAAGAAACACAACTGTTCATCTTCAGATTAAATCCAAGCCGTTGATTTCAGTCCAGATCAAGTTTCCACCGTTGGATCAAGATGGTGAGTCAAACTATATATTTAAAATTTTCATTTTTTAATTCATTTTCTTCTCTCCTCTCTCTTACACTTGATTCTTCATCTCTCTTCTTTCACACACCTCCGGCTATCTCTCTCATCTCTGTCATCTTCATCACCGATCTTCCCCTTCTCTGATCAGTCTCCGGTTTCTAGTCATGCTACCTCAATATGGTTTACAAACCTTGTTTATTTGGTTAATCGATATGATTAATCGTATAAACTCACAATTCTTAAAATCTCTTTAGGGTTTAGATCTGAGAATTTTTTTTGGGTTTTTAGATACTTAAATTTGTTCTTCTTGTTGTCTAAATCAAAAGATCGTCTGGATTTTTCGTTATGTTCATTAAAATTTTAGGGTTTCTACTCAAAATCATTTCTGATTTGTTTTTTTAAAACTAATATTTTTCACTGTCCATTTTTTTTAAAAAAAGCTTGTTTTTGATTTGTAAAACGTTTGATTTTCAACTATCTACAAAATGTTTCTCTCTTCTTCTCATCTAACCCAAAAGATTGACAGATCTATAGTTAGGGTTTTCAGTTGATTCCAACTACAAAAGTTTTTTTTAACTATGAAAGTCGTTTCGCTCTCTTTCTCGAATCCACTAAAATTTTTGGTAATTTTTTTTCAGTACTTTTTTAGAAAACCCTAATTTCTTCTGGATTTTTTTTAAACTCATCAAATTTTCACTCACGAATTTTTTACGATCTGAAAAGCTATTAGGGTCTCAATCGAAAACTAATTAATTCTCTTGTATCTACCTTCTAACATTTTGAAAAAAAAACTAATCTCTTTTGTTCATTTTCAAAAATCTCTTTCTCAGACTTTTTCTACCTCCTCTACTTCCGTATATATGTCTTTCAGGATTTAAGGCTTCCACAGAAAACATTTTTTTTGTTCATTAATTTGAAAACCCATCATTTTTTTCAAACCTATTTTCATAGCAATCGTTATCTAAATTTTTTTTCTTGTTATCTAAAATCGCTAATTTTTTTTTTAAAAACTCAAAACTCTAACAACCAAATTTTGTCTCTCAAAACCCTAATTTAAAAAAAAATAGGGATTTTTTTAACTTCCACTGGATTGTCTTCAGTTTGTAAGATTAGGATTTTACTTTCTTTAAACACGTTTTTAAAACCCTAGAATCTTAACATTTTTTTAACCACAATTGCTTTTCAAAATTTAATTTACCCTAAAACCTATTTAAACTTCATTCCATTTTGGCTAAAAATAGGTACTTTTTATTATTCTAGTTTATATATCTGTATATATCTATCTATCTATATTATATATATGAGTTTGTGCACCTTTGCTTGGGTAAATGATGTTTTCGTTGAGAAAACTACATAAGGATGAGCTTGTCACACTGACCTTGTCTATGACACTGGTATATTTTTGCTACCTGTAGACACTCGAAATTTTCTGCACACCTATTACTAACATTATAGGAAGGCAGATTCGTCTTTCAGAGATAATCTTGGAAGACAACTCACATCCAGTCCGGATACTACCGGAAGTTCAGTTTCAACCCCAGAACACACTGGGAGTAATAGCCTCGACCCCGGAACACACACTGGGAGTAACAATTCAAATCTCGGTGATGACCCCGAGGCATGCAGATCCAATACTGGAACACACACCGGAGAAGACCGTTTCATCCCGGAGATAAACCCGAGATGTTCCAGTCTCAGTCCCAACCATGGGATTAGCTACCAACCTTGGCGATAACCCCAAGGAATGCAGTTTTGGCGATGACCCCATAAATGCTTGTTTCAAATGCAATCAGCTTCAATCTCGGCGCTCACAACGAGATACTCAGTACAAGACCTGGCAATAACACCAGGAGGATAGGCACACCTCAGAGATGACACTGAGGACCTTCAACCATTGCAGCAGTCCAATCTCAGAGATAACCCTGAGCAACGTTTGCTTTATCATCCCAAACTGGAGATAACCCCGGTTAGAGGAAAAGTCATCATCTTGCCATCATGACGCCATATCACGCCGTCTCAACATTTCAAACATACATTTCTACACAACAAATATCCCACAAAATCTCAGCAGAACCAATCCCGAGTGACTAATGTGTAGGATAACGGATAGAATTTGAAGCTGAAGACCGGAGGGCATCGTCTTATCTTCATGACTTTGTACAATCTCTAATCCCATGTCATTGCATAACTCTCAACAACAGCAGTCCGAAATAGGTCCTATATACCTTAGTCGGATGCCCGAATTGTAATTCTGAAAGTTTAAACAGACATCAGGTTACCTACGTGCACGTACTTTGAGACGGCAGGACCCACAAAGCCCGGGGCACCCCGGGTAGACTCTGGTACACCTGCGGCTCCACCGTCTATAAATAGAGGGCTTGGGGTGGCCATTTTGTAAGAAACAATGGTGAGAAAGCCCTGCACAATTTGCTCTGTACACACCCCAAACTGAGTGCTTTCTCATTTTAAATACTTTTGAGCTCACATATATCTACTTCTGTACCGGCGAAAGCCAGTGTTTATCTACTTTAAAGATATAGAAGTCTTCTTTGGCAGCCCACTGTAAGCCTTCTTACACACTTTAAAGCCTTTCTCTTCATCTTTGCACACACTGTTCTTCACATTGAGAGTCGTGTTGTGTGTGTATGCCCGGACTTCGGTCCGTGGTTTATTTTCAGTTTGTATTTATATATAATTATATATATATATATATATATATATATATATATATATATATATATATATATATATATATATATATGGACTAACATCATCGAGTTATGCCTCGATTGAGCCTAGACTTCGGTCTGGAGCGTTTAATGGCTTTCTTATATATATATATACTTATTATATATAAACTGTGTGTCGAACTCTGTTTGATGAGTGTAAACTTATGTCTGGTGCGTTTAAATGCTTTCGCATATATATATATATATATATATATATATATATATATATATATATATATATATATATATATATATATACTTATATATATGAACTGTGTGTCGAACTATGTTCGATGAGCCTGGATTTTACATCCGGTGCGTTTACTGCTTTAATATATAGATATATACTTATATATATTAACTATTGTCGGACTTTGTCTGATGAGCCTGGATTTTATATCCGGTGCATTTATCGCTTATATATATATATATATATATATATATATATATATATATATATATATATATATATATATATATATATATATATATATATATATATATATATTTCGTCCCACCTAGAGTTTACTTCGTGGTGGTTGACCGCTTTTACTGCTTTCTGTACATTTCGTCCCACCTGGAGTTTCCTCCGTGGCGGTAGACTGCTTTTACAGCTTTATTTACATTTCTGATCCCCCATGGAGGTGCTTCGTGGTTGGTGATCTTGTCTGTATATATATATATATTTACAGCTTTTATATATATACCTGCTTACTGCGTTTATATCAATTGCGGCATCATGTGAGCCTAGGAATCATGTGATCACAGATTCAGTCCACTGAATCTAGATTCGGTTCCCGTGATGGACCTTTTCAGCTGTAAGTAGCTTGTAAATTTATTTGTGATGTTTGGATTTCCTCAGATGGTTCTCATACCCATGAGGAATTCAACACCTTTTTGTACATTATTTTCATACAGACGCCTCGCATCTGTAAATTAAAATCAATCCAGCCGAATACGGAATAAAATGGAAGAATCAAAGGCCTCAATTACTATTGAGCACAGGGTTTGAAAAAATCTTTTTTACAAAACATCACTGCTATATCTTGTTTAAAACTGAATTTTTACACAAATTCAAGCCCTTTGTATATAGGTGCAAACGTGGCATAGCACTACTTCCAAATAATAACACATTGACCCACACACACACATACACATTCACATAACAGTTTCTTGAAAAGTGGCAGTCACCGTGGCAACACGGATGTCGGGGGGTGCCTAACACCTTCCCTTCGCATAACAAGTCCACGGACCCTAATTAAATCTCGGTTTCACCGACCCGTTTAGCAGTGTCATATCACTGGGTCAATGTGCAAACCTTTTCTCGGTTGTGTTGGTACAACCAGCTAAAAAATCAATTGGCGACTCTTATAGTCCAATCGTCGACATTACACATGTCGGACCTTTTTCATGTGTTTTTTAAACAAATCTCACCTAAAATGAGAACACAAAAAAATAGGTAACGAAAAGGGACAAATAAAAATCTTGACGTCGACAGGTGGCGACTCTGCTGGGGACCTCCAGTAAGAGGACTTAAGCCGCTATTGCAAGGTTTTCAAAACTGTTATATGCTTGTGTGTGGATTTTGCATTTACATTTATGATGAATGTGTACGAATGCATATCTTTTACTGCGATTAATGTTTTACACTATATCTGCCTGTGATATTAGTGCTTCGCACATGTCATCATTTTCATATACGGTGAGACGCGATGTATGTGAATGTATGTTGTGTGGTCCCTCCACCAGGAGGCTATCCTGTCGGTGTTTGATTACTGGACTCGTGGGAAGACTAATTCCCCGATGCTCAGGAAAGGCTCCACCCAAATTCGCTCCAGTTGAAAGACTGGATTAACTTCCCGTCGAGTAAATTGCGATGATTTGGGAACCTTCATGCCGAAAAGCCGCGAGAGTAACCTAAGATAGGTCAGCCTCTGATAAACCAAACGCGGAAGAAAGTCTCTTCATGCTTTCTCATTTTAAATTACTTGTAAAAACAATTACTTGTAATTTACATTCCTTATTCATCTCTATGTAATGAGAAATATGAAGAAATATGTGCATGTACATATTTACATTAACATGCTATCCTGTATTACAAACAGCTAACATCCGTTTTGTAGGACAAAATTCCTAAAACGGACACACCATATAGCATGTTAATATTCATACATTCCCTCAAAACTAAACTATGCCAGTTTTGTCGCAGGGAAGCATTTGGACCTATTACCCGATCAAAGTCCAAAATGGCCGTAGGCCTACATCCAATCATGTCTTCATCTGACCAATCTAATTCAGTTTCTCGCGAAGAATTTGACGGATTAAGTAAGCAAATCACAGACTTGGTTGTTCTACTTAAAGAACTACATCAATCTACGCATGGTCCAAAAATACCCGTGCATGCTGAACCCTCTACACAAGGAGGAAGTCAAGGTCCTGATAACTCCATTACAATACCTGAATTGCAGTTGGATACAACCAACAAAAGTCATGATGCCACCCATCTTACAAAAGATCCAGACACCGGTGACATCAGAAAGAAAGTTCTTCAAATGGAAGAAACCCTGCGTACTATCAAAGGAATGGGAGTGTGTCATATGCTGACCTTTGTATATTCCCTGGTGTTCATTATCTAGAAAAGTTCAAAACTCCTGACTTTAAAAAAGTATGACGGGTTAGGAGATCCTTACACCCATTTGAAGTTTTCATTGGAGAACTCGAATCTTATGCAGAATATGAGAAGCTCAAAATGCAGCTGTTCCAAAAGAGTCTGACTGGAGAAGCCCGTTCATGGTATACCAGATTAGACAACTCAAAGATCCATAGCTGGGAAGAGCTAGCTCAAGCCTTCCTTACACAATACAGTTTCCAGTCTCAAATGGCTCCTGACCGGTACCAGATTACCAAGGTCAAGAAACAGTCCAACGAGTCTTTCAGAGAGTATGCTCATAGGTGGAGGCGCCTTGCTGCTCAAGTAACTCCTTCTATGACAGAGTCAGAGATGGTGATGACCTTCATAGATATACAAGAAGCTCCTTTCTATTAAGAGTATAAGCCGGCATCGGTAAACCATTTTTTGAAATAATTAAACACGGGGAGATGGCTGAGATGGGATTGAAGTCAGGAAAGATTCAAAACCTAGCGGCCCTTAAAGCTGTTGCTGAACACATCCAATTCAAAAAAGGCAATAGCTTTAAGGGCAACTAGGCAATCAGAACATGCCTGTTCAAAGGAGAAGTTACACTCCCTTTCAAGCTCAGTCTTCAAATCCTCCATTGACAAAAGGTGGAGAAGTTAAACGCCCTCGAGTGTTCACACCCTTGGGGGACTCCCTCGAGAGCATTCTTACTCTTCTGACAACACAAAAGAAAATTACGCATCTTCTTCCACCAGTCAGCCCTAATGGACGGGGTTTCAATGCTGCTAAGAAATGTGCATATCATGCCGGGGAACCTGGACATGATACTCAAGATTGTTGGGCCTTGAAACATAAGATCCAAGACCTGATAGACAACGGTGAGATTGTGGTCACCAAACCAGATCAACCTCACGTGCAAGACAACCCTCTTCCTCCACATAAAGAGGAAGAAGTCAACATGATTAATTGGAGCAGTGGACAAAGTTCTAATTCTAATGGTGAAGCATCCCAGATCACCAAAGATGGTGTTAACAAATGGGATTATGCCAAGTTCCAGTTCTCATTGGAACAAAAAATTAAAGCTCTTTGCAAGAAAATCGAACAATTGGCAGAAGTGGTGACATACTAGCATCAAGTCACACACCAATTAATCAGCCAAGAGCATGCTAGTCTCCTTCCTCTTGTCATGAATATTCTCTCTTCACCTCCAGAAAGTGAAACAATGGGGGACAAAGTGGCAAAGAGAGCGAATGCTAAAGCTCGTCTGGATTTTGCTAACAGAAGGGAATTTACATACTTGGGCCAACCTATGTAGGAAATCCTTCAAATGATAATCAATGAAGGAAGGATTAATTCCCTTCTACCTCCAATCAATCCCCGTTCAGGATGGTATAATCCTAATGGCATATGTCAATATTACTCCCATTCTCAAGGTCACAGTACAGAAGAATGCTGGGCACTCCGCCACCTTATCCAAATTCTCATTGATAGCGGTGTCCTGCAACTAGCAGACGATGATACTGTGCTACGTGGAAGTGAGAATACCTGTCCTAGTAAATGGAAGGGATTGGTAGCAGTTATCTCCACTGAGGCTGATGGCATTGTCAAGCCACGCCCTATAACTACCATCCAACTCAGAGGAAGCAACAATCCTTTGAAAGTGGATGCTCCAGAGCCAATCAACTTACCCTTCCGACCACAATATCTTGTTGTCAGCTTACAGAAAGTTCCCTGGAATTATGGAAAAGCTGAAGGACCTCGCATACAACTGCTGTAGTGTCAAAGGAGAATCCACTGTATCTTCTCCTGTGACGCCCCCAAATCCGGGTACTTGAAATCCAAACTCGGTGCTTCACGATATCATTTCTATGAGCGGAATAATACTAATAATAATAACCATAATATAAAGATCAACTTAATTTACATGATTATCAGAGTCTAGCTCCCAAGTACGCAACCTTTAATACATTCATTACAACCCATGATAGATAATTAATATCATACTTGTCTTAATAATATCAAACTAATACATAAACTACCACAAATCTTATTTGGTTAGCTTTCCTTTCCCTTTGTTTCTGCATGAGCTTTCTGGTTCTTCACACTTAGCTAAAAATATTAAATTAAGCAAGGATGAGCATTTGAGTGCCCAACAAGTAATAACAATTATATATATAAGCTGAAAGAATTTAAATATTTTCTTTATACTACCCTTCTACAACGATTTCAATAGTTGTGAAGTAATCTGTACCAATAATAATAACATAACAACCCTCTTTCAAATTTTTGAAACTACGTAATGACTATATATAGGGTTAATGTGACATACTATGAACATTGTTTTCAATTTTCGAATAGGTTAAACAGAACTTCATCTATAAACCGTCATAACTTACGGGCACGGGGATGATCAGCCCGTTGTACCCTGCATTGATCAATACTACATGCAAGAACGAGGGTATCGTTCACTCTGTCCGCCTTGGGCGCATAAAAGTTTTCCCGTGTAGGGATGTTCATACTTGTCTGGGTTCCAAATCAAAGGTTTTATCTTGTTCAACAATAATCTATAATTCAAATATATATATATATATATATATATATATATATATATATATATATATATATATATATACGGGTAATTGACAAAGGTGTATCAACATGTGATTAAATACAATGATTATCCAAGTGGGGACACTTGTATAACCATTTATAGAAATTAACGAACATAATATAAATCTGAATTATCATATACTAACATGTTGATAATCAATGAGCGTATATAATATAAAGTTAATAATCTGTACATTAATAATATAATTTCATAAATATTCTTACTCATGTCCATTGCATAAAGAAAATGCAAAGGTAAGATACTTGCCTGATGCGCTGCTTACAAATTGCAACTTAGTTTTATCTTTTATCTCACGACCTATCATTAATAAGATCGTTCGCTCGATTAGAACAATATACTATAACACATAGTACTACATATTACAGTCAACACATAACCTAATCACATTATTACCCATGTTTAACAACCATTGAATCACAAATAATCACATATCTAATTAAATTATCTAAGTCCAGATCAATTTCTGAAACATGTCGGTGTACCGACGGCTTTATCGGGTAATTATCGAGTCTAAGACTCTGTCCTATAACTTAGTATCAGTCATATTATTTTTAAATAACTTAATATAATTTTAAAATATTTATTATAATTTATCATGAATTTTTAAACATCGGAATCATTATTAAATGATTTAAATATTAATCAATTATATTATCATTAATATTAAACTATTAATGAAATCATTTCCAAAATATTAAAGTTATTTATAATAACTTATAATATTTTTAAAGTATTAATATTACCCTTAAATGATTTTTAAAACATTTAAAATCATTCTTAAATAATTACAATTAATATTAAAGTATTAATGCTTTATTTATCCAAATATTAAAAGTCATTAAGTATAACTTAAAATATTTTTAATTCATTTATATCCTTTTTATATGATTTTTAAATTAATAAAATTATTTTTAAACTATTTATTTAATATAATTATTAAATAAATTTAATATCATTTAGTATCAAATTAATATCATTAATATTAAATTATTAATGAAATTATTCTTTAAATATTAAAAGTTATATTTTATAACTTAAAATATCTTTAAACACTTTATTTACATTTAAAATGATTTTAATAATATTAAAATCATTTTTAAACTAATTTATTTAATATAATTATTAAATAACCTTAATATCATTAATAATAATTAATTAATGAAATTTACCTTTAAATATTGAAAGTTATATTTTATAACTTAAAATACTCTTAAATACCTTATTATTATTTAAAATGATTTTTAATATAATAAAATTATTTTTTTATTAATTTATTTAATTCATTTAGTAAATAACTTAAATATCATTAATATTAATTTATTAATAAATTTTATCACAAAACATTAAAAGTCATTAAAAATAACTTAAAATATTTTCTTATATCATAATACAATTTTAAATGATTTTTCATGTATTAAAATCATTTTTAACTAATTTATTTAATAATATAATTAAATAAATTAAATACCTTTAATATTCCAAAAATATTAAATATTTATGAAATATATTAAAAATAATTAAAATATAATTTTTGAACATTAAAATAATTTTTAATAATTTATTTGGTATTTTTCTGAATTAAAAACTAATTAATACTAATTATTTAATAAAAATAATTAATTTTATTCAAAACTGTCGCTAAAGACCACCAATAGCAACAGAACCGTCGCTATAGATGTTCTTCATGCAAACCCAGATCTTCATAGACACTTTCGAGTGGGTGAGTTTGACCATGTATAACTCAGTGTGTGATGTGTTTCTGGACTCGTTTCTGGACAGATCTGGTAGAGCTAATGTAAGACTACAAGATCCAGCAACAAACACGTTCATATCATACATCAAATGAAAGATATAAGCCATCAAGGTGGCTGTCAGAGGTTGTTCTTCATTTCTGGGTTGCCCAGAAATGAAGAACAGATCGTGGGGCTCACTTTGGACCTCCACTACATTCGGATCGTGTACTGTTTTAGTGATATATGACTTCTAGGTTCTAGCCCACATGTAACACTACAAATATATCACAAAACATAACCATAACAACAAAACAATAGCAAGATATAGATCAGTCAAAGGCTGTCAGAACACATGGCCAAAGGTTTTCTGGGTTGCCCAGAAAACCGGATCCGTGATTAAGCTACCCACTTTGACCGATCACTAAAGCCAGCATACTAGATGTTTAGGAGATTTTAAGGCATAATATTAGAGATCATATACAGGACTACAAGTTAGATACACAAATCAAACTAAAACATCAACAAAATGACAGATCTAGATGCTTGTATGCACTGTCAGACGCTCGTTCATGGTTTCTGGGCTACCCAGAAATTGTCCGGTCAATGCTGGTCAACGACATTTGACCGTTAATAACTACCAACCTAGACATCAAATAGCTCTGATTCTTTTTGCAGATTAAAGACCACATTACAAACTACACATAACAACTTAAAAACAACAAAAACACATAACAGAGAACGATCTACAAGGCCTGACATTAGGCTGTCAGACACAAAATTTTTGTTTTCCAAATTTTGCAAATCTTCAAATCCGAGCCTCTAGATGTTATGGATTAAACATCTAGCAACCCAGATCATCACTAGACACTACTAACAACATATTCTAACACTCAAACATAACATCTAACAACCGAAATTTGGACAGATTTTTGAGTAGGGTTTAATACATTTCTTTGATAAATTTTGATTTCTAGCTTCTTGATCTGTTACTGGTATGCGTGGGGCTGGTCTTGGGATCTGATGTAGTAAATATTTTCGTGAGTTTTAGAGAGAGAGGCTCAAGGATGTGAGTTTTGCAAAAATAAGCTAACAAATGAGCTTTTTCTCTCTCCTAATCTATTTATATACTTAGATCCAATGCATCTAGGCTTGCAAGGTGGCAATAAGGATAAGGATTGGCTGGTTTTATACACATGGGATAAACACAAGTGATGAGTCATTCAATTCTAGAACAATCCATTTTTAAATAAGGGTAATTTGGTCATTTGCATTGTTATTTTAAGGGTATACTTGTCCATGGTGCTTGAATCTAGGTTTTAATCACTAGATTTTAATCCTTAAGGTATCCCAAATAATTTCTAGGGTTTGAACAATTATATTTAAAGTTCAATAAAATTTTAAATATAACTTACTAATTAAAATTAGGGTTTTAAAAATATATTTATGGTTTTCTTGATATTATTAGGGTTTTCCAAATTATGAATTAGGGTTTTCAAATTAACATAATTACTTACTAAAATAATAATTAGAGTTACCATTTTAGCAATTAGGGTTTAAAATTAGTAATTATGTTATTAAATTTTTTAATTAGGGTTACTAATTTAGAAATTAGGGTTTCTAGAACTTTAATTAGGGTTTACCTAATTAATCACTAATACACGACATAAAACATATAACACAGTTATATCACAGTCTTAAGCTCACCCTTGATCTTCAAATTAGGGTTTCCTACAGTAAAACTAGGGTTTAACCAATTAATAAAAGGGTTTTGAAATTAAACACAATAATTGACTAATCATCATCAACACGTACATACAGTACAAATTCATAGCACTGAAAAATTAAAATATAATTAATATTATATTATTATTCTCATACCTTGACAATAATCCAAAAATTAGGGTTTGGATTCCATATCTGATTTATTCTTCCATAATTAACCTTAATAATTAAGGTAAAATTATTAACTTAATAATCTGTACAAAACTCATATAATAAAAAAATTGTTATAATTATTCTAAAAATCACTCCATATATTATTTATATAATATATGAATATATTTTCATGGAAAATAGTTAATAAAAAAATATTTCCACTATAAAATTAATTATTATAAGAATATACTTTATAAAAATCAATAATTCTAAAATAAATTTATTTATAAATATTTATGTAATAAATATATTTTTATTTACTACATAATTACATATACACATTATCTTGTACAAATCATCAACCTTAAAATATATAAAAAAAATTATATGCAAAATTTCTTATTTATTTATATAGAAAATATCGGGTTGTTATATTCACCCTCCCTTATAAAGATTCCGTCCCTGGAATCACCGTTTTAAAACTCATACATACACGGTTACATAGCATACACAATCTTTGCAAGTAGATCTCGATCAACCTTGATCGAACTAATCTTTAACTATTCACATAAAACTTGTCTTTTTGATTAAACGGAAATTTGATTTCTAAAAGAACTCAAATTCCTCCCTCAAAATTACTTTAGAAATAATTTACTATATATATTAAAATCATGTATATAAGAAAATAAAAGTTATAAGAATAATACCTGGAGTTCCAGTATGTGACAACCCGGAAATCGGATTGTCCAGAAATTAAGATTTAAAGAATTAGTTATTAATAAAATGAATTTTTATTAATACTATTTTGTGATATGTGTTTATTAATCGTTCTATAACCTAGAATGATTATTAATCGAGAGGATTCTGGCTACGAGCTAAATTGAACGAGTAAGAATTTTCAAGACGAAAATGAAATTTTTCCGGGAGCAAAATATTTTTCGGGGAAAAAGACGAAATAAGCACTATTCACCTATTTCTGCTCGGAGATTATTTTTGAAATTCCGAGAAGTTCTTGATTGCGTGAAATCTTGAGACGTGATGGAATATTCAATAATATTTCCGTTATGGCAAAAACAAAGTTTTTGCCTGCTGACTCAAAACTTAAGGGTTTAGAAAAGTGAGTTCCGAGAATGTTATGATCGCGTATAATAATTAGGGTTATTATGCGTGAGAGATACGAGTATAATACTAGTTATTATACGAGTATAGTACGAAGATTAGTACGACGTATAATACGAATATCGTACGAGTGATATACGAAGAGAATACAAGAATACGAGAATGGAATGCGTAGAATACGATTAGTCTTAATGGACTTTGAGTTCATGGACTTTGTAGAATCCAATTGGACTTGGATTATGTCAAGCCCAATGATTTGTGAAATCAAGCCCAAGTTAAGCCCAATAAGAATTAGGGTTAAGGCCCGAAGCAAGAAAAGAAACCGCGGATCGAACCGGTGGGTAAACGGATGGGTAATAACCCATGGAGCAACCTATGGGGATGACCCATGGGCATAAGGGGCGGCCACTTGGCCACCAAGTAAGGGTGGTGGCCAAGTAAACTTGATTGCCAAGTGAGGAATAGTAAGGAGGTGGAGGGAAATGACTAAAATACCCCTAGCCTTGAAAATCTATAAATAGGAAGCTTAATTTCATTTTCTAGGATTTTGAAAATCCTAGAACTTGAGAGAGAGAGGAAAGGCAAGGCACGGCGCCGCAGCGCCAGTGCATAGCAATGCCCAGAAATAAGATTTTTAGTTCTCAATTTCTCAGGGGATGTGCAAGAAAGAAGTATGAACATATAGTTCACGTAATGTAACACTTAATCAAGTGTCTTAAACTTAATCAAGTGTCTTAAACATTTAATAAAGGTTGAACGAAAAGATTAAACGAGATTAAAATATAAAGAATGTAGATGCGGGTTACGAAACCGATATCCAGGGACCGTAGTCGTAATGAACGAACGTGAGGGATTGCTATGATTGCGACTCCTAAGACGTTGAGTGATGAGAGTAATGAATAACATTCCGATGTTATGTCATGGTAAGGGGAGATAAGTGTAAAACGTATAGACGCTGTGAACCCAACGTTGTTGTGAAGAACGATCGGTCTTAGCATACAACGAACAGTATGACTTCGAGATTAAGAAAGAATAATGAACACGAGGTTCATGGGATGAATAACGATGAAAGCAATTGAAACCTTGAATAAAGGTTGAATGAGAGATTAAGAGACGAGCAACGTGAACGTTAAATACGTAGATGAACGTTGATGAAGGTAGTAAGTAAGATACGAATGGTATCAAGAGAGCGTAACGCATGGTAATAAGATTACTGAAAGCCAAATATAAGTCGGATGAGAATGATAGAATTAAAAGTAAGCGCTGAACACTTTAACCAACGTAAGGGTTGAGTGTAAACGAGTGTTAAACGGGCAGAACCTACACTCCGTGTATGGTTTAACCGTAATGTAATGAAGACTAAGTTTAGCCGTAAACGGTGAAGAAATTAAGTTAAAGATAATAACGTATAACGTTAAGAAGCCGAGTTAATAAGTATAACTTGGATAAACATTCCGAGTTGAATGAACCGGACGTTGTAAGCTATGAATAAGTTCATATGAAATGTTTAACGCTATGGCCTCATAGTATTGACATTGAAGGATCGTTCCGAGTATACAAATGACTGTATGACTTAGACGATAAAGAATGAATCCTGAGGTATGACATTTAGTTGCCAGAAAGCCATAAGGATTAAGAGATTGACTTAACGAACATTAAGTTTAATAGTTCGTATAAGTTAAGAGAAGTTAGGTTGTGGTACAATTGTAACTTTGATAGTTGACATATGGGAGCTGGGCTAAACAATTCCTTCAGAGAGCGAAGGTATATATGAAACTGGCAGCCGATCTAACTCAATGTGATGGCAGTGTAGATGAGACGAGAACTTGTTTGTTGGTTGTTTGTGGGAAACCACTCAGAGTACCATATGGACTACTAGCAGAGAAGCGATGTGTACTGAGTCCTAAGAGAAGTATAAGAAGAAGATAAGAATGTAAATCATCAAAGATGATGAACGTTTTGAGTAAGACATCTCAGTATGTCATAAAGCCGTAATCTGGTAATGAAAGTTAGTCGCTTAAGCTTAAATTACAAGAACGCGAACCTTAAGAAGTAAAGTTAAATAAACCAATGCATAAGCCAGGTATATGACTAATTGGTGTACGTTTTATTTTCTTATGTGTTATATAGGGATTTGGAGTGAGCAGTTCAACGTAAGCTGTAGCTGTGCGGAAGGCAAGTTTCCTAACTTCATTCATACTATATGAATGCTAGTTTCTTAAACTTCTCAGATGTTGAACTTGAGAGGTTCTATCTATGTCGCGAATGTGCGATATATGTACAAGGTGGTAGAATGTTTGAGGCCTTGAGCCACAATGTGAACACTTCGCGGTTTCTATGAGATGAACTGTTCTGTGATTGAGCTGTTCAATACAAGTATGCTCGGTTTATTCATGAACCATTATTGTTAAGTCTATGC